>JBBGZY010000439.1:695000-1165000 GCA_037952925.1 Lithobates clamitans
CCTACAGCCTGCTGAGTTGTATATAAAGTACTCTATATAGCAGTACTTTACATAGCAATATATTATATTAGCATATCAATAATTGAATAGTATAATATATGAGAATATTATTTGTATCTTTATATATTAATATATTACAATTTGTGGCTTTAACTAAAATGTTTAGAACTCATGGAATAGTTGCCGTGAACATGGCGCAGCCTTCGTTCCTTGTCCACTAGCGCTGACTGTTTGAGTTCTCAAGGAGAGAGGACAGAAAAGGACCTTGAAAGCAAATTTATGGAATCGGCAGACAACCCTTCACATCCTTCCCGAGAAAGCCGAACATGCACATCTCCCCTCATTGCTATGTGAAAAAACATTACCTGTGAGTGACCTCATTTATGCCCCAACAGAACATCATTACAAAACGCGGTGATATATACATATGTAGGGTTTTTTTTTTTTATTTCTTTTCATTTCAGACAGCGCTTAACCCTCTCTGGTCTTTTGTTAAACGTTAGAATGTGTTTTTTTTTTCTCTTTGGCATAGTCAGCTTGGAAAGCAATTTTAGATGAAAAAAGTTTATTGGACAAAGGAAAAAAAAAAAAAAAAGACGCATATTTTCATTATAATTTGCACTCTACATTACACATATTCAGTCTGGCATTATATCAAGTGTAATATCCATGAATTTTTAATCAATGTGTGTTTCTATTAGGTAATTGGGAGTCATGTAGACTTTTTTTTTTTTTTTTGTCTTTGCTTCAGTCTCAGCCCTCCCTTCTTAGCCTTGCCGAGACCACTTAGCTCCAGCAGAGGTTTAGGGACGTTTGCTAGGTTTAGCTGGTGAGTGATCACATATTTCTTTGGCTTGGCACGGCAACATTTCTGAAATTAACGGTATCTATAAAGAATGAATGCCCATATCAGCGTAACCACCCTGCTCTCTCAGCAGTTCTAATACTTGTCTCCGACACGATTCCTGGAATAAGAGCAGATGAAGGCTTGATTTTCTGCCACCGCTGCAAGTGGCTGGTGGGCTTTTAAGTGCAGATTGACGTCTACCGCTGTGGACGAACACCGGCCAGCACAGTGAAAACCAACATTCATATAGAGAACATGAGTACGAAAATGTGAAAAAAAAAAATATGACATTTCTCCAGTTTGTGTTAAAATTAATAAGATAAAAATTAGCCGGTATTATAGTGCGTGATCGTTTTCATATTGATTAAAGCATAAAATAACTAAAATGAGATAAGAAGGCTGCGTTAAAGAAGGGGTGAACCCTACACGAATTACATTTAGCTTGCTAAAGATCTGTATATTATAATCAATTGTCTTTTTTTAATTAAAATATTTATTTTCACCTTTTTTTTCGTACAATGTTATACCTCAGTGCTACTGATCTCTTGTTAATTGCCCTCTATTGATGACTGTGTGGCATTTCTCAGGGTGGGCTTCCTTTACTGGTGAAAACAGTGGACCATGACCGCGTAATTGTTTTAGGGGTTTTTTTTTTTTTAAATAAATTCTTTGTTTTCAGCTTTTTTTTTTAAATAGTTTACAAGATGAAAGTACAAAAAGTACAAAGGTATAGGTATACGGATACAGTCATTGAGTTCAAAACAATATAATTTTTCATATAGTTCCAGGAAACGACAGACGAACAGGTATACTCTAGGTTAAAAAAAAATAGTGCATTACTTAGAAAGAGCCTTGGGGCTATTCTAAAAAAATTTCAACAAAATTCTGAGTTTCAGAGTCAGAATTCTGGTATAAAAAGTCTTGTGAGATTAAAAGTCCAGTTTGTGTTAATATTAATAAGATAAAAATTAGACGGTATTATAGTGAGTGATCGTTTTCACATTGATTAAAGCATAAAAAAACTAAAATTGGATAAGAAAGCTGCGTTAAGTAGGCATGAACCCTACGCAAGTTACATTTAGCTCGTTAAAGAACTGTATATTATAAACAATTGCCTTTTTTAAATTGAAATACTTATTTTCACCTTTTTTTTCTTACTACTGATCTCTTGTTAATTGCACTCTATCGACGACTGTGTGGCATTTCTCAGGGTGGGCTTCCTCTACTGGTGAAAACAGTTAACCATGTCTATGTATTTTTTTTTTTTAATACATTCTTTGTTTTCAGATTTTTTAAAAATAGTTTACAAGATGAAAGTACAAAAAGTACAAAGGTATAAGTATACGGACACAGTCATTGAGTACGAAACAATATAATTTTTCATATAGTTCCAGGAGACCACAAACAAACAGATATACTCTATGTATATTTTCTCTAATACCCCGTACACACGGTCGGATTTTCCGATGAAAAATGTCCGATCGGAGCGTGTTGTCGGAAATTCCGACCGTGTGTGGGCTCCATCGGACATTTTCCATCGGATTTTCCGACACACAAAGTTGGAGAGCAGGAGATAAAATTTTCCGACAACAAAATCCGTTGTCGGAAATTCCGATCGTGTGTACACAAATCCGACGGACAAAGTGCCACGCATGCTAGGAATAAATAAAGAGATGAAAGCTATTGGCCACTGCCCCATTTATAGTACCGACGTACGTGTTTTACGTCACCGCGTTCAGAACGATCGGATTTTCCGACAACTTTGTGCAACCGTGTGTAGACAAAACAAGTTTGAGCCAACATCCGTCAGAAAAAATCCTAGGATTTTGTTGTCGGAATGTCCGAACAAAGTCCGACCGTGTGTACGCCCTATAATAGATTTTATAAAATTAGTGTATTACTTAGAATGATCCTTGGGGCCATCCTAACATTTTTTCAACAAAATTCTCAGTTTCAGAGTCAGAATTCTGGGATAAAAAGTCAGAATTCTGAGTTTAAAAGCCAGAGTTTCTTCCATACATTACAGCCCTACCTGCATACATTCATTATAATAAAATGTATTAAGGGATAAGTGTGTCCCGTACTCTCCTTAGTACATGGATTTTTGAATCGTGCCTTAAGTCCAGTGGAGCAAGCAGTAGAAGAGAGAGGAAGAGGACATCCAAAGAGGGGGAAAAATTTGGCGGTCAAAGTATTTTGATGCTTTACTCATTAAGTTCTCATCATGGTCACCTTGCCCAATTACCCAAGTCTGGAACAGGCTAGATAGAGAAAAGACATTCATTTCTCTTGCATTTTGTGTTTTCTTTTTTTTTTTTTTTTTTATTCTTTATTTGCAAAGAAATAAGATACAAAGAGCACACATACATTGGTACAAAGATCACAACAAATTTGTTTGTATTTTATATATAACTCGCCAAGTCTGACCATGTCAACCAAACAACACGATATGACTGTCTGTAGAAACCTGTATAGACACAAACTTGGCGACTGACCTCGAGATTAGGGAGCTCTCTGTGTTCCTTGTAAAATTGAGCTCCGCTGTAGGCATAAGTAGTGTGGGGCGGGAGCATTTTGTGTTTTCAAATGGCTGCTTGTAGCCTCCATAAGAGGCCTACAAGGGAAATTTAGCAAAACTGGAGCAGACAGAATCTGGAACAGCTGTGCATGGCAACCAATTAGCTTCTATCTTCGGCTTGTTCAGGTAAACTTTAAAAACAAAGGATATAAGCTGATTGGTTGTCACGCACAGCTGCTCCAATTTTGAAAAATTCCCCTCTATGTTCTTGGGCTTCAGATGGAGCCCATGTGCCATGTAGGAGTAGAGTTGGAAGACAGAGATGGAACGTTGTCATCCCTTAACAGGAAGAACCTAAATAAAGACTTTCATGGCGGGATTTTGAGGGATTGTTATTTTTTTTAATGCATTCTTTATTTATGAGTATCATCAATATCATATACAGTCTGTATCATATAACAGGGGTCATTGCGTCAACACAAGATAGCAATACAGACAACTGTCTTATGGTATAAAAGTATTCTACTGACAAGGATTATATTAATGAAAGATGTCAATTTAACATTTTTGAAAATTGCTTTTTAAATGATAGTATCATGTTGAAGCCTACAGTATATGAGATTTTATTGACTGGGCTTACATCTACTTTAATAATTTATCAAATATTTTGTATATTGACAGCATATGTAACCTGTACAATGTGGGTATGATTTTGCTTGGATATCTTTTCTATAGTTCTTTTGGTGATTAGGCTTATATCTATTTTAATCATTTATAAAATAATTTGTACTTCAATTTCCTTTTTGTTGTTTTAGTGATTGGGCTTATATCTGCTTTAGTCTTTTATAAAATATGATGTATTTTGACAGAACTTGTAACCTGTACAGTGTAGGTATAATTGTGCTTGAATATTTTTTCTTTAGTTGTTTTAGTGATTGGACTTATATCTACTTTAATAAATTATAAAAGGTTTTGTATATACATTTTCTTTAGTTATTTTGGTGATTGGGATTATACCTACTTTAATCCTTTAAAAATGATTTTGTATATATTGACAGCACATCAAAACTGTAAAATGTAGGTATGATATTTTATGCTTAGTTCTAGCTGACCGTTTTTAATTTAGATGGCATTTAAAAAGATACAATTTTTATTTTTTAATTGTTTCTGAATGTTCTAAAAATGTGGCTGATTGTCCACGGTCATTCTTAACTTACGGAACTCATTTCTAGGGCACTGATTAGCAGTTTTCTCTCGCATGTTATCCCTGCCAACTAAATAGCTGTCTCTTTGACATGTCATGTCATATTCATTCCAACTAAAACAGTCTTTGTGCTGTTTTTGGATCAGCCAGAAATTGTAAGTCAAGAGACCAAGCAAGAATTAAAATAAATAACTGCTAACGCAACTTAACACTTGCCATTTTGTCACATGTTGCAAGCTATTGCAAATAAATTGTGATTAGTCCTTGAATTTTCCATAGTTTTTCATAAAAATATATATATATATGTATATTCGTATTATATTCTTAATGCAGGTTAAAAACATTAAATTGAACCTGTTTTTATATTTCCATTACAAATAATGCATAAATAGCCACTGCAATTGTCCACATTTACTTTCATTATCATTAATATTATTGTTTTTATTTAGCCAATAGTTCATAATCAGTTTAGATTGGCGGAAGGTTTTCTGTAAATGAAAAGGAAAGTAATCTTTTCTGATTTTACATGGTATTCTCAGAACTAATTATTCCTTTATTTGGAAAATAATTCCCTGTAACAGAACTCATTAAGTTGTGCTTCTATGTGCCTACATATACATATTGTGAGGCACAAATATCTGAAAGCCTAAACAAAATCATTTGTAAGAGTTGAAAATATTAATGACGACCATCAAATATTGCTGTGTCTCCAGAAGTATAACTGCGTCATTTTTATATCTGGGGAATTTTATTTTTTAAGGTGTACCTTTGTTTGTCCCTGATTTGATATTTGTTAGGGCATTAAAAATTTACAGAAATCATTTTCTGTGTTGGCTTTCATCAGTTGTGAAAGGATTTAATGAACGGCAGAACCAATACAAAGTGTTTTCTAGTAAAACACAAAAAATATATATATCTTGACATGGCGACACAAACATTTTCAAGGTCATTGTGGCATTCTTATAATCAATTTTTTGGGGGGGATTTTTTTTTAGAACTCTTAGCTTTTTGAGGTGTAAAAATGTTGGGAAAAGGTCCTATACAGAATCATAGCTCCTAACTGTTCTCCATTTGGAGGGACTGTCCCACTTTTTGTCCCAAATCCTTCGATTCCCCTTTTGAACTTTGGTTTTCACTCTTTTTGGACTGATGTACAGACCTCTGTAAAAATATAGTATTTCATATATTAAGGGCCCACTTCAGACCTATGCAATGTGTTAAAAAAAGACATGGTAAAATGTGCTTGGGTTTGGCCCAAAACCAAGTTCAGCCGAACCTGGAAGAGAGCCGTCATTGCTGGGCTCATCAGCTGTGGGTGGGAGATTCCCTGCCCTGTAGGTGATGTGCACAAAGAGGCGGGGATTCTCATTACATCATTGATCTATTACATGGCCATATTAGGTCAATGTCACTGATCTATTATGACCATGTGGCCATATTAGGTCAATGATGTCACAAGCGTCCCCGCCCCTTTGCATGCATGCAGCTGCGAAGCGGGGAATCTCCCTCCCCCATCTAATTAGCCCAACAATGACAGCTAACATCTGGGTTCGGAACAAACAAAGTTCACTGAACCCAAGCTCATCCCTTGTTGTGTTGTGTTGGCAGCCTAGTCATATGCATCTGCCTACATACTTTGTGCAAAAAAATCATCCTTCTTTCTAAACTCAGAAAGTTGTGCTATGGAAATTGTTGCATGCACTATATCTCTAGGCTATCACAGTGCAGAAAACAAGATAATGCATGGGTCAGTAGACAGAAAATGTACCTCCCTTCCCAAGCCAAAAGCACCCCCTTTACCCAGTAAGTATGGATCTTTTTCCTAGTAACATGTCTTCCCCGATGCAGCCCCAACAACCACCCCCAGTACAGCTCTCCCGCCTGTATAGACATCACCCCTCAGTACAGATTTCCCAGTAAGTACAGATCTTCTTCCTACTAACATGTCCCCCTCAATGCATCCGCAACAACCACCCCCCTTACAGCTCTCCTGCCTGTATATACTTCGTCCTTTAATCCAGATTTCCCAGTAAGTACAAATCTTCTTCCTAGTAACATCTCCTCCTCAATGCAGCCCCAACAACCACCCCCAGTACAGCTCTCTTCCCTAGTACAGATCTCCCCACCATTGCGGATCTTCCCCAGTACAGATTCCCTCTCCCAGTGCAGATCTCCCTCATCCCCCCAGTACAGATCTCCCCCCAAGTACATCCCCCCCTCCTTCCATGAAACCCACTCAATAGACCCCCCCCAATTCAGAGTGAGGGGAAGTCCTCCATCGACTTGGTCCTCCCTCTCTCTGAACATCAGCTGCCTGTCTCTGAGTTCTGACAGGCGGCAAAAACGGCAGCTTCTGTGCAGGTTGATAAGTCCCTACAGTCCTACCAAAAAGGTAAATTAGGAAAGTTGAGTGGTTGTGGCCTCAGGGCCCAGGGTACCCCACAAGAGATGTGGTGCACGCTTGGATGACTGGCAACTGTCAGTGATAAATGCTGCACCACGGACACTCTGGAGGGGGTTAGACTCCATTAGCCCCTTCCCCTTTCTTACCTATGTCCCTGACTGCATTAGATATTAATGATCAGACTATCTAAGGGTAGAATATAGTTATTGTTTATAGTAAACACTATAAACTTTGAAAATGGGACAGCTAAAGAGTGATTCTGGTTCTCATAGGCAGTAAGATTTTTCTTCAGCTGCCTTAATAAGAACTCCCTAATATAATTGGTGCCAAGAAAGGCAAATCACCTTTTCTTTTTATACATATTAATGATATGCGTGCGTCTGTATATAATAACACTGTATGTATGTCAATAATTATCTTGCTTTTGACCAATCCTTTCTCTCAGATGTTTATTGAATAAAATATGAGACATGATTATATCTTCTTTATTTATTCATATTAATTTTGTATTGTTACGCAAAGTTTAGATATTTGGGTTATTTAGACACCAGTGACACATAGTAACAATTGTTTCAGGAACTGTTGTCTGCATTCTGGAAATATATGTGTTTATACTCATCTATACACAAGATTATCAGACCTATCAAACTAGATTATCAGAAGACTTTTATCCTGGCTGATATTCAGTCTTGGCCTAGTGCCTGGAAGAAGACCAGCATGGACATTGTTAGCAATCACATTCTCCCTGTCCTGGGATAAATGGCATAAACACCACAAAGCATATAGCTTGAGACTGGAAAACTGAGGTTCTAGCAGATGTTAGTGAAGTATAACTCCCAGCATACAGCACGAATTTCTGATTGTATCTGTGGGCACTCGCCTATCTATGTCTTTGTCTTGCTATTCCGTAGACCAGCCTTTCTCAACCGTTTTAACATGGAGGTACCATTAAAATAATTTTCTAGTCTCAGAGAACCCCTACCAATAGCTTATATATCTTCAGCCCTTGATATATTAGTGTGAACAATAATTTGAATAAATAAAAGAATAAGGGATGTGGCATACTTGGTGGATATGACACCCAGGACTGCTTTAAATGGAAAATTATTTCCATAATAATGGAATTAGTAATGATAATAATGATCAAAAAAAACAAAAACAATAAAAATGCAATGTTCCCTCACATTAGTGGTCAATGGAATAAAGCCCACTATACTGATGATTAGTGAAGAAGTGTTCTCTTACACTGGTGGTCATTGTAGTGCCGCCTTACATTGATGGTCAGTGTAGTGTCCCCTTACATTGGTCATTAGTTATCATACTTACTCTCTTACACTGGTGGTTAGTGAAATACTCCCTTGCCTCGGTGGTGAGTGAGGAAGACCCCCCTTAGAATGGTACCCAATAGGACTTATGAGGATGATAATTTAGAGTAGCCTTTCTCAACTGTGGTTCCATGGAAGCCCACGGTTCCTGCAGAGGTTGCTAGGGGTTACTTGAGCAATGAGCAACTTCTTACTCTCAGATAGGTAACCACTGACATCAATGATCCTTCTACCTAGGGGCATTCTTCTTACCACCATTGCAACGTGGCTGTTCTTCCACTGACCAGCAGTAGGAAGAATGCCTCTCAGCTAAAAAGATCATTTATGTCAGTGGTTACTTACCTGAGAGTAAAAAATTGCGCATTGTTCAAGGAAACCCTGGAATCATTGGAGGAACCTTAGAGTTCCACAAAACCCTGATGGAGAAAGACTGCTATATAGATTCTTGCAGAGTGATTGAGTGTAAAGCCCATGATCTTTTTTTTTTTTTCTGTGTGAGAATAGGGTATATAAAAGTCAGCTCTCTTTCATGTATTACAGGGTGGCTGACAAACTGAATCACTTACCTAAATGTCTAGAGGACTCCAATGCGCCACCCAACTGCAGCAGTCATTACAAAGCCAGGTAATGGTGTCTCACTTCCCTGTTGAATACTTTATAAGGTAGAATAAACACGCAATGTGGGGATTCAGCTGTGAAAGATTGATACCTTTTTACCTTAAGAAGGGTCATTTGAAAAAAAAAAGAGGAAGGGTCCTAAATTTTAGTCAGTTTAATTTTTTTTAACAGTTGTTTTTGCTTAGTTTGTACTCTGTGGTGTTTGTGCATCACATTTTTTCTTTAAAAGAACATCTGTCAATTTGTTTGGATTGATCAAGCTCATTGGACTGTTTTATTGTTTTGTTTTTTATAATCCACATGACATTTTTTCTTCCTACTAGCGCTTTCTCAACCATTGTTCTGCAGGAAAGATCTCTACACTGCCTGATCAGGATGACTATTTGATGTTACAGTAATAAATCAGAATGTGTACATACTGCAATGCTGGGAGTTGGGGTTCCTTCCACTGGTTGCTACATCATTACAGACCCCAGTTGTGATTTAGTGGCCAGTGTGAGGAAAAACAGCGGCCAACAAAACTCATAGTGTCCAACACACCAAGTAGTCAAGTGCTCTCCAAGAGAGCTGGGCAGGAAGAAAAGTATAAAACTTCTTTTTTAACAGGGTGCCCTTTTTTTTCCCATGACAAAAGGGTGCATTTAAAGCTATTAATGTGTTCTTTATACTTAGATTTTTTTCCCCTATTTTAGTTTACAGATGTGATTTGGTAAAATGTCCATTAAATTAGAGAACTCTGATTTAATATTAATATAGTATTGTATTAACACTTCAGTAAGGTCTGTTTGCCTGGTCTTAAAAAACAATGTCAGTGACTTTTTCTCCCATATATACTGAAATAAAGTTTTGTCCCTTCCTCTCACAGAATGTCCTTCATTTCACGCAGGGGCCGCTCTCCGTCCCACCAGATGTGGGCTCTGTGCCACTTCATACTTTGGAGGATCATTAGCAGAAATCATTAGCTATAACACAACCTTCTCCATAAATCTCCACTGTACCTGAATCATTTGTCTGTGCTTAATTTCCATCTCCCTAATTTTATGATTTGTTCCTCATTTGATGAGAGTATTTTCCATTAATTGTGTAGTAAGTGGATCTCGTTTGAGCTAGTAGAATTTTTCCGCTCTGACCCCTTCATGCGGAGACATCAGCCAGCTTTTCTCTGCAGAACTGAGTGCTTTTAAAATCTTTTCTACTTCAACGTCTCTACCGAGCACGATGCCGCTCTTCTTAGAAAAAGTGTCTTCGCAGCGACTCACGCAACGTGTCTCCCATCATTCTGAGCTAGCCTGACAACGGCTTCAGAGGTGCAGTTTGAAGACTATTATTTACAGTGAAACTGTGAGATCTTTACTAGCAGGACTGTTTCTAGAAAGAAGCGATCATCAAATATAGAATAAAAGTGTGTTCAAATGTAGCTTGTATTTTTTTATTTTTCATTGAGATCTATGGCCACTCTGTGCTTCTGCATTAGGTTGGCACAGCAATCTGGGGTCACCTAATGACATAGAGACATTTCATGGACTTAGGTGTCCTCGCAGTTGCACTTCTTTTATTCTTTATCATTTCTATTTCAAGCAAGGTGAGCAAGCTTAAAGAGACGTGATCATTTTGGACATTCAGGGCAAAGGGAAAATGCTTGTGAAAAGGCTCTCTGCTCAACCTACTGATCCCAAAATACCTGGTGTTGGTTGGTGTCAGAGCCTAGGGGCATTGGTATCTTCCCCCCATTAGTCATGTCACATTGCTCTGGCCAAGCGATTGCCCAGTAGGCCTTAGTTCTATCACATGGGAGGAAGTCGCATGTTTTTCGAAACCAGGTGTTTTTGCACCAGTTGAGGTAGAGGAAGGAGTAGTGGGGGATTTATTAGGATGTTAGTCGAACGTGTGTGTGTGACAGTGCTGGACCAATAAAAGTGGAGTGCATTTTTCTTCAAGGATGCAGATATTTAATGGAAGTAGAGCAGGGGTCCTCAAACTTTTTTAACCGGGGGCCAGATCTTTGTATCTCAGACTGTTGGGGGGCCAGACTCCTCGCCATCACAGAGCCCCCACATCACAGACTCCTCTCCATCACAGATTCCCCCAATCACAGATCCCTCCATCACAGATTCCTCTCCATCACAGATCTCCCCCATCACAGAGTCCTCTCTATCACAGATCCCCCCATCACAGACTCCTCTCCATCACAGATTGCTCTCCATCACAGAGCCCCTCATCACAGACTCCTCTCCATCACAGATCCCCCCCATCACAGACTCCTCTCCATCACAGATCCCCCCCATCACAGACTCCTCTCCATCATAGATCCCCCCGTCACAGACTCCTCTCCATCACAGACTCCTCTCCATCACAGATCCCCCCCCCCCCTTTACAGACTCCTCTGCAACACAGATCCCCCCATCACAGACTCTTCTCCATAATATCTCCCCCCTTACAGATTCCTCTCCATCACAGAGCCCCCATCACAGATTCCTTTCCATCACAGAGCCTCACAGAGTCCCCCATCACAAATTCCTCTTAAATACAGAGCCTGACAGAACCCTCCCCATCACAGACTCCCCCCATCACAGAGCCCCCCCCCATATCATAGAGCCCCCTCTCACAGAGCCCTCCATCACAGAGCCCCCATATCACAGAGCCCCCATATCACAGAGCCCCCCTCTCACAGAGCTCCCATATCACAGAGCCCCCATATAATGGACATAATGCAGCAACATCAATACATGCACCTAATGCAGCAACATCAATACACTTAGGACACCCAACGTTAAAGGGGATTTATTCTTCCAAATCAAATACTTTTTTACAAACTAGTACTGACTAGTTTTCCAATGTTTCTCGCTTCCTCAGTGTTTCTCCATCACTTAACTAATGACCCCAAAGCTGATGGAGAGAGGCATCGGAGGGTCAAACAAGGATGATATGCAGACTACTGACACCCTCCTTATCAACCGATGAAGTCTTTGGTCATTAGTAGGTTGGAAGCTAGAAGGTTGTAATGGTGGTAATGGTGTACAATGAAAACCTGTGGCTTTGTGTAACTAAAAGGCAGGTTTCATTCGCCCACCGGCTTGTATCCAATTTTGGGGCAATTTAAATGGCTGGCTTAGTTAAAAGGTGAGCATCAGAGGGTTGGGGGGCTTTTCAAAGACACTGTCACCTCGTTCTGAATGGGCAAAGTGACAGTGAGGTTAATTTACTAAAACTGGTGCAGTGCAAAATCTGGTGCAGCTCTGCATGGAATCCAATCAGCTTCCAGGCTTCTGTCAAAGCTTAATTGAACAAGCTGAAGTTAGAAGCTGATTGGCTAACATGCATATCTGCATATATCACCAGATTTTTCACTCTCCAGTTTTAGTAAATTAACCAGTGTCTCATTAAAGGACTAAGCAACCTCTGGTAATAAAAGGGTTAAAAAAGCACAACACTTAAATCCATGGCTCTAAATTATTTCTTAAAGATGAACTTTACCCAATATTAAAAAAATAAATAAAAGTAAGCAGCTACAAATACTGGAGCGGGTGTCTTATAAAAAACAGGTACTTACCAGCCTATGGAGTCCAGCGTGGTCTTCCCAAATCCAATTCTTCTCACCATTGTTGGATCTTTTCTTAATTGTATTATTCTATTCTAAAGGGACGAGGTAAACCTCAACTATATTCAAGCTCTCCATTGATTGGAGATTTTGACCCCTCCCAATACCAACAGTGGGTCCTTAGTCTATCATTTTGATCACAAAATATTTGGACATCTACCAGCCCAAAATGGATATCATTATAGGTTCTTGAGTTTGGACCCCTAAACGTTTATGCAGTGCCTGGCCTTGTTCCTGTTCCAGTTTTTACACTTTTCTATTTATCTTAACCTAATGTCTACTCATGTTGTATACATCAGAAAATTTTGCTAAGTTTGGTTGCTTGTATCATTTTTGATGCATTAAACAGGCGAACTAAAGAACGCTTAAGGGACTCTACATATGAGTGCCGCTGTTCTTCGTTTGCTGATTGGATATCTAAGCAAATTCTGTATTCTAATGTAAGAGTATACAGTTTTGTCAATTTTCTGGTTTACAATACAAGTTATATGGAACAAAAATAATACAACTTATATGGATAAAAAAAAAAAAAAAAAATCAAATATAAATAGCTAGTCAAACAAAGCATACGATTATTGGTGAGTAAGGATTTAGGGATTCAATGATCACAGAGCCATACAATATTTTCAGGGTATGTAAATAGGAGTCAGTGGACCTTATATCTTAATTATCTACCTTTTTTTTTTTACAAACCACTCAACCCAAATTTGTAACATGCCAATAAAAATGTTCATATATTCACCACTCAGTCCAGCTGCAAATTCTAGAGTGATTCAAAGCTAGAGGGTGCCCTGGAGGGGGCATTGCTTAGCTGACAGAACCTACCCCCATTATCTGCAAACTTGCTGTAGAAGTTTCAGTTCATTAATGAAACTCTCCACACAAAAGTTATATACAGTATTAAGGATTAAGGATCTACTTTCTCAATATTAGCAGTCAGTTTAGCTAATTTTAAAACCTGAAGGTGGCAGTGGTGCTATTAGTTAAATTGTTGCACCATCTTTAAAATTCCACCATAGACAACCTACAATGAAAAGATAAAAAAAATAACCTTACACAGCAACATCTGTAAATTACAAGACCATTAGAAGAATAAAGTTAAAGCTAAGTAGTACACACAGTACAGCTCGTATACAGTATGCCAACTGGTAAAGCTGAACCCCAGGCAGATATAAAAGATACAAGTTAAAGTGGAACTCATATCCCAAAAGGGAGTTAGTCCCATTTCAACACCCCCTCCTCCCCAAGCAAAATTACGGGTATTTTTTTTTTTCCCTAATTTTTTTTTTTATTTAATTTTTGGCCTCACCCCTGCTGCTGTTCCAGCCTAGTCTTGAATGACGTCTTGAAAGGCTCCTGGGATTCTTACAGGAGAAAGCAGGACTGGCACATAGAGTGGCCGTAGGGAGGGCCCTGAAGAGGCAGCCAGCTTAAAAGGACTAAGATGGTGGCAGGGGACCCGCTGTATGGGGGAATAGCAGATCTCAGAGGAATAATGCTAGCTTCCCTGTGGGGGTGAGTATGTGTTTTGAAGAGAACTCAGGAATAAAGATATTAGAGAAACAAACATGGGGAGGAGTGGAAGTAGTTGAGTACCACTTTAATGCAGCTCTTTGTTTATCAATATGAAATGCATTTAATAAATGCCTATTTTTATTTTATACCAGCAGTGTAAGCAGTGGCGGGCCGTCCATTAGGGGCACAGGGGCGCCGCCCCCCTAATCCATGCGCCCGTCTCCTAATCTCCATGCAGGGCACCGGACGCATGGATTTCAATGGGTTTTTTAAATTTTTTAAGCACATAATTAGAGCCTGGCTTCAAAAAAGGGTGGGCTGCGCCCTGAGTCCACTGAGTTGTGTGACAATAGCAAATTAATATTCGTTATTGTCTTCCTGATTCTCCTCCTGGCCAATGAGGAAGCGGGTCCTCCTGAGACCCGATTGGCTGGGGAGTCTTAGGACCCCCCAACCGATCGGGTCTCAGGACCCACTTCCTTTTCGGCCTGGAGGAGAAACAACAGCCCTGGCTCTTCCCTCGGCAAGCTGGAGCGAGGAGAAGCATCAACCTCCCAAGGTAAGGCCACTGATCGCCGCTTTCCATCTCCCGTGGGGGGGGGTCACTGATAACCGCCATCCGTCTCCCATTGGGGGGGCATGGATCACTGCCGTTCGTCTTCTGCGCAGGGGGGCAGGTTTGTTTGCCGCCCCCCCCCCCCAAAATATTGAGCACCAGCCGCCACTGAGTTAAGTACCATCCTAGGTATTAGCCTCTTGCAGTCCCTGTACAGCAGAGTTTAGACTGAGGGAGGAAGAAGCAGAACAATAAGCCAATGTGTTGTGCTACAATGCAAGGGGCATGCTGATAGGGAAAGAAAGACACATACATTAGCCCATCAGTCCGCTGCTTCTCATTTACTGTCAAGTCACAGACTGGGGGAGGGACAAGATCTGTAAGTGTTACTGAACGGCAGCAGAGCAAAATGAGTTCTCCTCCACTGCCTGAACTTTGTGGTAGAGCTGTGTAAACCTGAGAACAAAACAGCTCTGATATACTGTATGTATTTTGTATACCTAGCTCTTTGCTTGGAATTCACCTTTAAAAATAAAACTGAAGGTAAGACACAAACTTCTGAATGGATTTGCCTGCATCCAAGTCAACCTTTCTGGACCAGGGTGCCATCTGAGTTTGTCAAGGGTGCCCTCAAACTACAGCACTCCTGACGATGACGTAATATATGCAGCATCACGTTTCTTCTGTTGCACCACATATATGTGGCATGTGTTTGTGATGAGAGCATGCTCAGTAAGGCACCCCCTCCAGTACAAAGACCATGCAATCACCAACAGCTCCTGATCTCAGAGTAATGGTAAGACTGGCTCCTTATCACCTGATCACTGTCATAGCCAATTGTTAGAGAAGTTTGTGAGGTATATGATCCAGCATGGAGCGGTCGCCCTGCCGCAATAAAAGTACATAGGGTGGACGTAAACTGGATAAGCAAAGCATTTTTCACTCCTTAAAATAGACATTAACGGAACGTATGTAAATGGATCTGGATGTTGGCTGTTCCATTAAAGAAAAGGACCTGAATGGACATGGATGTAGGTGGATGTAAACAGATGATCATCCTTATATATCCTCCCGCCAATATTGTCAGGTCACCTACGGGACCAAGTGACTAGGAGCGCACCACAGAGGGTGTGGACCCAATGACTGACTTCTGAGGGTCGATGGTTCTGAGAAGCAGCTACACAGGGTCGCAGCCACGGTCCTGGACTGGGGGATGGACGGCAGCTGACTCCAGGTCGCGTCTCCCAGTTCACGTTCACGGCTGGCTCTGGTGGATGGAGAGGAAGCAGCAGTCCAGGGCAACAAGGAATAGTCAGGACAAGCCAAAGGTTGGGGCAACAAGCAGACAAAGTCGGTGCATGGCAATAAAACATAGAGCACACGGCAAGAACCACCCAGGGAAGCCTTCACACAATTGTTGCTCAGGCAAGTCTGGCTTGCAGTGCGTGGGGTTAAATAGTGTTTCCTGTTAGAGGCTGGGGTGGAGCCATGCTGAGAAAAGATTACTAAACCCATTCCCGACCAGCCGCCGCAGTTGTACTGCGGCAAGTTGGCTCCCCTGGGCGAGCCAAGGTAACTGAACGTTAGTTTGCCTTTTGACCACTAGGGGGCGCGTGCATGCTAGTGGAGGCACGCGCAAGCATCCGCAGCGTGACATCGGAGCCGATGCGTGTGCCTGGCAGTCGCGATGACCGCCGGGCACCCGCTTTGGCTCCACACAGAGACAGAACGGAGATCTGTCAATGTAAACAAACAGATCTCTGTGCTGTCAGGGGTGAGGAGAGCGCTCTGTTGTTCATACTAAGTATGAACAACGATCGGTCTCCTCACTCAGTCAGCCTCCTCCCCCCACAGTTAGAATCACTCCCTAGGGAACAAAGTTAATCCCCTGATCGCCCCCTAGTGTTAACCCCTACCCTGCCAGTGACATTTACACAGTAATCAGTGCATTTTTATATCATTGATCGCTGTATAAATGCCAATGGTCCCAAAAATGTGTCAAAAGTGTCTGATCTGTCCGCCATAATGTCGCAGTCCTAATAAAAATCACTGATCACCGCAATTACTAGTTTACAAATAAAATAATTTTTAAAATGCTATAAATCTTTCCCCTATTTAGTAGATGCTATAACTGCGCAAACGAATTAATATACGCTTATTGCGATTTTTATTACCAAAAATATGTAGAAGAATATATATCGGCCTAGACTGAGGAAAAAATTTGCTTTTTTTAAAAATAAATTAGGGATATTTATTATAGCAAAAAGTGCAAAATATTGTGGTTTTTTTTTTCAAAATTTGCGCTCTTTTTTTGTTCATAGCGCAAAAAATAAAAATCACAGAGATGATCAAATACCAACCAAAGAAAGCTTATATTTATAAGGACATAAATTTTGTTTGGGTACAGCGTCGCATAACCGCGCAATTGTCAGTTAAAGCGACGCAGTGCCGTATCGCAAAAAATGGCCTGGTCATTGAGCGGCCGAATCTTCCTGGGCTTCATGTTTTTTAACAAATGGTAACAGAGGTACCCTTCTTTGTTTTTGAACTCAGTTAGAATCGAAGACTCCCACAGTCAGCTGGAGGCTACAAAGCCATAAGTGGAACCTCAACGCCGCATCTACTAAGATCATGTAATGCTTACCCCCTAATGCAGGTGGTCAGACACTATAGCTGGCTACTGTGTTCTGCACCTATAGCAGTCCCCTTTCCCATAAGGCAAGCGGGCCTACCAGTACTCCATTGCCCCCAGAACTTATACACATTGCTATAGTGCCTGTCTACTATACCAGGGCAGGTGCTAACTGAACAAAGCAAACAGGTGCTTGCGGTTGGCAGACAGGAAGAGTGGTTCAATGACAGTCCAGGTAAAGAGCAGGTAGAGTTCAGAGAATAGTCGTTATCAGATCGGAGGTCATACACATGGAAATCCAATCTGGCAGAGCAGGGCAAACAAACAGGCAGCTTGGTCAGGTATTACACACTCTATCACAAGTATGAGACTGCAAGCTTGGCTAGCTTATATCAGGTTTGGTCTCCACCCAGAGTCTGGCCACAATCAGTCACCTTGCAGGTGGACAGACAGGCAAGGAGAATGCCAAAGCCAAAACCACGATGCTGGAGCCAGCAGCTATGACGGAGCAGAAGCGCATACACTTCTGACAGATCAACCTGCAAGTCACATCTTGTTTCAGCCATGTCTCATTTTTGGGTCTTTGGAGTACTTTAGCGCTGACTGTATATTTGCGTTTGCAAAGGTATTCAATGAAGCCCCATGGTGACCTACCTCCTGCCCGTTTAGGTGTTACAGGTTTTGAAATTTATTTGAGCAGGTGAACCTCCTCCTCAGTAACCTCAACAACTATCTATTGAGGAACAGGCATTTAGTTGAGTTGGGCGTTCACTTCAGTCAATGCTACATTGACTAATGGAAAAAATTGAATGCTCCATAAGTGTTGCGGTGATTGTTATACTGAATAGAGTTAATAGTGACAGCACACATATTTGAAGATCACTGGGTTAAACACGTCATCTTCATCTAGCATTATCCCAACCTTCTGCTATTTTCTTCTAGACTTCAGCTTCGTATCTTAATGCACGCCTGCAGAATATTCTGCTACCGAAGTTGATGTAATATGCAAGGGGTCAGAGTTCATCCACTTTCCGTGGCCAGTTAATTTGGCTAAATAGCAGGTCAGGTTTATTGTGGGGAATTACTAGCAAATGCAAAGTATTTCCCTCTCGGAAATTTATGATAACTCTTAGACCTTCTACTCCGCTGCCACAATATACTCTGTTTATTTTTACAATGTTGGTTTTTGTGCATATATCTTAGTTGTTCTATAAAAAAAAAAATACATCAATTATAAAAGAAAAACTTTATATACCGTTGGTTGCATCTCATCCGGAGATAGTTAGACTCACTCTCACAATTTGTAATGAGGGAAGGCAGGTGAAACTACATTTTGTCATGCCCCATTATGGTTGTTGAATTAAATAATTACGCTAGAAGAAAATATATATACTGTATATATATATATATATATATATATATATATATATATATATGTATATATATATATATATATATATATATATATATATATATACAAATATTCCTTATAATAAAATCATTAAGTCCCATAAGGATTTATATTTATCATTTCATGTCATTGTCCACAGGGTCACTGCATCCACGGTGGACAGCCTCTTTCCCGAAACCTAGAGCAATAAGAACCTAGCAAGGCTGAGATATAATAGAAGCCGGCTTCAACTTTTACTAGTAACATTATCTTTTATTGCCATTCTAAAACGAATGTCAGGCATTAGGTTTTATTTTTTTTCATTGCCATTACAGTACGGATATTTTTTTTATATATACCATCCAGAATTACGCAAGGGAGAAAGCCATAGAATATTCCGTTATCTAGTTTTATAATCAACTAGCCTTTGAAGTTATCTGATACTTTTGTAAAGCTGGAAAAAGTTTTAACTATATATATATTTTTTTTTTACTTCATGCATACCCAGACAAAGTAATTTGTGACGAGTGTCAGCAAAATTACTTAAAGGTAAACTATTCTGTTTTTTTTTTTTTCTTTTGCTTTTTACATAAAATCTTTGTTTAACAAATAAGCATTCAATAGTAGAGAGTGCACCTATAACACTGGTGGAAAACAATTATGTTTTTACTAACTAGAGAGAGAGCAGCAGAAACTGTTTGCTTTCAGCTACATCTTTCTGACTGTCCCATTTGAAAAGAGTAGGGAGCGGCATGGTTTGGGTGTGGATGGTTACAGTGATCACATCCTTCTAACAATATATCATATACTTACCCATATAAACGTCCAATTTTAACATGTTTAAATGTTTTTTGCGGTTCCCAAAATTATGCCCGGGTGCCTCTGCTTTAGTTCATCACGGTATACAACCCGGAATCTCAAGACCTCTCAACCAGGGACTTATAGACTTTAAGTTACTACGATAAGTTGAATTTGGAAGCTATACAATTTTTTTGTTTTATCCATTTGTTGGGATTTTTCCTTAATGTAACCATTTCATTGTTTACCTGATATGTGTTATCAAATTATTTTTCAAATAAAACCCTTTGTAAAAGAAAAGAGTAGGGAGCAAAGGGTTAAAGAACTGCTTGTCCTGTTATGTACCTAAACTGCAGCTTGAACTACTGAGCCTAGTGAACATCTTTCTTTTTTGCAACAAAGCAGCTGTTAATAGTCAGGTACATGTGGAAAACTGTGTATAGCTACCCCTGCTGGTTGGTAGCATACATATGAAATTCTCATTATGATATTAAACATCAAAATGACTGAGATAGAGACAGCGCTCTGTTCAACAAGGCAAAGCAAAGGCAACAATATTTGCTATTTTTATGACTCCAGATGTGTATCATCTTGCTGCCCATTGGAAAACTAACTTCAAAGATATTTCAAGAATAAAAATATAGCAGTATTAATTTGTGGTCAGAGACGTTTGCTGTCTGAGATGACTCAGGTTGAATACCAAAATGGGTTTAAAACAAGGAAAACGGAAACGAACAGTCAATTATTATCATCTTGCATGTCATACCAGTGGTGTTGTATTCAAAATACCGTGCAGCAATGGGCTGTTGCTTAAATTTCATAAATTCCCTTGATGAAGGGTCAAGCAGAATGTTTACTTACCAAAGGACCAATGTACCCATGTTGCATTTACTTGCAGGCAGTTTTTTCATGGCAACTTTAGCCTCCATTCACACAAGAACTGAGCAAGCTTGGTTGTTTTTCAGGGGCATTTCCTTTTTTTTTTTTTACATCTGTACAGGTGTTTTTAAAGCTTCTTGCATGCATTTCAGGTGTGCAAAAGAAAGGAAATTACTGCGCTGACCCCAAAAAAGAAAAAATGCATAAGTAGCTACGTAAAATGTAACAAACGTATGAAGAGTAAAATAGTGAAAAAATGTAGCGCTAATAAATAAACACAAAAATCGTGATAAATGTGCTAAATAAACAATACACTCAAAAGTGCATATGTAGATAAACGTCCATCTACAAACAAAAATGAGCCTCTGGTGATAAATGATGTGAAAAGAACTGGAAAATAAATGTCCAACACAATAATCCAACACCAAGTGTGAAATAACCAAGAGTGGTGGAATAGGGAATATGGCTCCGTCCGTACAGGCAACCTCAAATGGAAAAACCATCAACAATTGAATGCCATATGTATGCTCTCACCAGAACTGGTGGACTCTAATGTCAACGACAAAGAGTCATGTAGGCAGTATGCCACAATGGGCAGATATACGGGTAACCGGAATGGTTCAGACCTCAAGGATGGAATCCGGGGGAACCGGAGGTGATCTCCAAATCGAACTCCAATCCAAGGACTGTCAAAGTAGAATTTTGATAGTAGGTTCACCAGGGAGACACATCAGCTCAGATCCAGAAAAATATGTGGAAAAAATAATGGCTTCCACAGAAACGGCCCTTTCAACACTCTCCACATTGCCCCCCTTTTTTATTTGTGATCACTTTTATTGTTAGTCAGTTTTTAGAAATAAAATACCTCCTTTTACCTGCACTATGTGGTAGCCATTATTTTTTCCACATATTTTGATGGAGCTTGAGAGGTCCTGCAAAGAAGAATGGGAGAAACTGCCCAAAAAATAGGTGTGCCAAGCTTGTAGCATCATACTCAAAAAGACTTAAGACTGTAATTGGTGCTTCAACAACGTATTGAGCAAAGGCTGTGAATACTTTTTTTTTTTTTTTTAATAAATTTGTAAAGATTTCAAACAAACTTCTTTTACGTTGTCATTATGAGGTATTGTTAGTAGAATTTTGAGGAAAATAATTCAGTCAATCCATTTTGGAATAAGGCTGTAACATAACAAAATGTGGAAAAAGTGAAGCGCTGTGAATACTTTCCAGATTCACTGTATGCCCAAGATCTAGCTTGTGGATGAGTAAAGTTCACCTTTTTGGGGTTGGGGATGATTTGTTGGCCTTTTCTTAAAATGTGTGTTATACCTTATGAGATTCAAAATACTAGAGAGGTTTTTGTCCTCTGCCCAACTTTTTAGGTGTGAAAATTAAGTTTCTAGTGCCTTTCCTTCATAATATTTATGAACGTTTGTGAAAGTAGTAAACCAATTTTCAGGGTTGGTCTGGGGGCATCAATAAGGTATATGGAGAGAGAACATCCTGCATCTCTAACTAGTCCTAGAGCTTCTGCATGATGTGGGACTCAGCCCAATTAAGAAATGACATTTTTTTTAATGGATATAAGCACTTCACATTGCAAATGCAACATAGGGTTTTGATTTATAGTAGAGGAAAACATGAATTTTATTAGGGTCATTATAGTAAAATGTATCAGTGACACCGCAGGCAGCAGTAAAACTGGGTATTCTGTGAGAGACAGAGTCTGTGCAGCGAAGTCCAAGATACAGCTTACTTTAAGAAGTACAACAAGCATTCAAGAATAAGGAAGAAGTTGTTGGTCTACATTTTTTATTTTTAGCGCAGATTGAGGCCTCATGCACACATGGCATTTGCCCACCTTTTCTGAACGCCTTTTCACCTGGGTAAAAAAACAGTAAAATGAATGGACTAAACACACCTAGCGGACCACTCTGCGCAGACCAGTCAAGTTCCTCCACCCCAAACTCGCTCATCCATGTCTTTATGGACCTTGCTTTGTGCACTGGTCCAAATCATTTGGTGAAGGGGGATTATGGTGTGGGGTTGTCTTTCAGGGGTTGGGCTTGGCCCCTTATTTCCAGTGAAGAGAACTCCAAAGGATAACTAAACCTTTGTTTTTTTGTTTTTGCACAGAGTGGCCCTGATCCTCCTCTTCTGGGGTCCCTCAGCTCCTGGCTCCTCCTCTTCTCTAGTGCCCTGTTGGAGAGCCTCTCTCCCTCGTGGCACTCGTGCAGGCACGCTTCCATGTCCTGCTGCTGCGTCTATTGACACAAACAGCAGGGCTCGGCCCTGCTGTCCCCCGTCTGCCCCCCATCTCCCACGTCATTGGATTTGATTGACAGCAGCAGGAGCCAATGATTGAGCTGCTAACAATCTACCCATTTAAGACCCGAGACACCAGCTGGGGCTGGTGTGCTTATTCTTTGCACTGGAAAGACTGGGCTCAGGTGAGTAAAAGGGGGGCTCTGGGGTGGTGCTGCCCTATAGAAGGTTTTTCACCTTAATGCATACAATGCATTAGGGTGAAAAAACATGAGGGTTTACAACCCCTTTAAGGTATCAGCATACCAAGACATTTTGGACAATTTCCTGCTCCCAACTTTGTGGCAACAGTTTGGGGATGACACCTTCCTGTTCCAACATGACTGCACACCAGTGCACAAACATAGGGTCCTGATACCGCTTTGTTTAAGAAGTACAACAAGCATTCAAGATTAAGGAAGAACGTAACTAACACACCACTCTGTGTGGGCCAGTCAAGTTCCTCCACCCCAAACTCAAACATAAAGACATGGATGAGCAAGTTTGGGGTGGAGCAACTTGACTGGCCTACACATAGTCCTGACCTCAACCTGATAGAACACCTTTGGGATGAATTAGAGTGCAGACTGCGAGCCAGGCCTTCTCGTCCAATATCAGTGCATGACCTCACAAATGCGCTAATGGAAGAATGATCAAACATTCCCATAGACACACTCCTAAACCTTGTGGACAGCCTTCCTAGAAGAGTTGAAGCTGTTATAGCTGCAAAGGGTGGGCCAACTCAATATTGAACCCTACAGACTAATAGGGTGTACACACGGTCGGACTTTGTTCGGACATTGCGACAACAAAATCCTAGGATTTTTTCCGACGGATGTTGGCTCAAACTTGTCTTGCATACACACGGTCACACAAAGTTGTCGGAAAATCCGATCGTTCTAAACGCGGTGACGTAAAACACGTATGTTGGGACTATAAACGGGGCAGTGGCCAATAGCTTTCATCTCTTTATTTTTTCTGAGCATGCGTGGCACTTTGTCCGTCGGATTTGTGTACACACGATCGGAATTTCCGACAACGGATTTTGTTGTCGGAAAATTTTATCTCCTGCTCTCCAACTTTGTGTGTCGGAAAATCCGATGGAAAATGTCCGATGGAGCCCACACACGGTCGGAATTTCCGACCACACGCTCCGATCGGACATTTTCCATCGGAAAATGCGACCGTGTGTACGGGCCATAAGACTGGGAGGCAATTAAAGTTCATGTGTGTGTGTGTAAAGGCAGGTGTTCCAATAGTTTTGGTAATATAGTGTAGTAACATAGTTAGTCTGGTTTAAAAAAGACACAAGTCCATCTAGTTCAACCAATAAAAGGGGGGGAAAAGATCATACAATCCCATATACACAATTCTATACCCACAGTTGATCCAGAGGAAGGCAAAAAAACCCCAGCAAAGCATGATTTAATTTGCTCCAGCAGGGAAAACATTTCTTCCTGATCCCACGGGAGGCAATCAGATATTCCCTGGATCAACTTTACCTATAAATGTTATATTATGTACATTTAGGAAAGAATCCAGGCCTTTTTTTAAAGCAAGCTACTGAGCTAGACAGAACCAGCTCTTGAGGGAGTCTATTCCACATTTTCACAGCTTTTACTGTGAAGAAGCCCTTCCGTCCTCCCAGGGCCGTCTTTAACAGAGGGCAAATGGGACAAGTGCACTGGGCCCTGTCACTTAGCCCGCACTCAGCATACTTGCCGCCTGTCCCGCTGTGCTCTTGTCCCCGGCTACATTACGGAAAGCTGAGCCGCGATCTGGACAGCTTACACCCATTTCACTTGTTACTTCCACTGTCTGCACATCTCTGCCCCCTGCACCTCCCCCCTACCTCGCTCATCAGCAGTTTCCCTGCTGCTCTCCAGCAAGACTAAGAACCATCCCCGAGTAGGAGCCTTCAGGCTTCTGCTGTTGAGTGGGCGGGATGAGCTGAGCTCCGAGATCATGCCCGCCTGGAGAAGGGTGGTGTGACAGTAGCTGTGAACAGAGGGTGCCGAGCTAGTGTGCCTGAAGGTAAAATCACTTAACAGTTCATTGTGGCTTAGCTTGCAAGCACCTCTAGCTAAGTCTACTGAGCTACTGCAGTATAGTATAGTAGTGCAGCTGTTAGCTGAAAAATTGGAAGATGGCTTTTTCATGTAGCATTAACTAAAGCATTGTCCCTGCCCCCAGGTTTTGACTGTCCCGACCCCCCCTGGTGTGTGCCCTTCCAACCCTCCCTGGTGTGTGCCTTTCAGACCCCCCTGGTGTGTGCTCTCCAGAACCCCCTGGTGTGTGCCCTCCAGACCCTCCTGGTGTCTGCCCTCCAGATCCCCCCTAGTGTGTGCCTTTCCACCCCCTCTGGTGTGCACCCTTCCAACCCCCCCTGGTGTGTGCCCTTCCAACCCCCCTGGCGTGTTTCTTCCTGACACCCCTGGTGTGTGCCCTCCCTACCCCCCTGGTGTGTGCCCTCCCTGCCTTCCCAACCCCCCTGGTGTGTGCCCTCCCAATCCCCCCTGGTGTGTGCCTTCCCGACCACCCCAGTGTGTGCCTTCCCACCCCCTCTGGTTTGTGCCCTTCCAACCCCCTCGGTGTGTGCCTTCACAACCCCCCCTGGTGTGTGCCCTCCCTACTCCCCCTGGTGTGTGCCCTCCGTACCCCCCTGGTGTGTGCCCTCCCTACCACCCTGCTGTGCCCTCCCGACCCCCTAGTGTGTGCCTTCCTGACCCCTCCTGTGTGTGCCTTCCCACCCCTTCTGGTGTGTGCCCTCCCTACCACCCTGCTGTGCCCTCCCGACCCCCCTAGTGTGTGCCTTCCCAACCCCTCCTGTGTGTGCCTTCCCACCCCTTCTGGTGTGTGCCCTCCCTGCCCCCCCTGGTGTGTGCCTCCCAACCTTCCTGGTGTGTGCCCCTCCGACCCCCTGGTATGTGCCCTCCTGACCCCCCTGGTGTGTGCCCTCCCAACCCCCTAGTGTGCGCCCTCCTGATTCCTGTACTGTGCCCTCCCTACCCCCCCTGGTATGTGCCCTCCCTACCTCCCTGGTGTGTGCCCCCAAACTTTCCTGGTGTGTGCCCCTCCGACCCCCTGGTATGTGCCCTCCTGACCCCCCTGGTGTGTGCCCTCCCAACCCCTAGTGTGTGCACTCCTGATCCCTGTACTGTGCCCTTCCAACCCCACTGGTGTGTACCCTCCTGCCCCCCCCCATACTTTGCCCTCACTCCCTGCACTGTGCCCTGAGCTCTCCTGACGCCTTTTACTGTATGATGCTGACCCTCCTGTACTGTGCTCTCTTGATCCCCTGTCCTTTGCCCTACTGACACTGTACACTGTCCTACACTCTAATCACCTCTGTACACTGCCCTACAGACACGTTTCTGGTGTGTCAGTATGGTACTGTCTCTATATCTGCGGACATGTTTCTGATGTGTCAGTATGGTACTGAGTTGGTGTTTGCGGGTGTATTTATGGTGTGTAAGTTTGGTAACTATTTTGTGTCTGCTGACATGTTTTTGGTGGGTAAGTATGGTAATTATTGTTATTCCACAGGCATGTGTTGTAAAAAAAAAGGATGGTAAAAATGGATAAAAGGCTGTAACCTTCAGCAACCAATCAGTGAGCAATAAGGATGTGCAGTAACTACTAGCAACTAATCAGTGAGCGGTAATGATGTGGTGTAACTTCTAGAAACCAGTGAGTGGCAATGATAAGCAGTAACCTCTAGCACCCAATCAGTGAGTGGTAATGATGTGCGGTAGCCTCTAGCACCCAATCAGTGAGCTGTAAGGATGTACAGTAACCTTTAGCAACCACTCAGTAAGTGTGAACCAGTTCTTTACGTTTACTTTATCAAAGTTTTTGAGATAAGTCTATGTGCGTGTTTATTTGTTTTTGGGATGTTGGGGTGGAGAGCCAAATTGCATGGGGGGGGGGGGGGGCAAGAAAATGTTTGCCCAGGGTCCAATCAATATTAAAAACGGCCAGGCGTCCTCCAGACCTCAAGAGTGCCCCCTTGCCAGGAAGTCGCCTGGCAAAGGTGCCGTAACCCAAGAGACCCATATCGTGTGCTGCTCAGGCTCACTGAAAGGGGGGTAACAATCCTATACATCCACCGCTTGGAGTTCTGGTCGGGAGATACCCTATGGACTAAGACTGGGATGCCATTAAAGTTCATGTGCGCGTAAAGGCAGGCGTCCCAATACTTTTTACAATATAGTGTACCTTACCATTTAAGGATTTTTCTTTTTGCCTCATCTTTACACAAACATGGCGGCGTAAACTCAGACTTTTCCTTTATATAAGCTTAATATCTACATAAGTGCCTCACCGAACTAATTTTTGGGGCCCACAAAGAAGAGATTTTCTCACGTCACTAGGTGTTGACATTTGGAAATGATCCGTCACTCCGGCATCTCCATTTATAGTCTTTTTTCTTTCTCGTCAGGATTGAATAGCAGGGATGGGTTAATGATAAGATTTACAAAATATCGCATGCTTTAAGCTGAAGGTTTGTGGCACTTGTGGTTTTGTGTCTGTTATGCCCAGCAGGTACTAATTAAATCATTTTGCTGCAAAATAATAAAAGCTGAAATGTCCCTTGTATACGAAAACACAGAATACATTCCAAAATGGCAATGCTAAATATTTAAAATATTTGTTGCCTGCTGCTCATAATTTCACACTTACCACAAAAAAATGGAGGGGGTGTGAGGCTTGGCTGCAGCTGCAAGAGCTAAAATCTAGCAAATAAACCAAAATATGAGACCCAAACCAACCATCAGCTGTCTCTATTCCCCCCATCTCCGTTCATTGAGTGGCTCATGTGTTCCTCTGTGTGTGACACAGCTACTGGATCAGCTTTTTAATCTCTGTTACTGCTTCGTATTTAGGAATAGAAGTTCATATATTAGCGTCTAAAACTAATCTCTGAATTAATGATCTAGTAAACTAGCTTGGAATAATGGCAGAGCATTTTAAATAAGTGTTAGAGGCTTGTATCTCTAGCTTGTTGCATCCATACTAGACTTAAAAAATCTGGCACAAAGGAGATAAAACAATGTTGCCCATGCCAACGTGTAAGGGGGCCTGCGAATGGCTGTGTATTGGCACCAAGAGCACAAGTCTCTGCCCCCCTTCTTCCTGATAGAACAACTTACCTTCTACTTAACTACTTGACCCCTGGAAGATTTACTCCCCCTTCATGTCCAGACCATTTATTGCAATACTGTATTACTTTAACTTACAATTGTGTGGTCATGAAACATTGTACCTAAATAAAATGTATATATTTTTATATAGAGAAGAAGAGTTTGGGCTTTGGCCTTTCTTGGCACAATAATCACTATAGTTAATATCATTAAAATTCTAATTTATTAAAGGTTATTTAAAATACGACCATATAAAAGGACAGATACAGAAATCAGTTCATAGCCATACATTTACAATTTATACACTCCATACATAGCTCTATATTGTAAGAATGGATTATACAGAAATTGGAAATACCAATCCTATTTACATACGATTGCATTGTCATTAACGAGGAGCTATTCAGTAGTAACATTCGGTGTCTAAGACTTGCTCAACATGTTGCACGCCAAAGCGCTTCTTCAGGAGCACAGAACAGATTACTGAAATATACAAAACATCCAATAAATATAACTGGAGACAGTAAGCTATAGAGACTATAGCTAAGTAATATCAATATTGCGGATTTATATTATAGCCGCCAGGACCCATCAAATAGTGCTAGTCCCACAAGGCCTAGGTAGTATTCATATACTATGGGGAACATTCGGTGTCTAAGACTTGCTCAACATGTTGCACGCCAAAGCGCTTCTTCAGGAGCACAGAACAGATTACTGAAATATACAAAACATCCAATAAATATAACTGCAGACAGTAAGCTATAGAGACTAAAACTAAGTAATAACAATATTGCGGATTTATATTATCGCCGCCAGGACCCATCAAATAGTGCTAGTCCCACAAGGCCTAGGTAGTATTCATATACTATGGGGACGTATGTAACATGATAATAATATAGATAAACAAAAATCGCTAATAGGTCTATTTGGATCAAAAGGATAATTGTGACTGCCAAAGAAGGAGGGAGAGTAGAAGATAGTGGAGGAAGGGGGGAAGGAAAAGGGAAGGGAGGGAGGAGGGGGAAGGGAAGGGGGGGAAGGGAATGGAAGGGAAGGGGGGGGAGGACGGGAAAAGGAGGGAAAGGGGGGCAGGGAGAGAAGGAAGGGAGGGAAGGAAGGAAAGGGAGGGGAGAAAAAAAGGAAGAAAAGTATGAAGTGATGGGAAGCAGAGAGATATGGAGAAAGAAATATAGAAAAATAGAAAAAGAACCGTTGCAAATTCCCAGGAGATGTCCCACAAAGGATAGGTAGATGGTTGATGGGCTGATAAAGAAATAAGGTTCCATGTATGTAGCCATGTGTGTATCTAATAAATGTTGTATATATGTAATCTATATAGTTATTTAGTTCTAGTAATGGTTCATGGAGCTTATTTTGTAAACATAATAGGCCAATTAGAGAGGCCCTATAACAATATGTTAACATATAGTGTAAAGGTTTACAGTGCATCTAAAACGGAAGGTATGTGACAATGGTGGTATTCCTAGAGTGTTAATAGGGCATCCTAAGTGGCTAGTATATATATAAAAAAATAATATAATATAATAAAATAATATAATAATATAGTTATATAGTTTATCAACCTAGTAGATAGCATGTATCCAAGATCATATGAAATAGAAGTAGAAGTTACCTTTGGGTAAGCTCCAGATACTAAATATACATGATATAGTATATATTTTTTTTTTTTTGCAAAACTGACAATTGCACGGTCATGCAATGCTGCGCCCAAATTAAATCAATATAATTATTTTTTTTCTTTTTTCGACACTGCGGTACTTTAACTGACAATTGCGCAGTCATGCAGCGCTGTACCCAAATAATGTCATGTTTTTTTCCCCACAAATAAAGCTTTCTTTTGGTGGTATTTGATCACCTCTGCGGTTTTTATTTTTTGCGCTACAGTCAGGTCCATAAATATTGGGACATCAACACAATTCTAGTCTTTTTTGGCTCTATACACCACCACAAAAGGATTTGAAATGAAGCGAACAAGATGTGCTTTAACTGCAGACTTTCAGCTTTAATTTGAGGGGATTTACATCCAAATCAGGTGAACGGTGTAGGAATTACAACAGTTTGAATAGGTGCCTCCCACTTTTTTTTGTGTACTTTTTCAAGCACTGAGCTTTAAACTACACTAAGCTCAGGCGTGGATGGTCACCAGTAAAAATAATAGAAATCCCATTGTCAAGTATTAAAATAACACTTCTGATGAAGCTTCAAATCAGTCAGGTATGAATGGGGCCTAATCCTGCACTAATGAGCCCTGTATGTCAAGTTCCTGCAAGAACATGTACGCCCAAGATCTAGCTTGTGGATGAGTAAAGTTCACCTTTTTGGGGTTGGGTGATGATTTCTTGGCCTTTTCTTAAAATCTGTGTTATACCTTATGAGATTCAGAATACTAGATAGGTTTTTGTCCTCTGCCCATCTTTTTAGGTGTGAAAATCAAGTTTCTAGTGCCTTTCCTTCATAGTATTTATGAACATTTGTGAAGGTAGTAAACCAAAGCCTTTTCAGGGTTGGTCTGGGGACATCAATACAGTATATGGAGAGAGAACATTTTGCATCTCTAGCTGGTATCATTTTTTTTTTTTCGACACTGCGTTACTTTAAATGACAATTGCGCAGTCATGCAACGCGGTACCCCAATAATGTCATTTTTCACCGACAAACAGAGCTTTCTTTTTGTAGTATTTGATCGCCTCTGCGTTTTTTATTTCTTGCGCTATAAACAAAAAAAGACCAACAATTAAAAAAAACAAAAACAATATTTTATACTTTCTGCTATAAAACACATCCAATAAAAAAATGTTAAAAATTATAAATCGTCAATTTAGGCCAATATGTTCTGCTACATATTTTTTGTAAAAAAAAAAAAAATCCCAATAAGCGTATATTGATTGGTTTGCGCAAAAGTTATAGTGTCTACAAACTATTGGATATACCTACTGGAATTTTTATTCTTTTTTTTTCATACTAGTAATGGAGGCGATCAGCGACTGCAATATTGCGACAGACAATCTGACACTAACTGACGCGTTTGACACTTTGTGGGAACCAGTGACACTCATACAGTGATCAGTGCTAAAATTACGCACTGTCGCTGTAGTAATAACGCTGGCTGGGAAGGGGTTAAACATCTTGGAGCGATCAAAGGGTTAAATGTGCGCCTAGCCAGTGTTTTTGTGTACTTTGCGTGCTGCTTTTACTAAGGGAAGTCATGGATTTTAAAAACTTCTTTGCAGGAAAAGAAAATCCCTCACTTCCCCCCTGTCATGATGGGGCTCTGCCTTGTTTACATAGGCAGAGCTCCATCCAGCCTCTCTTCCCGACGATCGGCGGGTGCCGGCAGACATCTTTTGGCTGGCACTCGCTGATCGGCTTCTGCTGTGACTAATCACAGCAGAAGCGGCATGCCGGTGGAAGTGCAGAATCATGTACTGTATATACAGTATACATGATTCTGCACAGAACAACTGCCCTGTAGCAGTAAATCTGCTATACGGCAGTCATTAAGTAGTTAAAGTCTTACCACTATATTGTGCCCATCTCCATGCCAGAGGCCTCCACATGACATTCCCGGCTATTAGCCTTCATATACCAAAGAAAGGAATGTCCATGTGAAAAGGTAGAGTTGCAGCACTTTACTGATGTTACTTTAAGATGGCATTTACAGTCACATTAAGACCCCTTTCACACTAAAGTTCCAACCTAGGTTGGCAGCAAGAATTTTGAGGTGGCTATATATCCTCCAGTACCCCAACTGTAATAGATAGAACATAAACGGCTCCCTGTCCATCTCACAGCCTATGTAGCCAGGTTCAACGTGAGGTGGCTTGGTGTGGCATGACCATGTCTCAATAGCTCCAACCAGATGGGAACAAGAAATAAGAGGTGACAATATACCTTCCAATACCCCAACTATAATCAATAAAAGATGTACACCTGCATGCCTATATCACAGCCTACATAGAAAGGTTGTCTTGAGGGCCACATACCTGATGTTAGACCGAAGTAGTGGGGAGGCCTCCCTTGCACCTCAGGTCCTTAAAGTCTCTGGAGATGGAGACGGAGACTTGGTGGGGACATCGAGTGGCAGGGGTGCCAAGGGTGCGGAGCACCGTGTAAGCCTCAGTCCAGGATCCAAGCCGAGGTCAAGTCCAGTTGGGCAACAAAGCATAAAAGGGTTAATCAGAAGCATAATGGTCGAGATCAAAGCCGGGGTTGGTTCCAATCAAGAGTAGTCAAACAGGTTTCCAGGTCACAACAAGTTCGGACAGATCACACACTAGCACAGGAACAAGGGGGGACTGAAGATAATCCAGCATAATTTGGCAGTGTCTGGGCTGGGCTTATATAGGAAAGTTTGAGGTCACTTCCTGTGCGCCTCCTGGGGATTTTCCCGGCTTTTTCCATCAGGTTGATGTCACTTCCTGTGCGCCTCCTGGTTATTTTCCCACCTTTTTCCATCAGGTTGAGGTCACTTCCTATGCGCGTCCTGGGCATTTTCCTGCCCTTTTCCATCAAGTCTTCTGGGCAGGTGTGGGTTGGAGCCCTGAGGCGTCTTTGACGCATGCTCAGTTGGCACGGATTTCCTCTTGCGGCAACACACCATTGGTGCATGCGTAGTAAGCCCTGGACTCTTACAAAGGTTCAATGTAAAGTGGTATGGTGTAGCAGTGCCGTGTCTTTAAAGGTCCAACCTCATTTGGCAACAAGAAATAAGAGGTGACTATATACCCTCCAACACACCAACTATAATAGACAGAACATGTACGCCTACCTGTCTTTATCACAGCCAATGTAGCAGGGTACAATGTAAGGTGCCATCGTGTAGATGGTCTTGTACTAAGGTTTTCCAAGGCTTTCAGATCTCCTGGAAGATCTCAAGTGTGTCCAACAATTTATTAACCATTTGTTTATTGATATAATCTTTTTGACAGCTTGGTATAGATCATGGTACTAGGCAAGTCTACTTTATGCCACTGTTTCAAAAATCAAGCACACTTTTAATAAATATCAGGAACGTGAGATGGTGGGCGCAGTTTCGGAGCTCTTTATGGTTTGTATATTATCCTGTAAATATCAGGAAGTCGTTGGCTTTATTTAAACAGTTTCCAGTAAATATTTTTTCACGTATTCTAGGAAATTCCTGCACTTGAAGTTTTTCAGATTTCTCCAGTGTGACTCTGCATACATGTAGTAATTAGCGTCTCGTTACTGTTTGAATGCCCGTGTTCAGGCGGTGTCAGGATCACTTATTTCAAAGCCTTTTAGCATAAGAGCAATCACTAATTTTTTTTTTTTCAGTCCAGAGTCCTCTACAGCAGGCAGAAGGTCACATTTCTCAAGGTTATCTGCTCTTTTTCCCTGATTCGGTAAAGTAAGAGTATTCACACTCCCTGGCTGAGAAGTGTTTCTTTTTATAGAGCCTGCAGATGACAAATAATGTCTGTTTTTGGAGTCCTTTTAAAGTCAGTAATGTTGGTTTTATCTGGAGAGACTGTCTTGGTGAAAGCAGGTATTGAACAGATCTCCACGCTGCCATGCGTTCACGAGAAGCTTTCCGGCATTCTAGATATTTGTTTTATTTTAGGATTTGGAGCAAAGGCAATCTTCCACTGCTGTTTTTTTTTTTTTCTAAAATTCTGCAGGCTTAGTGTCTAGATCTATAGCTACTGTTCCATATTTTATCTTTTAACCTGAGCAATAGAGGTCACTTTTTTTTTTTTTTGCCTCCCCTCTGTAAAAACTTATTTGTAAAGGGAAATGGCAATGCACAGACAATATGTTACACTATAGTAAACAATCAGCAATCAGTCGGAGTCCTGACTGCTCTATAATGATAAGTGAAGTTTGGTTAAACGCTTTACGTCAGTGTTTCTCAACCTTTTTTTTCGGCAAGGCAACCTTTACAAATTATGGAGAATCTCGAGGCATCCTTTAACCACTTCAGCTCCGAAAAAGGTTTTACCCCCTTCTTGACCAGGCTATTTTTTGCAATACCGCACTGCGTCGCTTTAACTGACAATTACGCGGTCGTGCAACGCTGTACCCAAATAAAATCTGTCCTTTTCTCCGCACAAATAGAGCTTTTGGTGGTATTTTATCACCTTTACGTTTTTTATTTTTTGCGCTATAAACAAAAAAGAGCATCAATTTAACCGGTTCCCGACCGGCGCGCGACGATGTACGTCGGCAGAATGGCACGGCTGGGCAAATGGGCGTACCTGTACGTCCATTTGAATTCCCCGCCGTGCCATTGCGTGCACGCCGCCGCCGGCGCGCCGGCCGGGAGCTCCGTGAGTCGGGTCACGGGACCCGCGGACTCGATCGCCGCGGGGATACCCGCGATCGCCTCACGGAGAGGACGGATGGGGAGATGCTGATGTAAACAATGGGGAGATGCTGATGTAATGGTGGGGAGATGCTGATGTAAACAATGGGGAGATGCTGATGTAAACAATGGGGAGATGCTGATGTAAACAGCATCTCCCCGTTCTGCCTAGTAACAAGTGTCACTGATCACAGCTCCCTGTCATCGGGGAGCAGTGATCAGTCTAGTGACACATACAGCCCATCCCCCCTACAGTTAAAAAAACACTCCCCTAGTACTGATTAACCCCTCCCCGCCCCCTAGTGGTTAACCCCTTCACTGCCAGTGTCATTTACACAGTAATCAGTGCATTTTTAATCGCACTGATCGCTGTATAAATGACAATGGTCCCAAAAATGTGTCAAAAAATGTCCGACATGTCCGCCATAACGTCGCAGTCACAATGAAAATCGCTCATCGCCGCCATTATTAGTAAAAAAAAAAATTATTAATAAAAATGCCATAAAACTTTCCCCTATTTAGTAAACGCTATAACTTTTGCGCAAACCAATCAATAAATGCTTATTGCAATTTTTTTTTACCAAAAATATGTAGAAGAATACGTATCGGCCTAAACTGAGGAAAAAAAATGTTTTAATATATTTTTGGGGGATATTTATTATAGCAAAATGTAAAAAATAATGCGTTTTTTCAAAATTGGCGCTCTTATTTTGTTTATAGCGCAAAAAATAAAAATCGCAGAGGTGATTAAATACCACCAAAAGAAAGCTCTATTTGTGGGAAAAAAAGGAGGTCAATGTTGTTTGGGAGCCACGTCGCACGACCGCCCAATTGTCAGTTAAAGCGACGCAGTGCCGAATCACAAAAAACGCTCTGGTCAGGAAGGGGGTCAATTCTTCCGGGGCTGAAGCGGTTAAAAAAAAAAATTTTTTTTTTTTACTTTCTGCTTTAAAACATGTTCAATAAAAAAAAATTTAAAAATCTAATTTCTTCATCAATTTAGGCCAGCATTTATTCTGCTACATGTTTTTGGTAAATAAATTCCAATAAGCATATTTTGACTGGTTTGTGAAAAAGTTATAGCGTCTACAAACTATGGGATTTTTTAAAAGGACTTTTTATGTTTTTTATTGTTTCTACTAGTAATGGTGGCGATCAGCGATTTTTAGTGGGACTGCGACATTGCCACAGACAAATCTGACACTAAGTGACACTTTTTGGGGACCGGTGACACCAATACAGTCATCAGTGCTAAAAAAAAAATGCACTGTCACATACCTCCCAACTTTTTGAGATGGGAATGAGGGACACCTCTCAGCAAAAGTATGCAGGCATAGGACACACCCCTTGCCACACCCCCTTAAAGGAGAATTGTACAAAAAAACAAGATTGGTTAAACCCACAAATGCTTTTTTTACCACTACTATTCCTTTATATTGGCTTTTGGAATTTACAAATGCAGCAATTTAGAAATCAGATGAAAGGTTTAGCACTAGAAAACACTTTAAGATAGATAAAAAGTGCATTTTATATACAGTGGGGGACAGAAAGTATTCAGACCCCCTTAAATTTTTCACTCTTTGTTATATTGCAGCCATTTGCTAAAATCATTTAAGTTCATTTTTTCCTCATTAATGTACACACAGCACCCCATATTGACAGAAAAACACAGAATTGTTGACATTTTTGCAGATTTATTAAAAAAGAAAAACTGAAATATCACATGGTCCTAAGTATTCAGACCCTTTGCTCAGTATTTAGAAGAAGCACCCTGTTAGGTACCTGGTAGTTGAGCCCGACTTGTAGGAGAAGACCCCCTCTTACAACGCTGGTTCAGGAGCCACTGGAGTGGGAACAGTGGTCTCGTGAGCACAGTGGGTAGGAGTGCCTGGTGAAGGTCTTGCAGAGGCCGGCACTGAAGCTGAGTAGAGATCCTTCAGGGATGGCTGAGCTGCAGATGCTGGCAGGCAGAAGAGGATCAGCAGGCAGACAGGTAGGAGGTATTGAAACAGCAACACCTGGAGCTGGATGAAAAGGCCGGAATGCAGCAATACAAGGCACAGGCAAAAGGCAGAGTCAGACAGTCCGGATTGGCAGGAGATCAGGCAGATAATGCAAATGGATAATCACAGAGTAGTCAGGCAAGCAGGAGTTCGCCGGTGCACACCAGTGGGAGAATTCTGCTGTGCAACTCTGGACAGACCCCGCGTGCGCATGTGTGTATGCATATTCCCCTGAAAGGCACTGGCACGTCCCGGACACACCCTTTTGATCTAATACAGCCATGAGTCTTTTTGGGAAAGATGCAACAAGTTTTTCACACCTGGATTTGGGGATCCTCTGCCATTCCTCCTTGCAGATCCTCTCCAGTTCTGTCAGGTTGGATGGTAAACGTTGGTGGACGGCCATTTTTAGGTCTCTCCAGAGATGCTCAATTGGGTTTAAGTCAGGGCTTTGGCTGGGCCATTCAAGAACAGTCATGGAGTTGTTGTGAAGCCACTCCTTCGTTATTTTAGCTGTGTGCTTATGGTCATTGTCTTGTTGGAAGGTAAACCTTCGGCCCAGTCTGAGGTCCTGAGCACTCTGGAGAAGGTTTTCGTCCAGGATATCCCTGTACTTGGCCGCATTCATCTTTCCCTTGATTGCAACCAGTCGTCCTGTCCCTGCAGCTGAAAAACACCCCCACAGCATGATGCAGCCACCACCATGCTTCACTGTTGGGACTGTATTGGACAGGTGATGAGCAGTGCCTGGTTTTCTCCACACATACCGCTTAGAATTAAGGCCAAAAGTTCTATCTTGGTCTCATCAGACCTGAGAATCTTATTTCTCACCATCTTGGAGTCCTTCGGGTGTTTTTTAGCAAACTCCACGCGGGCTTTCATGTGTCTTGCACTGAGGAGAGGCTTCCATCGGGCCACTCTGCCATAAAGCCCCTACTGGTGGGGGGCTGCAATGATGGTTGACTTTCTACAACTTTCTCCCATCTCCCGACTGCATCTCTGGAGCTCAGCCACAGTGATCTTTGGGTTCTTCTTTACCTCTCTCACCAAGGCTCTTCTCCCCCGATAGCTCAGTTTGGCCGGACGGCTAGCTCTAGGAAGGGTTCTGGTCATCCCAAACGTCTCCTATTTAAGGATTATGGAGACCACTGTGCTCTTAGGAAGCTTAAGTGCAGCAGAAATGTTTTTGTAACCTTGGCTTCTGTGCCTTGCCACAATTCTGTCTCTGAGCTCTTCAGGTAGTTCCTTTGGCCTCGTGATTCCCATTTGCTCTGACATGCACTGGGAGCTGTAAGGTCTTATATAGACAGGTGTGTGGCTTTCCTAATCAAGTCCAATGAGTATAATCAAACACAGCTGGACTCAAATGAAGGTGTAGAACCATCTCAAGGATGATCAGAAGAAATGGACAGCACCTGAGTTATATATATGAGTGTCACAGCAAAGGGCCTGAATACTTAAGACCATGTGATATTTCAGTTTTTCTTTTTTAATAAATCTGCAAAAATGTCAACAATTCTGTGTTTTTCTGTCAATATGGGGTGCTTTGTGTACAATATGGGGTGCTGTGTGTACAATAATGAGGAAAAAAATGAACTTAAATGATTTTAGCAAATGGCTGCAATATAACAAAGAGTGAAAAATGTAAGGGGGTCTGAATACTTTCCATCCCCACTGTACAACTATATAGATCAGACCAAAATGAGGGACAAATGAGGAGGAATGAGGGACAGAGGGACATTGCTCCAAATCAAGGACAGTCCCTCAAAATCAGGGACAGTTGGGAGGTATGCAGTGTCACTGTATAAATGACACTGGCAAGGAAGGGATTAGCATCAGGGGCGATCAAAGGGTTAAGTGTGCTCCTAGGGAGTACTTTCTAACTGTTGGGGGGGAGATGCTGTGACTGGAGGAAAACAGAGATCAGTGTTTCTGCTTAGCAGAAACACAAGATCTCACAGAACGGCGGTCTGCCTTGTTTACATAGGCAGACTGCCATTCTGCCTCTCCTGTGAACGATCGGTGGGTCCCAATTGCCATTGAGGCCGCCGGACCCGCTGATTGGCTCTCATTGTGTCCAATCACAGTGGGAGCGGGGTTTGCGTGGCGCGCACATGCGCCCCATAGTCGAAGAGGAATCACATACAGATACGTGATTTTGCGCTTAAGGGCCGCCCTGCTGCAGCATATGGTCGTGGGGTGGTCCTTAAGTGGTTAAAACGTATGGACAGTCTTGAGGTGCCCCTTTCAAAAATGTAGAAACTAGTCTAATAGTTTTACATAATGCAGCAACATTCACACTTAGGACACATAGGACACCCAACGTTAAGGTGATTTATTCTTCCAAAGCAAATACACTTTTGCATACTGGTATGGACTAGTATTGCAATGTTTCTCTTCTCCCTCATTTTTTCTCCATCCATGTGACCCCAACGCTGATGGAGAGGGGCAGGGGAGGGTCAAACAAGGATGCAATGCAGGCGACTTACATCCTCCATATCAGCTGATGATGCCATTGGTCGTTAGGATGCCAGCAGCTACAAGGATGTAATGGTGCGCAATGAAAACTTGTGGCTTTGTGTTACTAAAAAGCAAGCTTCATCCACATGCCGGTTGTATACAATTTTTGGGCAATTTTTAGGCATTTTGCAAAGGCACCCCTGAAGAAACCTCAAGGCACCCAAGTTGAAAAAGGCTGCTTTAGGTTATGTTGCTCTTTTCTTTTCCCCAAAGAAAAAGTCTGGCTATGTGCTAAATGCATAGTACATCTCTGTTTTTTTTTGTTTTTTTTTATATTGAAGGGGCACTGATCTGCTGGTTTATAACGAAGAAGTCTCATTTCACTTTTTATTAATGTCTTCTGTTCCCCTAGGGACAAAGTACATGTAGTATTTTGTACCATATTCCTATGTGATGCCTAAGTGCCGGTTCACACAGGGGCGGCGCGACTTGCAGGTCGCCTCACCGAGGCGACCTGCACACGACTTCGGCGACGACTTGCAAAACGACTTCTGTAAAAAAGTCAATGCAAGTCACCTGAAGTCGCCCCAGAAATACTACAGGAACCTTTTTCTAAGTCGGAGCGACTTGCGTCGCTCCTTTAAGAACGGTTCCATAGTACAGAACGGGAGGCGACTTGTCAGGCGGCTAGGTCGCCCCTGTGTGAACCGGCACTTAAGCCGCGTACACACGAGCGCAATGTCCGACAGAAAAAATCCGACGGAATCTTTTCATCGTATATTCGGATCGTGTGTATGCCTCATCAGACTTTTTTTTTTTTCCAAAAATTCTGACGGAGCTAGAAATAGAACATGTTCTAAATCTTACTGACGGAAGCAATTCCTATCGGGAAACCGCTCGTCTGTATGCTGTTCCGACGGACCAAAAAAGACGCTTGCTCTGAAGCAATATGAGACGGAAGCTATTGGCTACTGGCTATTGAACTTCCTTTTTCTAGTCGCATCGTACGTGTTGTACGTCACCGCGTTCTGGACGGTTGGACTTTGGTCGGACTTTGGTTTTACCGTGTGTAGACAAGACCGCTGGAATGGAATTCCTTCGGTGTTCCGTCGGAGAAACCTTCAGATTTTATTCCGATGGCAAAACCTGTCGTGTGTATGCAGCATAAGGCTACATGTGAGGTCGGACACGGAGCTCCTTCTCTCTTCATGGCTGTCCTACAACACAGCTGGCAAGGAGACGACTTTAACAGAGGACACTTTTCTACATCCACAAGCATTTGCCCACTTGCCGGGAACAAGTCCCCCTCCCCCCCAAATGCATTTCTTTGGAGAAGCTTGTCTTGGGCAAATGCTTGGAGATGGAATAAAGTTCTGTCTCCCAGATAGCAAGCAATTGTGCTGCAAGTTTGAAAATGACTTGCTAAGCTATTGCAAGACTTGCCCGGCTTCACGAGTTTGTTGCACAATTGCAGCAAGTCCGCATTGCATGACTCCAGATCAACTTTCTTTGCAAACATTCTGCAAGTCTGCTGCAAGTTCTGGTATTACGATATATTACGAATTACGGAATATTACAATAATGTCATTTGTGTGGTCCTTGTGGTTTGTTAAAATAGTGGAATACTATACCAGATCTCAGAAGCAGGCAGGTTCCATGTCAGCTGTGGGCATGTGAAGCCCTCTTCTCCATATTTCCTGCAATCGGTGCAGCTGGCTACCCAGCATTCACCTCCCGATCACACGCCAGCGCAGTAATACCACTGTGCGGAGCGCTCTCTTCCTTTCCTCTCTTACCAGTCTGGAAATAACACAATGTTTTGTCACTAGGTGATTCGCATGGATTCCTGGGATACATGATCCTTGCGAATCGCCTAGGGACGAATTTGCCTAGGTGGCCGCAGCCGGAAGTGTTGCTGAAACTAAGAAGAAAAAATGTATTTACTCAAAAAAAAAAATTGTATTTGTAAGAGCATTCTCAATGGCCATGAGATTGCACATGTAGAACTCCGCTTTAAAGTGGATGTAAACCCGAATTTTTTTATATATATATCATACTGTAGAGTATAAGATTTCCTATCATTGGAGCCCAGACTTGCCACACAGAGTTAATCCATCTCTGAGCAATCCTCTTTTATTGTTCAGTGAGAAAAATCTTGACAAACTGAGAACAACTTTGTCAAATCCTCCCCCTTGCTGTGAGTGACAGCCTAAGAGACATGCATTATTTTTTAATTCCCTCCCCCCACTCCTTTCTTCAGCAGCTCTGCAAGGATTGGCTGTTCCACACCTCACCATGATTTGGCATGCTGAAGTCAAGTGGTAACTTTCCTGTCTTTTCACTGGATGTTAGAGATCATAGAAGAAGTTCTGTGTAAGAAATACACAGGAGAAAATGTATATTGACAAGGGGAGTGTAGAGGTGGGCGGGGAGTCTGACATCACGACTCCACCCACCGAGCTCCAGACAACAGACCCGCCCACAGAATCTGCAGTTTTTCGGCTCTCATAACAGACAGAGGGGAGACATTTGACAGGTAAAGATACATGCAGGAGGCATGTATATCCTTATAGATAACCCCTATGACAGTAGTTTAGAAAGGATGACATTGGGTTTACATCCACTTTAAGGTAAAAAAACCTTCTGTTTGCAGCTCCCCCAGACCACCCTTATACTTACCTGAGCCCGATCTCAATCCAGCGCCGTGCATTAGAGCAGAGGCTCTTTCGAATGTTTGCCTCCTCATTGGCTCAGTGACAGCAGCAGGAGGCATTGGCTTCTGCTCCTATCAATCCCAGCCAGTGAGGAGGGAGCGGAGGGGGGGGGCAGGGCTGAGCCTCACTGTGTGTGTCTATGGATGCAAGCAGCACTGCTCTCGGGAGAAAGCACTCAGGAGTGCCCCTATAGTCAGCGGCTTGATATGGGGGCACTCGGCGGGGGGGGGGGGCGGACAGCACTAGCAGGAGACTTTAAAAGAGGAGGATTGTGGTAGCTCTGTGCAAAACCATTGCACAAAGCAGGTAAGTATGACATGTTTGTTATTTTGAAAAAAAAAACAGGAGCCTTTACAACCACTTTAAATCAGGCAGTGTAACGCCTCTTCACCACCTCTTAAATGCCCCCTGAAAAGCAAGCCAAACTCTGATTGTTGTGGGCATTGCACTCCACGAGTCTCTAGAATCCTGGTTGGGAGTGGTACTGGGGACCCCAGGGCTGCCAGGCAGAAGTAACCACCAAGTCACTGTAAATGAATTAGCTTAGGTACATACAGGATATAGGTACTATCATCATTGGGTGTAACTCCTCAATCATTGTGTGTGCTTAACCCCTTCGCACCAACCACCTCCCAGCCCTTTAAGAGTTCTAAAACCTGGGTGGCGGAGACGGGCAATTGGGTAATGTGACCACTGTGATTGGCTGTCACAGCGGTCACATGATCAGAAAGCTCCCGATTGCAAGTATGCACCGGGAGCTTACCGATTCTCGCCAGCTACCAGGGAGTGCAAACAAACCACCCGACCCCCCCACCCATTTGTTCGGTCGATCGGTCAGTTGGTCAAAACCCCCCCCCCCCCCGTTGCTCGGACCATCGTCCGTCCGGCCCTCAGCCCCGCACTTACCCCATCCAGGCCACGCGCACCTTCAGCGGCTTTCCCCTGTATCTCCTTCTCGGCCCCCCCCCCCATTTTTCAGACCAATATGGTCGCTTCTCCTCTCGGTCAGTTGGGTCTTAAGACCCGCTGATTGGCCGGGAGGAGAAGCAGGAAGATAATAGTGAATATACATTTGCTATTTCCACGCAACTGGGTTGGCTTGGGGCGCAGTGCTCTGCGTCCTGAGCCCACCCTTTTTTAAAGCCAATTAGAGCCTCAGGCTCTAATCATGTGCTTCAAGAAAAAAAAAAAACCCCATTGAAATCCATGCGTCCAGTGCCCTGCATGTAGATTAGGGGCGCATGGAGTAGGGGGGGAGGAGCGCCCCTAATGGAAGGGCTACCACTGGCGGTGGCTCCGCATTAAGACCCACCCGCTTATATGCGTACAGATGGCGTGAAATTAAAAAAAAATACTGTAATGCCCCGTACACATGGTCGGACATTGATCGGACATTTCGACAACAAAATCCATGGATTTTTTCCGACGGATGTTGGCTCAAACTTGTCTTGCATACACACGGTCACACAAAGTTGTCAGAAAATCCGATCGTTCTGAACGCGGTGACGTAAAACACGTATGTCGGGACTATAAACAGGGCAGTAGCCAATAGCTTTCATCTCTTTATTTATTCTGAGCATGCGTGGCACTTTGTCCGTCGGATTTGTGTACACACGATCGGAAATTCCGACAACGGATTTTGTTGTCGGAAAATCTTATCTCCTGCTCTCCAACTTTGTGTGTCGGAAAACCCGATGGAAAATGTGTGATGGAGCCCACACACGGTCGGAATTTCCGACAACACGCTCCGATCGGACATTTTCCATCGGAAAATCCGACCGTGTGTACGGGGCATTAGAGTCCACTTTGGTTGTTGGACTGGGTTAGCAGGCCTATCAATACGACCCTGTGCGCACCAGCGCTACAAAAGGAGCTGACGCAATCACAGAATGATTGGTTTTGTGATATATGGACTGCTGCTATTGGGTGCAAGTTTCTGCAATAATGTAGGTGAAAATTATTAAGTGGTTATATTTAATGATTCCAGGAGCTCCTTCTTTTTAATTAGAGTGGGAATTATTCTTTGAATACAAATGAATGTGTAAAAATAGCCCGGCGCTACAAATGCCACGCAGAATTTTCAGAATTGATTCACAGGTCGTTGCCCGTCAGCCTTTGGAGTTTTCCAAAGATTAGATGTAAAAAGTGAGCTCCATGTCCTCAAAAATATAGAATTACCTTCTTTGTAAACGTCAATTTTTCCCGTGCAGGATTTTTTATTCCTAATGTTTTCTTATTTTTAATGTTTTCTGCAAAAAAAAAAAAAGAGAGAAAGAAAGAAAGGCAAAGTACAACTTTGCTTTTCTTTCTTTTTTTTTTTTTTTTAAATAGTCCCTTATCAAAAATATACAATATAGAATTACCTTCTTTGTAAACGTCAATTTTTCCCGTGCAGGATTTTTTATTCTTAATGTTTTCTTATTTTTAACGTTTTCTGCAAAAAAAAAAAAAAAAGAAAGAAAGAAAGAAAGAAAAGCAAAGTACAACTTTTCTTTTCTTTCTTTTTTTTTTTTTTTTTTTTTAAATAGTCCCTTATCAAAAATATACAATATAGAATTACCTTCTTTGTAAATGTCAATTTTTCCTGTGCAGGATTTATTTTTAACGTTTTCTTATTTTTAAAGTTTTCTGCAAAAAAAAAAAAAAAGAAAGAAAGGCAAAGTACAACTTTTTAAATAGTCCCTTATCAAAAAATATACAATATAGAATTACCTTCTTTGTAAATGTCAATTTTTCCTGTGCATGATTTATTTTTAACGTTTTCTTATTTTTAACGTTTTCTGCAAAAAAAAAAAAAAAAAAAAGAAAGAAAAGCAAAGTACAACTTTGCTTTTCTTTCTTTCTTTTTTTTTCCAGAAAATAGTCCCTTATCAGCATTGATAACGTTATTTAACAATAATAAAATCAACGTCTGTGGTTGTATTAGGGGAGATTACTTCCACACCCTAATATGGCCTTCTCTGACTTCTGAGATCTTCTGTATTTTTCCATTTTCCTGCTGTTGGTCCATTATCAGATGTTTATGATTCTTTGCTGTTAACGGCATTTTTTTTTTTTTTATATGTGCACAACGGATCGTAATTATTGTGACGTTCCAGAGAAATTGAGATTTATTTGTGCCACAGGATGACCTTTGGTCGCTCTTCATTGTGAGCGGAATATTTTATATCTGAATAGTCATGGCTTTTTATAGCGTTCAGTATTTTATGGCTAACTTCTGTATATTCAATAATGTTAGGCAGCTGCTTGACTCTTATCCTTTTTTTTTTTTTTTGAGCTTCGTTTTAAGAATTCCAGAGATCAGACTAGAAAAAAGTGTTCTTTTAAGTGGTTATTAACCACTTCAGCCCCAGAAGATTTACCCCCCCCTTCCTGACCAGGCTATTTTTTACAATACGGCACTGAGTCACTTTAACTGACAATTGCGCGGTCGTGTGACGCTGTACACAAATAAAATTGATGTCCTTATTTTTCCCCATAAATAGAGCTTTTTCTTTTGGTGTTTGGTATTTGATCACCTCTGCGGTTTTTATTCTTTGCACTATAAAGAAAAAAAACGACCGACAATTTTGAAAAAAAAAAAAAAACAACAATATTTTTTTACTTTCGGCTATAAAGCACATCCAATAAAAAGAGGGAAAAAAATCTGATTTTTTTCATCAATTTAGGCCAATATGTATTCTGCTACATGTGTTTAGTAAAGATATGCCAATAAGCGTAGATTGATTGGTTTGGGCAAAAGTTATAGCGTCTACAAACTATAAGATACTGTATATTTATGGAATTTTTTTCTTCAATCTTAATTTTATTGGAAAATGATTATACAAATAAACAACTATGCATACATTAATGGCATAATCATACCATCAGTCAATTTACAAATACATTATACAAGCTTACATAACGAAAAAAAAACAAAAAAAAAAACAACAAAACAAAACAAAATATGGGGGAAAATGATGGCAACACATAAAGATCATGTTTTGAAGGATTATTATGTCTTATTTAGATTCTGCTTAAATTCCCATAAGTCATTCTAATTTCCTGAAGACTCCCTTTAAGTCCCCCAGGGGGCCCATACCTGACGACATTTTTCATATGTATCCAATTCGTGTGCCAGGAGGGTCTCCATCCTCTCAATACAATCTATTTCTATTATCCATTCCTTCACTGATGGTGATTGTATTGATCGCCAATGTCGCGGGATAACCAATCTTGCCGCTGTTAACCTGTGACTAAGTAGACCCTTTTTAATACAGTTGAACCTCGGATTACGAGCATAATCCGTTCCAGGAGTATGCTCGTAATCCAAAGTACTCGCATATCAAAGCGAGTTTTCCCATTGAAGTCAATGGAAACGAAAATAATTCATTCCGCATTGACTTCAATGGGATGCAATACCGCATGCGGCCAGAGGCAGGGGGGGGCGCCGGAGAGCCTCGGAAACAGCCAAAAAGGCCCGAGCACACTTCGGCGGACCTCGGCAAACCTCGGAAAGACTCCGTTCATGAGCCTTTCCGAGGTTTGCCGAGGTCAGCCGAACTGTCCTCGGGCCTTTCCGTGCATTTCCGAACGCCGACGATCGGCGACTTTCGGCTCTGCTCGGCTCCGGCACCCCCCACCTCAGGCCAAAAGCGGTACTGCACACCACTTTTGGCCTGAATCCTGCTCGTTTTGCGGGACAACACTCGCAAACCGAGTTAGGATTTTTAGAATAACAGTGCTCGGTTTGCTCGTTAACTGCGTTACTCGCAAACCGAGGTTCCACTGTATTTTTATTTTTTTGCACTATAAAGAAAAAACGACAGACAATTTTGAAAATAAAAAAAACAATATTTTTTTACTTTCTGCTATAAAACATATCCAATAAAAAAAAGAAAAAAATCTGATTTCTTCATCAAGTTAGACCAATGTGTATTCTGCTACATGTTTTTGTTAAAGATATGCCAATAAGCGTATTTTGATTGGTTTGTGCAAAAGTTATAGCGTCTACAAACTATAAGATACTGTATATTTATGGAATTTTTCTTTATGTATTTTTTTTTTTTTAATTAGTAATGGCGGTGATTAGCGACTTATAGCAGGACTGCGATATTGCGGCAGAAAGTCGGAAACTAACTGACACTTTTTGGGGATGAGATTTGAGAAAAATTTCTGGACAGCTGCACTCCAAAAAATAGCCTTTATTCGTCAAAACGGAATAAAAAAATACATGCCACAGCAGAACGGATAGAAGATCTGATCTGTTAATGAGCCGTACCAACAGGCCACCCCTCTCTCTGTCCCGTTTGATTCGCAAGATGAAGCTTCCTGGACGTGAAAGCAAAACTGCTGTGGTGGTTGGATGCATCACAGATGATGTGAGAATTCAAGATATCCGCAAACTCAAGGTGTGCACGCTTAAAGTGTCTTCTGGAGCACGCAGAAGAATTCTTAAAACTGGTGGACAAATTTTGACATTTGACCAGTTGGCTCTCGCTGCCCCCCAAAGGCCAGAACACTGTTCTGCTTTCAGGTCCTCGCAAGGGACGGGAGGTGTACAGACACTTTGGAAAGGCACCTGGTACTCCACACAGTCACACCAAGCCCTACGTTCCTTCTAAGAGTAGAAGGTTTGAGCGTGCTAGAGGTCGCAGAGCAAGCAGAGGGTACAAGAACTAAATGCCGTCTGTGCTTTGTACTCATTAAAGATGTTAAATCTTGAAAAAAAAAAAAAGAAAACCATAAGAAGTTTCATTTGCAGTTTGCGAGAAGCCATGTGGGGGACACAGCAAACATGTGGAAGAAGGTGCTCTGGTCAGATGAGACCAAAATTGAACTTTTTGACATAAAATAAAAACACTACGTGTGGCAGAAAACTAACACTGCACATTACACTGAACACACCATCCCCACCGTGAAACATGGTGGTGGCAGCATCATGTTGTGGGGATGCTTTTCTTTAGCAGGGACAGGGAAGCTGGTCAGAGTTGATGGGAAGATGGATGGAGCCCCCCCCCCCCCCCTCCTGACCAGGCCATTTTTTGCGATACGGCGCTGCGTTACTCTAACATTGCGCGGTCGTGCGACGCTGTACCCAAATAAGATTTCTGTCCTTCTTTTTCCCACAAATAGAGCCCTCTTTTGGTGGTATTTGATCACCTCTGCGGTTTTTATTGTTTGCGCTTTAAAAATAAAAAGACTGACAATTTTGAAATACAAAAATTTTTTTTTTTTACTTTCTGCTATAAAACACATCCAATAAAAAAATGTAAAAAAAAAAAAAAAAACAGATTTCTTCTAAATTTAGGCCAATATGTTTTCTGCTACATATTTTTGGTAAAAAAAATTCCAATAAGCGTATATTGATTGGTTTGTGTGAAAGTTAAAGTGCCTACAAACTATGTGATTCTTTTATTTATTCATTTTTACTAGCAATGGCGGCAATCAGCGACTTATAGCGGGATTGTGATATTGCGGCGGACATTCTGACACTAATTGACACTTTTAACACTTTTTTGGGGACCAGTGACACTAATACAGTGATCAGTGCTAAAAATGTGCACAGTCACTGTACTAATGACACTAGCTAGGAAGGAGTTGTTTTGCTTGCGTCTATCTAGCAAGGTTACTTTGTGGTTTAAGCAAGGAAGCTGAGACTTCTGCAGTGTGTAAATGTGATTGTACTATACAAAGATGCTGTACATACAAAACTATTACAATCTTAGGAATACAATACAAGACTGACAGATATCTATAACAAGCAAAATGCCTAGTAGAGAGAGAGTATCACCGCTCCAGGTGGGTCAGATCAAGGTAAAAGGCATCTTCTTCAGTCTAGAAGTCCAGGTGCTGGCAATGCTATGGCGGTTAGACATCAAAGAAATTCTGGACAGCCACACACCAAAGATATTTGCCTTTATTCAATAAGGTGTCATCCGAAATACAGGTCACAGCAAAGTGAAACAAAGCTTACGCGTTTCGCACTACAAGGAGTGCTTAGTCATAGTGGTGACTAAGCACTCATAGTTACATAGTTAGTAAGGTTGAATAAAGACACCAGTCCAGCCAGTTCAACCTGAGTGAGTGTGGGTGCGTGTCTACAATTGTCCCTATCCCTATACATTGTGTCTCATTAAGATGCTCATCAAATATATTATTATTTATTTAAGGTACCCATATAGCGCCATCAATATATGCAGCGCTCCACACATATATCGCACGCTCACATCGGTCCCTACTATCAAGGAGCCCACAATCCAAGGTCCCCAACTCACATTCATATACTAGGGCCAATTTTGGACAGAAGCCAATTAACCTACTCCTTGTAGTACGAAACGCGTAAGCTTTGTTCCACTTTGCTGTGACCTGTATTTTGGATGACACCTTATTAAGCAAAATGCCTAGCAAATCATCAGCCTATGGTCTATACCAGTACAAATACACTTAAAAGTTACTCACCTTCTGTTGCTGTATCTTCGTGATCTCCATTGGCAACGATTCTTCTGGAGACCAGGCACTGTTCTTGTATCATGAGTGGCTTCTGATCTTAAAGCATGATGATGTGTGTTCCTAGCTGATGCCTGAATCCTCCTTTTATCTGTCAGGCTGTTTACCATAGTTACCAAAAGACAGAAAACATACCTGTTTACTGCAGCTGTAGAAACAATGGACTGTTGAAACTGTCATTTGAATACAACAATGGTATCTACTACCCATTGTATGCAACAGCATTTGTTTGAGAAATATCTACTCATGAGCAACCACTATTGTCCCATGTAATATTATGTCTGATTAATATAATAAATAATATTTTAACAAACTCAACACAGGAGTTCACATCAGGGGTGATCGAAGGGTTAAATGTGTGCCTAGCCAGTGTTTTTTATTACAGTGTGGGATGTGCTTTTACTAGGGGTAGACATGGATCCTTGTCTCTGCTTTGCATGAACACAGGATTCATGCCTTCCCTACTGACAGAACAGCGATCTGCCTTGTTTACATAGACAGAGCGCCTTTCTGCCTCTGTGCTGGATGATAGACGGCTGCCGGGGGACATCGAGTCCGCGGTATCCGCAGATCAGATGTATAATAACAGCAGGAGTGGACCACCGGCTCCCCCCCAACCCGGAAGTGTCAGATCACGTTCTAGGTACACGATCCAGAGCTGCAGTGCTACCCTGCCGCCGTACATTTAAGTTATACGGTCGGAAAGTGGTTAATTGATTCTGGGCACTAGAATGCTTTAACGCTATAACGTCTATTGTTAACAGAAGCTCCACTTCTAAAACGCCTGGAAACGCCTATGTGTGCATGCGGGACTTTTGGTCATAGCTCCCAACTGTCCCGGATTTGGAGGGACTGTCCCTGATTTGGAGCAATGTCCCTCTGTCCCTCATTCCTCCTCATTTGTCCCTCATTTTGGTCTGATCTATATAGTTGTATATAAAATACACTTTTTATCTTTCAAAAAGTGTTTCTCCCAGTGCTAAACCTTTCATCCAATTTCTAAATTGCTGCATTTGTACATTTTAAAAGCCAATATAAAGGAATAGTAGTGGTAAAAAAAGTCCTTGTGGATTTATTTAACCTTTTTTTTTTGGTTAATTCTCCTTTAAGGGGGTGTGGCAGGGGTGTGTGTCCTATGCCTACATACGTTTGTTAGTAGGTGTCCATACCTCCCAACATTTTGAGATGGGAATGAAGGACACCTACTAGCAAACATATGTAGGCACAGGACATGCCCCCTGCCACACCCACTTAACCACTTAAGCCCCGGACCATTTTGCTGGCCAAAGACAAGAGCACTTTTTGCGAATTGCGCGGTCGAGTGACGTGGCTCCCAAACAAAATTTACGTTCTTTTTTTCCCCACAAATAGAGCTTTCTTTTGGTGGTAATTGATCACCTCTGCGGTTTTTATTTTTTGCGCTATAAGCAAAAATAGAGCAACAATTTTGAAAAAAACGCATTATTTTTTACTTTTTGCTATAATAAATTTCCCCCAAAAATATAAAAAAAAAACTATTTTTTTCCTCAGTTTAGGCTGATATGTATTCTTCTACATATTTTTGGTAAAAAAATTGCAATAAGCGTTTATTGATTGGTTTGCGCAAAAGTTATAGCATCTACAAAATAGGGGATAGTTTTATGGCATTTGTATTAATATTTTTTTTTTTACTAATAATGGCGGCGATCTGCGATTTTTATCGTGACTGCGACATTATGGCGGACACATCGGACAATTTTGACACATTTTTGGGACCATTGTCATTTTTACAGCGATCAGTGCTATAAAATTGCATTGATTACTGTAAAAATGACACTGGCAGTGAAGGGGTTAACCACTAGGGAGCTAGGGAGGGGTTAAGTGTGTCCTGGGGAGTGTTTCTAACTGTTAGGGGGATGGGCTACGAACAACACTTCACTGATCATAGCTCCTGATCACAAGGAGCAGAGATCAGTGACACGGTCACTAGGCAGAATGGGGAGATGTTTGTTTACATCAGCATCTCCCCGTTCTTCAGCTCCGTGAGACGATCGCGGGTATCCCCGCGGTGATCGAATCCAGGGGACCTGCGATCCAACTCACTGAGCTCCCGGCAGGGTCGCGCACCGGCGGCACGCACGTGACCACACACAAATTCTAAGGGACGTACCTGTACGCCCATTTGCCCAGCCGTGCCATTCTGTCATTCTGTATATGTACATGCGGCGGTCGGCAAGTGGTTAAAGGAAAATTAACCAAAAAACCAAAAAAAAAAAGGTTAATTAAATCCACAAGGGCTTTTTTTTTTTACCACTATGATTACTTTATATTGGCTTTTAAAATTTGCAAATGCAGCAATTTAGAATTTGGATGAAAGGTTTAGCGCAGGGAAACACTTTTTGAAAGATAAAAAGTGCATTTTATATACAACTATATAGATCAGACCAAAATGAGGGACAAATGAGGAGGAATGAGGGACAGAGGGACATTGCTCCAAATCAGGGACAGTCCCTCCAAATCAGGGACAGTTGGGAGCTATGGGTGTCCCTCATTCCCATCTCAAAATGTTGGGAGGTATGCTTTTGGTGCATCTTCAGATAAAGCGCCACAACATAATAGAAGTCTAAGGGAAAATGCAGCTCACCCATATGAAAACCGCAGGTACACTGCGCTGCGGCCAAATCGCAGCGGATCAGCGTGAAGCCGCCCTTAGAGTGACATAAGAGCCTTTCATGGCTAGAGAACTGAAAATCACAGCAAGTACACTCCTGGTCGCTGCGTTATCTCAGCCTGGAGGTGAATGGAAGCCTTCTTATCCTGTCACAGGAAGTTATTAACCTATATATGGATACAAGATCAATTTGTTTGACATCATTTCAGTGGAAAATATGTAAGATAATGGCACAATCTGCAGAATTTTAAAATCAATTTTCCCTCATCTTTATGATATGGGGGACATGTGATACAGCGGGGGTGGGGGGGATTACCTAACTGTCCCTGTTTCGATCCGTACAACTGGGATTGCACTCTAAGGCCTCGTGCACACAGGGCGTTTTTACTGCTGATTTCACCAGCGTCAGATGTTTTTTTTTTGTACAGCTTCAAAATGTCTCTCCATGTTTTTCTTTTGCCCTGTACACAGGATCGGACATTGATCGGACATTCCGACAACAAAATCCATCATATTTTTCCCGACGGATTTTGGGCCAAACTTGTCTTGCATACACGCGGTCGCACAAAGTTGAAAATCCGATCGTCCTGAACGCGGTGACGTAAAACACGTACGTCGGGACTATAAACGGGGCAGCAGCCCATAGCTAAGTTTATTCTGAGCATGCTTGGCACTTTTGCATCGGATTTGTCCACACACCATCGGAATTTAAACGATCGGATTTTGTTGTCGGAAAAATGTTATATCCTGCTCTCAAACTTTGTGTGTCGGAAATTCCGACGGAAAAAGACCTGATGGACCCAACACACGATCGGATTTTCCGGACAACACAATCCGATCGCACTTTTTCCATCGGAAAATTCCGACCGTGTGTACAGGGCATAAGTGTCCATGCACGCACGCAGGCTTTTAGGAGCTGTAAGTGGCATAGGCATTTTCAAGCTTGAGCAGCAATGTTAAGCTATAAAAACGCCCGACGCAGCTAAACGTTGCTAATGCGTGTTAACGCTGTATTGGTGGTGGCCCATCCATTAGGGGCACATGTGCACCCCCCCTATACATGCGCCCGGCCCCCTAATCTACATGCAGGGCACCGGACGCATGGATTCCAATAGGGGGTGTTTTTTTTTTTTTTTTGAAGGACGTGATTAGAGCCTGAGGCTCTAAAAGGCTTCAAAAAAGGGTGTGCTCGGGGCGCAGAGCACTGGTCAGCACAGGACCCAGAAGATCGTGGCTCTCACTGTTGTAGCTCCAGCTACTACAGTAAATGCCAGTTTCCTGATTGGCCCATCAGGTATGAGATATGAGATATCCATACCTGATGTCCAAGCTGAACATATGTGCAATATACTGTAGATCGTACCAGTTCAGTTTCAAATGCAAAATAAGAAAGAACTAAAGTTTTTGGCAAGCTTTTAAAGGAAGGAGAGCAACAAGCGGGACTTTACATGAGGAACACTGAGGCAAAAATGTAAATTGTATAAAAGGCAAGTTTTATTAATACAAATAGTCATAAATTTACATATCTGTGCACATGCTCATATGTTGACATTTCTCAATTCATTGAGATATACATTCCAACAAGGACTTATTGGGTAATACATAGAAACATTGGTACCTGAAGAACACAAATAATGTATAGATAAATGACACATTAAAGTGTCATTAGAGGGAATAGCAGAAAAGAGAAAAGTTAAGTCAAGATGGAACGTCCATACGTAGTGAATAATTGTATACACATAACGGTAGTTGTAAGCTCTACGCGTTTCGGGACCTTAAAGCCACTTGTCAGGAGCAAAACCGTAATGATCACCTAAGGATAGGGAAAACAACCATATTTTAGGTAGTCTGAGAAAAAGGTGGGCAAATGCAAAATGTGAAAACCCCCACACACATATACATTATACACAAAGTAAAAATGGGCAAGGAAGCCAGAAAGTTGTGGCGTTGGTAGGGTAGTTGTGGCATCTCTGGCCAGTCCGACTTTCCTCTGTTGTGCTGATACATATATGTAGGTCTGTGGGTCAAATGTATATGTGTGTGGGGGTTTTCACATTTTGCACTTGCCCACCTTTTTCTCAGACTACCTAAAATATGGTTATTTTCCCTATCCTTAGGTGATCATTATGGTTTTGCTCCTGACAAGTGGCTTTAAGGTCCCGAAACGCGTAGAGCTTACAACAACCGTTATGTGTATACAATTATTCACTATGTATGGACGTTCCATCTTGGCTTAACTTTTCCCTTTTCTGATATTCCCTCTAATGACACTTTAATGTGTCATTTATCTATACATTATTTGTGTTCTTCAGGTACCAATGTTTTTATGTATTACCCAATAAGTCCTTGTTGGAATGTATATCTCAATGAATTGAGAAATATCAACATATGAGTATGTAAACAGATATGTAAATTTATGACTATTTGTATTATTAAAACTTGCCTTTTATACAATTTACATTTTTGCCTCCGTGTTCCTCATGTAAAGTCCCGCTTGTTGCTCTCCTTCTTTTAAAAGCTTGCCAAAATCTTTAGTTCTTTCTTATTTTGCATTTGAAACTGAACTCTAGGTACGATCTACAGTATATTGCACATATGTTCAGCTTGGACATCAGGTATGGATATCTCATATCTCATACCTGATGGGGCAATCAGGAAACTGGCATTTACTGTAGTAGCTGGAGCTACCTGGGACCAGGTGACAGATGCACTCTGTAGGAGTCGGAAGTGCACCGCTAAGGTAGTGGACCCTGGGACTGACTGCTGCGGATTGAACCCTGGAAGGTTCAGAAAGCAGGTCTACAGGATAACTAACATGGATCCCAGTGGGAGCTAGAGCATAGATTCCCCAGGGCGCGGAGTCTAAGAGCCAGCGGGTGTTCACCAGAGCCTCTAGTGGTGAGGATGGACTGCGCTGCAGTCTGGCTCCAGGTCGCGGCCCCCAGGGTCTCACAGCTCACGCTCACCGTAGACTTACAGGAGAAGAGGAAGGAGGCAGCAGGCTGAAACGACAGGGATGTAAGGGGTAAGCCAAAGGTCAGGGCGACTAGCAGACAAGGATAAACATAACACGACAAAGGTCAGGGTAACAAGCAAACAGGGAGAGTCGAGAACAGGTCAAAGTCGGTAACAGGAATCAGACGTAGGAAACACAACAAGTACACACAAAAGCTCACACACATTGTTTGATCAGCAATGCTGGCTTTCAGTGCAGAGGTTAATATAGGGTTCCCTGATAGGGCCTCAGGTGGGGCCATGCTTAGAGGAGAGGTTATAAAACCAGTCAAGTGAGAGGCAGCTGGTCTTTAGAGATGAACACATGGAGACAGGTAAGCTGACAGAGAAAACTCTATTGCATAACCATGACAATGAGTATGTGCATAGATATGTAAATTTATGACTATTTGTATTATTAAAACTTGCCTTTTATACAATTTACATTTTTGCCTCTGTTTCCCTTATGTAAAGTCCCACTTGTTGCTCTCCTTCTTTTAAATACTGAACCGGGATGGAGTGGGGGACTTGAACAGCCCCTATTACCTCATTTAAAGTCCCAAACAATCTCCTTTTGGCAAACTTGATTAGCTGCCAGTTCAAACCAAGCTGGCCAGGGGCTTTACCTAATATCTTCTTCAGATAAGGTACTCACTGTCACTGTACTCACACAGTGCTGTTTGAAGGATTTACTGTAGAACATCAATGGCAATAACTTGGCACCTCAACTTCAAAGCTTTACGCCTTCACAAATACAGTGCAGAACACTTCTGTGCCACCAACCCGAACTCTACATGCAGGGCGCCGGATGCATGGATTTCAATCAGTGTTTTTTTTTTTTAAGCACATGATTAGAGCCAGAGGCTCTAATAGGCTTCAAAAAAGGGCGGGCTCGGGGTGCAGAGCACTGCGCCCTGAGCCCACCCAGTTGTGTGACAATAGGGAATGAGTATTCGCTGTGGTCACACTGATTCTCCTCCTGGCCAATCAGGAAGCGGGTCCTTTCCTGATTAGCCAAAAAAAGTAGCAATCCTATTGGCCTAGGAGGAGGAGGGAGGAGACGCATGGCAGAAGCTGCCGTTATGCCACTGAGTAGATGCAGTGGAAGCCGTCGCCTGGAGGCAAACGCTGCCCACACCATAGATGGGGTAAGTGCGGGACTGGTAACCGACTGACCAGGGGAAAGTGCAGATGACCAGACCGGGGGGTGGGGCTGTGGGTGCACTATTTGCCGCCCCCCCCCCCAAAAAAAAATACCACCGGCCACCACTGGAAAAAATAAGCACAAGGGGACTTGATATAGAATGCAGTGAACATTTTATAAGAATAATAGGACAAAATTGTGCGAAAAGTAACTAAAAGCAGACAATTCCAAATGTTGGGAATTACTGTATGTAAAAGCCAGCCCTCAAAATTTCCACTCGCCTGCTTGCATTAGGCGAGTGGAAATAAGCTGAGGGCGAGTGTGGAGCCACATCGGAGGGGGGGCGGGCACTGCCAGCAGGCAGAGCTGAATGGGAGTCGATTCTCCTCTCAGCCTCCACACCCTGTCATTCTGTTAGTAGGGCCTGGCATACAGAGGGAGTTGGCAAAGAACTAGATGAGGTGGGGGCGGGGTGGGGAGGGGGGTTGGGCGGGAGCTGCTAAAGTTTTCTTTTCGTATTAACAACCTGGTGATTGGCTGCTCAGACTGCCTGGCAACAAATCACCAGCTTGTTAATAGGAAAAGTTAACTTTGGTAGCTACCCTCTCCTGTTTAGTGCTGTGCTCCGCTGCAAGTCTCTCTGCATCCTAAATCAGTGAAAGTGTCATTCATTGGTTTTAATTTTTTTAATGCTATATTCAATATAGCATTAAAATATTTACTCAAAGGGGTTGTAAAGTCAGAAGTTTTTTTTTATCTTAATGCATTCTAGGCATTAGGATAAAAAAAACCTTCTATGTGCAGCAGCCCCCTCAGCCCCCCTAATGCTTACCTGAGCCCCATCTCTGTCCAGCGATGTCCACGACTGGGATCCGGGACTCCCCTACTCATTGGCTAAGACACAGCAGTGGCGCCATTGGCTCTCGCTGCTGTCAAGCAAAGTCAGTTAGCCAATCAGGAGAGAGAGAGGGGGCGGGGTCGAACCGCAGCTCTGTGTCTGAATTGATACACGGAGCTGTGACTCGGCTTGGGTGTCCCCATAGCAAGCCACTTGCTGTGGAGGCACTCAAATGGAGGGAGGAGCCAGGAGCTCCAGTCAGGGACCCGAGAAGAGGAGAATCGGGGCTGCTCTGTGCAAAACCGACTTCACAGAGCAGGTAAGTATAACATGTTTGTTATTTTAATTGAAAAAAAAACCCAAGACTTTACAATCACTTTAACCATATGCCGACCGGGCCATAGCCGAAAGACAGCTACATCGCGGTCGGCTTATTCTGGGTGGGCATCCATGGACGTCCTCACAGAATCACGCTCCCCTGTGCCCCCTGGGGCACGCACCCGGGAACATCCGTGACGGACCCAGCGCATCACGGTAAATTGCCGCTGATAGCGGCCGTTTACCAGGTGATTGCTCCATCAAATGACGGAGCATCACTTGTAAGCAAACCGGCGTTATGTCAAGACGCCAGCTCCTCCCTCCCCTCTCTGTACCGATCGGTACAGTGTGAGAGGAGAGAGGGAGAGATAGTTTGCAGCGCTGTGGGCACTACAGATCCAGCCCACAGCGCTACTCACTGCCCATACTATGGCAATACTCTGCAATACTATGACAATACTATACAATACTCTGCAATACTATGCATTACTTTGCAATACTATGGCAATACTCTGGAATATTCTGCAATACTATGGCAATACTCTGGAATATTCTGCAATACTATGGCAATACTCTGCCAATACTCGCCAATACTTTATTCATCACAGTCAGATCAATGAAAATATGCTTTATGTTAATATTGTTAAAGTTGCTGTTTGGTAATATGTATTTTTTTAACTTAATTCTGCATAAAACATTTAACAGTGTCATTTCATGACATCATTCACGAGGGCGTGTTTAGGGGTGGAATTAGTGGCGGGGCAGGGTAGGGGTTGGGTGTTGAAACTGGTGGCGAGTTACTCTTAAGGCTTGGCTAGTAGCTCAGGACTTGAAATTTTGAGCCCTGTAAAGGCCATGCCTTTGTCATGCTAATAACTGCTGTATGCCCGATTTACTATTTTTCACAATAAACATACACATTTCACAGTTCTATTTCGATGGAGCTTTTGGTTAATCTTGTTAATATGGCAGCTTCTGTAAATCTCAATTAATTTTACATTCTTCTCTGTGTTTACAACGCTCCTACTTAAGTTGACTTTTGCTGTTTGTTTTACCAAGTCGTTGTAAAAAAAATTAACGCCACTTTAATTAGGATGTATTTTCCCCTGAACTCGGTGTAATTTACAGAGTATTCCACATAAGTTCGAATTTTCCCCTTCCTGCGGTGTTTATGTTAGAATCCAGTAAATTGAGATTTCACTATATCTTCTGAGACCAACATGACATTTTAGAGCTCTTTATTAAACAAGCTTACGTCTTAAAAGTTGCTAAAGACAAGCGTCCTTTGTTAAGATTTAAACTCAATTTGCGAAGAATTAAAATACATATTGCTTGGGGAAATATATATATTTGTAATGAACAAAAGAAAAAAAAAAAAAGAGAGAGGGAAAAACGCGCTGCCAGGTTGGTATTAATATTCTAAACCGACAGCATTTTCATAATAAAGAAACAAAAGACAACAAGAGGAGGGAGCTCAGCTTTAATCACTAATCAATCCCCTTTGTTTAGTGTGAATGTAACGATAGGTAGTATTATACAATTCTATGATCGCTCGATTAGAATTTTCTTGTGAACTCGAACTTTCTACTTCCAAAAAAGAAACAAACAAACAGGTTGAGGTCCTGACTATGTAAACATGAAATGAATGTGGGGGTTAACCCTTCAAACGCTTTTCCATCTTCAACGTGTACTATTAGCCTGACAGGTTTGAATGAGTAATGCGTCCCCATGGAATGATTTTAACTGGTCATTAGAGGACGTTGTCCTTACTAGACATTGTAGCACCTAGAATTTCCATGTAATATTGTACATTTTACTAATTAACTTTATCATGTACAATGCCTTGACACTTTTCAGATATTTATTTGTAATCATGTTTGAAAACCATTTATCATTTTCCTTCCACTTCACAATTATGTGCCACTTTGTGTTGGTCTATCACAAAAAATCCCAATAAAATACATTTACGTTTTTGGTTGTAACATGACAAAATGTGGAAAATTAAAATTTTAGGTTCTAAGAAAATATCCCAAGGTTTGAACATCTCATGGAGCACTGTTCAATCTATCATCCGAAAATGGAAGGAGTATGGCACAACTGCAAACCTACCAAGACATGGCCGTCCACCTAAACTGACAGGTCAGGCAAGGAGAGCATTAATCAGAGAAGCAGCCAGGAGGTCCATGGTAACTCTGGAGGCGCTACAGAGATCCACAGCTCAGGTGGGAGAATCTGTCCACAGGACAACTATTAGTCGTGCTCTCCACAAATCTGGCCTTTTATGGAAGAGTGGCAAGAAGAAAGCCATTGTTGAAAGAAAGCCATAAGAAGTCCCGTTTGTAGTTTGGGAGAAGCCATGTGGGGGACACAGCAAACATGTGGAAGAAGGTGCTCTGATCAGATGAGACCAAAATGGAACTTTTTGGCCCAAACACAAAACACTATGTGTGGTGAAAAAATTAACACTGCACATCACCCTGAACACACCATCCCCTCCGTGAATCATGGTGGTGGCAGCATCATGTTGTGGAGATGCTTTTCCTCAGCAAGGACAGGGAATCTGGTCAGAGTTGATGGTAAGATGGATGGAACCAAATACAGGGCAATCTTAGAAGAAAACCTGCTAAGAGTCTGCAAAAGACTTGAGATTGGTGCGGAGGTTCACCTTCCAGCAGGACAACGACCCTAAACATACAGCCAGAGCTACAATGGAATGGTTTAGATCAAAGCATATTCATGTGTTAGAATGGCCCAGTCAAAGTCCAGACCTAAATCCAATTGAGAATATGTGGCAAGACTTGAAAATTGCTGTTCACTTACACTTCTCATCCAATCTGAGCTATTTTGCAAAGAAGAATGAGCAAAATTATCATATCATAATCCCTAGATGTGCAAAGCTGGTAGAGACATCCCCAAAAAGACTTGCCGCTGTAATTGCAGTGAAAGGGGGTTCTACAAAGTATTGACTCAGGGAGTCTGAATACAAATGCACGCCGCACTTTTCACATATTTATTTGTAAAACATTTTGAAAACAATTTATAATTTTCCTTCCATTTCACAAGTATGTGCCACTTTGTGTTGGTCTATCACATAAAATCCCAATAAAATACATTTACGTTTTTGGTTGTATCATGACAAAATGTGGAAAATGTCAAGGGGCATAAATACTTTTTTAAGGCACGGTATCTCATAAATGAACACATGCAGCTGTCCCTTCAGGTGAAGAGTCCACCTTTAATAATATAAACCACGAGGCGCTTGCAATCTCTACTGTAGAATACAAATAAAAAAAAAATTTAAAAATATAAATTATTACATTTTAAAAAATGGGCCAAACTTGATGAACAACTTAGTCTTTTTAGTGCCATCACTTTTGTATGCTTCTTGTAAGTTTCTTTTAAATCTTGATCATTCTTTTGCATTCTCTGCTGTATAATACAAATAACCAATCCCAAACAAATAATAAATGATAAACTATATAAAATAAATAAATAGTCCAATATGTGCTAATACCCAACAACAGGCTGTGATACAGTGTTCCTCAAGTGTAATTCTTCTATCACACTAGTCTCCCTACCTAAGTCTTCACCACTTGTGGCACTAAAAAGACTAAGTTGTTCATCAACTTTGCCCCATTTTTTTAAATTTAATCATTTATATTTTTCAACTTTTTTTTTTATATTATTTTTTGTCTGAGTATAAATCTTTGTTTGTCCCAAGCATGTTTGAATCCGCTTCCTGTAGACTGACTCACTACCTTCAACTTCTCTGTAGATGAAACCAAAAAACATAAAGGAGTAACAGCTAAAAATAGAAAAGAAAAAAAAAGACCAAGTGGCCCATTGAGTCTGCCCCATAGTTTTATTTATGTAAGTATTTCCATTTTTCTTTTAACTTTTTTTTATTTTTGTTTACACTACATATAAATCTATGTTTGTCCCAAGAATGTTTGATTGACTCCCTACCTCCACTGAAAGTCTATTCCAAGCATCAAGATATCATTTGAAAAAAAATTAGAAGTATTGCTGAACATTTAAAATTTTCATTATAATAATGTTGCATATTTTACTAATCGACTTTAACATGTATATGATTGAGATTTGGGAGAAACACAGAAGAGTGACGGCATTAATAAAGACCAAGTGGTCCATCGAGTATGCTCCATTTTTTAAATTTAATTAATTATATCATTAACACCTACTGTTTACTGACTTGCTATCACTGCTGAAAGTCTTTTCCAAGCATCAACTACTCTTTCCAAAAAATTGAGAAGTATTACTGAACTTTTTTAAGTTCAAAACTTTTTTTGTTTAATTAATTAATTTTCATTAGAATACTATTTGGCTATTTTATTAATCAACTTTAGCAACTTTGAAAAAAAGATCAAGTGGCCCATCGAGTCTGCCCGATTTTTTTATTTATTATATTTTACTTTTTTTTGTCTGGGTATAGATCTATATTTGTCCTAAAAATGATCAAAACCACTTCCTGTTGAATGACTCACTACCTCTGCTGGAAGTCTATTCCAAGCATCAGCTACTCTTTTGGTACATTTTAGAAGCATTGCTGAAATTTTGTAGGTTAAAAATACATTATGTTTATTTCATACATTTTTAATTTCCATTAGAATAATATTGTATATTTTACTAATAAATGTTAGCATATTATCGAGATTTAGAAGAAACGGAGACTAGTGACAGAAGAAAATAAGGCCAAGAGGTCCATCGAGTCTGCCACATTGTTTTTCTCTGAGTATGAATGTATATATATCTATATATCTATAGATATAGATATATAGATATATATCTATATCTATAGATATATAGATATATATCTATATCTATATATATAGATATAGATATATATCTATATATAGAGATAGTTTGTCCCAAGCATGTTTGAATCCACTTACTATTGGTTGAATACTTAACTTTGCAAAAGTCTATTTCAAGCATCAACACTTGAAATTTGAAAAGTATTGCTGAACTTTTTTAGGTTTTAAAATAATTTATGTTTAATTCATACATTTATGTTTGCATTAAAATGTTTCCAATGACTGAAATTTTCAAAGTTTGTTTCATTAAATAGTTTTATGTTGAACTAAAATATTTAAGGTGTATCTAAACCCAAAAGCAAACATTTTATACAGTATATTGCAACCTACCAATCCTCTGTGATGTAGTTATCATTGCTGGTGTTCTTGAAATTTTATGGCAACTCCTATCCTCAAATTGATTAGTGGTTCCAAATTAATAACTACTGCAGAAGGAAGCAGACACAAAAAGATACGCTCAGCATCTTTCCAAATCAGTGTTCCATTAATTTGGTGCAATTTAAGTTTTTTTTTTTATTCACATGCTTATGTAGGTTTTACATTAATATTAGAATTGTACTTTTATGGTAACAAGGGACGTAACATAGGCAGGCTAAATTCTTATCAGGACTCGAAAGAAAGTGAATACATAGTCAATTATTAGTGCCATGCGCACAACGAGTGCAGTGTGCAATACGTAAGCAAAGCATCACAAAATGCTATACAGTTTTATAAAGAATTTATGAAATTCTTTCACAATGGTAACCTGTGTTTCTGCACATTTCATATGTTGAGTTTGAAATATCCAGATTTGCAACATGTTTACTTTCAAACCATTAATGTAAGAACAAAACAAACAAGTTAAGGTTTTGTTTTTCCTTTTATTGGTTGAAATGGATGGACTTGTGTCTTTTTTCAACCAAACTATGTAAATTGAAGTACATCTTTTCATTGACAAGTAGCAGTTCAAGATAACATAACTTGAATTTCTTGTCTTTCATAAAACCTGGAACCTTTTACGTAGTCACTCCTCTGTTGAAGTACACTAAGGACATGGCAGGTTTAATTTATGATATAGTAGACTTTGCTCTGGAGATGCCACCACATGTGACTTTAGCAACCAATACAGACATGTTCCATTATCTATTTGTTCATGATTTATATTTTGTTTTGAAATGCAATGGGGATCTTTGATAAATAGCTTACAAAAGGTAGATTGAACAGGGCTGGCTTTGCCGTGGGAATAATTTTTAACTCCCCCTGATTCTCAGTATCTTATACTTACTTTTCAGTTTTAACCCACTAGTTATGGAGAAGCATGTGAAGGCATTAGGACAATCAGTGTCCATAGCCTTGTTAAATCTATGGCTTCAGAGACTCATAGCTTACACAGCTCTTTTGGATCAGGGGAGAGAAAAGAAGTTAAAGTCAGTAACAAGGAGAGGAATAGTAATTGCTGTAAACAATGACAAGTACACTTTAAAGGCGATCTTTAGTCCCCTTTTAATTTTTAATTTTTTTTTTTTGCTTCTCTTAACTTGACAGCTGAGTTGTGTTTAAAGTGACAGTAAACCCACACAAAAAAAATAAATAAATAAATAAAAAATGTCCCCAGCAGAATAATAACATAACGTGTTAGTATGCATTGCCTAACCATAGAATAAATCCCTCCAAACATAACCACTGACAGGGCTTCCATCCTCACCAGGTCTTCCTTCTGGGTTTGCTGGCTTCGGCAGTTTGACTGCCCGGCTGTGGGACGCTTCTCTCAATGAGAGGCACGCGGTCCATTGGAAGCGCGGTGTGCATGCACCAGTGATGTCACCCACTGCCACTATAGTAAATATCTCCTAATCTTTGCACATTTAGGAGGTATTTACTGTACCTACAGGTACACCTTAGTTTAGGTTTACCTGTGGGTACAAATAAACAAGGTAGGTTTTACTACAACAACTTTAAAAAGCATACTCAACACCCAGCAAAGCACTCTGTTTCAGCACTACTTGTCCCACACCACCATATTCAATTCTGACATCATCAGGTGGCTGGCTGTGTTTTCCCAGGTTTTTTGAGATGACCCTCTCATGACACATGGCAACGCAGATTAAGTATGGTGGCGATTGCTCAGCAGCCTGGAGCTTCCTGGGATGAGTGATGTCAGTATCACAAGAGACTTTGGGATGGGGAGGGTCAGACACAGAAATACAGGGCCAGGATTCACTGACACCGCATCCAATTCGCATGACAGGAGACCGTGACCGGCTCACAATGGAGCTGGTTTACACACCTCTGGGGCGACTGCTTTCCGCGTTGGAAAAGGGTCCAGTGCATCTTTGGCTCAGTTTCAGGTGCGAATTTAGGCATAAATTCGCACCTGATTTGCACCTGAATCGGTGTACAGGGACGCACTGGACCCCATCCTGGGAAACGCAGCCACATCAGTGTGAACCCAGCCTGAAAGTGAAAGTCAGAGAAAATACCAAATGTTGGGTTGTCCCCAGAGAAGTAATAGCGAGGAAATCTTCTAATGGAGACACTAGCTCTGGTGACCTGGGGGTCCCCAAGGGAATCCCTTAATTTGCAGGGATTTCTTCTCACTTTTTGGTTATGGGACAGGAAGTGAAGATAAATCTCCACAATAAGACACAGATGGCAAAAAATAAATTGACAGGAATAACAACTGTTCCTTACTCTATCCAAAATGGAAAAAAAAAAGTTTTGCCTATAGTTCTACTTTAAGGCAGAAGGTTTGGAATAAATGAAAGCCAAATAGATATGTAACCAGAGCTTTTTTAGGCTGGTCCAGAATTGATAAATCAGCCTCGGATTTCGTAAGTCTTTGCTGCATCAGACTTTTATGATGAAGAATTAATTTGTTTAATATCTCTGTTTTTCTCCTTATCCTCTCTAATCGTTACTTTCATGACTTAATATTATATTCGGTAAACAAATGATATGCAAAAAGGTAAACTGGTGTTAAACTAATTTTCATACAGACAGCATTGTCATATCTCAAAAGGACAACATGGCTTTGTCCTAACGTATCACATCCTAACCCACCACTGAATGATCTCATAGACATGATTGAGGCAGGGTCTCCGGCATGCAAGGCATTATAAAGGTGGAGAGGAATACATAAATGGATGTTATGCTACCCACCAGCTCAAGCAGTTTGGTCTTTGCTTTATTTTGAAAAATAAAAAATAGTAATTGTAAAGAAATTGCAGTTACAAGGTTTAAATATCACCTGAGACATGAGTCATATGTAGGCATAAGGGGAAAGAAAGTTTGCTTTCCATTTAATTCCATTTACTTAAATTTAGTCCTCCCAAATAGTGATCAGCTTGGCTTTGATCCGGACTTGGGTTTAGCTAAATCTGAAAAGGCAGCTGTCATTCCTCGGCCAATCAGCTGCGTCCTGGACATTCCCCACCCTGCACCACACCACTGCTAAGAGGTCCAGATACAACTTCATTCCATTACAAGTCAAGGGACGATCCAAAAAGAAGCCAATGCGTTTCAGGGGTGCAAGAGTCAAGGCTTGACTGATTTCAGCTGCTAAAAAGACCTTATAACTCACCCAGGAAAAAAAAATACCATTGGAGGTCCAGTTCACTTCTGGTGTGTTCACATTGTAGTCAGTCAAGCCCTGATAAAGGGGCTGCTCTTGGACCACCACAACATATTGGATACTTTTTAGATTGTACCTCTGACTTTTAATGCAATAAAGCTGTATCTGGACCTCTTAGCAGTGATGTGGCGCTTCAATTTCAAGTCTTGTTACAATACACTACAAGCCAAGGAGGCTGTGGAGATCCTCTGGAGTGTAGAAGCTGCCAGAACAGGAACCAGATCATTTACACTAACATCAATACATTACAATTAAGATAACAACACCAGCAGGATAACCCTAAGGGTCCAGCACTGTCGATCCACTTTCCCCAACTATTCCCCACTCTGCAACTGCATGTACATAAAGAGGCGGAGATGCGTGTGACATCATTGACCCAATATGGCCACATGGCTATATTAGGTCAATGATATCACAAACATCCCCACCCCTTTGTGTACATGCAGCTTCATGGCGGAAAAAGTCCAAGCCACAACTCATTGACCCGGAACTGACAGTTGGCTTCCAGGTTTGAACAATCATGAGTTTGAACCTTGAATTTAAGCCAAGCTCATCCCTACTTCCAAGTATCATGTACTTAAATTTCTGTTTGTAGTTTCGTCTTTCAGTTAGTAAATAGACATTATGCCATTGCTCAAATAGGATGGTTATATATATTGTTCTTTTTGCAGTTGAAGGTTTGCAATGAGCCTTAAAGAGCATGCACAAACACTGGACGTTGAAAAGGTAGCAGCCTTTGTGTAAGATCAGTGTGTCTTTGTGTTTTGAAGTTTTTATTTTGTGGCAGTCACAATTGCTTTATCGTGGGATGTGTTCATTCCAGAAAATACATATTTTTATAAATTGGCGACTGTGGAAATCTTTTAAAAATATTGTTTTTGTATGGTTGATTTAAAAAAAAGGCTGATTTGGAGGTACTTCCCCTTTAAGTGTGCACTCTGTATTCACCTGACGGCAGACGGTATATGAGGAAGTGTTTTGTGTCTGTTTTCCTAAATACACAGATAAATTGCTCCAGATGCAATCAGAAGAGGGATGCACTTGATGGATGTTAGAGAAAAAAAAACGTAGTTTCCCATCCCAAATTACTATGTATATATGTAAATTTTACTGGAGGAAAGAAAAAGAACACAAACACATTGCCGTGCCTCATGTGACACGTCAGGTCTAAAGCTTAACATGAGTCAAATTACCATAAATACAGCAAGTCAGACGGTAAATTCTACGTAAAGACATTTCGAAAGAGCTAAATCCACCCATAACTGAAATTTTAGATAAGGTGGTGCTTTATATATCAACAGAACAAAAAAACATGAACCAATGGATAGAGCGCCAAGCCAATGATAAGAGTCCAACAGCCAACACATTTCGAGGGCCTGGAAAACCCTTGATTGCTCATGTAGATGCTGCTGGATAGTATCTCCTAGTCCAGCAATTAACTTCCATGCATAGATTAACTCAGGAAAGTCCTATTTTGAGTCAATTTAAGTTTGCTTTTTTGCTGAAAAACATGCACTAATGGAAGACCAAAGGATAAAAGAGTCCAAATTCATTTATACTAAAAAAAAACAGCCTTCATCAGCAATAAAACCCCCGGGATCCCCACCTCTGGCTTTCCCTTTCTTTTTGGCCCGATGAGTAGGTATTTCCTTCAACTAGGCAACTCCTTAATGATTTACTTCCATAACCCAAAATAATTATCCTTATACATTTATTTCTACACATACATATCCCTACGGTGTTAGGCTGGATGCAACTGCCTTAATATGCCATATGTTTATTACAGGTACTTATATAGTGCTGTCAATTTATGCAGCGCTTTACATATACATCAGTCCCTGCCCTCAAGGAGCTTACAATCTAAGATCCCTAACTCACATTCTAGGGCCAATTTATCCAGGAGCCAATTAACCTACCAGCATGTCCTTGGAGTGTGGGCGGAAACCCACACAGGTACAGGGAGAACATGCAAACTCCAGGCAGGTAGTGCCGTGGTTGGGATTTGAACCATAGGCAGAAGTGCTAACCAACTAGTCACTGTGCTGTCCCAGAAACGTTGCCCTTTCCTGTATGTTAGTTGTGGATTTTCTTAAGCTGTTTCTCTGTATGCAATGTGGTTGTCCTTCACGATCCTCAGATGTACTTTCATTTCTGTCGCTGTCAGGGCTGGGCTCAGCCCTTCCTTCTCTGAGCTGGTCGCTCAGCTGTCGGCTAATTGCAAGCTCCCATCTCTCTCCACAGTTACTCAGCTGTTGTTCATATCCTGCTCGTCAGTCCTGCCTACTTAAGCCGTCCAGTTCAGAGGATCTCTGCCTTCGCCTTGGTCAACATCAAAAGAAACTATCTCCTGCGTTCCTGTTTAATGCTTGCTTTGCTGACATCCCTTCTGGCTCCAGATCCTGCTTGCTGTTCCACTACTTTGATCCCTGACTTCTGGCTTGGCTGACTATCCGTTCCAGTTACTGAACTCTGGCTATGTTTTGACTACGTTTGTTCTTTTTACTTTTATTATTAAACAGTGTGATTTAACTGTACTTCTGTCTCGGTCTGCTTTCATGGTTTCTGACAGTTGCTTTGGCCATTTACGCCTTTGTAATGTAAGAACAGTCAATAAACCTTTTGTTAAAGAACAGCCAACGTGTTTCAGGGCTAACATAACTCCTCCTTCAGCAGGGCTGTAACAAAACACAGTATAATAGACTTGTAACAATTATAGAAAATCATAGATATCATACATATATACTGTACATATGCATGCATACATAATTAACTGCTTCCCGCCCACCGTATAGACAAATGATGGCAGACGGGATCACCTCTTGTTCTGGGCCGACGTCATATGACGTCACTCAGTCTTGCGGCGATCGTGGGCAAGACCCCGATCTCAGTAAAGAGCCGCGTCGCTTTGCCCATGTGATCAGCTGTGTCCAATCACAGCTGATAACATGTAAACAAGGAAATGCCCTTTATCGTCTCTCCTCGCCTCACACTGACAGAGTGTGAGGCAAGGAGAGCTGATCAGCAGCCTCTCCTCACAGGGGAGATCTGTACAGGTAATCAGGGCACTCATCATCAGTGCCCTGATTACAATGCAGCCCCAACAGTACCCATCAGTGATGCCACTCTGTGCCCATCTGTGATGCCAATCTGTGCCCATCAGGGACACCAGACTGTGCCCATAAGTGACACCAGTCTGTGCCCATCAGTGATGCCAATTTGTGCCCATAGGCGAGGCCAACCTGTTCCCATCAGTGATGCCAATCAGTGCTGCCTTTCAGTGCCCATCAGTACCTGTCCATCAGTGCCATCCATCAGTGCCACCCATCAGTGCCACCTATCAGTGCCCATCAGTGCCACCTATCTGTGCTCATTACTGCCTCCTCATCAGTGCCACCCCATCAGTGCCACCTCATCAGTGCCCACCAGTGCAGCCACATCAGCGCACATCAGTGAAGGAAAAAAATTACTTATTTACAAAATTTTCTGACAGAAACTAAGAAAAAAGTTTTTTGTCTGTTTTAGTTTTTTTTAGCAAAAAATATAAAACCCAGCGGTGATTAAATACCACCAAAATAAAACTCTATTTGTGGGAAGAAAATGATACAAATTTCATATGGGTACAGTGTTGCATGACCGCACAATTGTCATTGAAATTGTGACAGTGCTGAAAGCCGAAAATTGGTCTGGGCAGGAAGGGGGTGAAAGTGCCTGGTATTGAGGTGGTTAAACACATAAATACATACATGTACCCATGCATAGAAATGAAGACAAATAAATATCAGATGGTAAGTGACAGTACACGACAGTCCCACTCTTGGAATCATTATTGCACTCTGTCAGCATGCCATCTGATATTTATGTGCCCATGTACAGTATGTATACATGGCATATGGCTATATTAGGTCAATGTCATTGACCTAACATGGCTATAAGGCCATAATACGTCAGTGATGTCATGGGCATCCCCACCCTATTGTGTACCTGCATCCGCAGGGTGGGGAATTTACCGCTTGCAGCTCATTGGCCTAGCAATGACAGTTAACTTCAAGGTTCAGACTACATATTGCAATTCTGTTTTTTCACTGCCACTGGGTCCAGGTCCCAAAGAGCTGATTCCCCAAATGTTTGAGTAGGGTAACACATGCCCTGATTACGTCATATCACTTGGAGGAGGGAAGAGCAGGGGGGGTAGCTTTACGCCCTATTGATGCAGACAGGAGAACAAAGAGGTGTACCAGTAGGGGCGCACATGCAAACGTTTCTTTGCTGGAACCCTGTAAGGGGAGGGCGGCACCCGAAAACCTGAACCAGGTGAAAGAACATTTTCTAATGGGGAAAGAAAAGCTGCCACAGAGCTGGAAAGAAAAGGAACACAGCAATGGTGGTAAATGCCGAGGTCTGTAGGTCATGCATTTCACTTGAGAGGGTTTAATATCAATTTAACTCGCTGAATAAATATTCAACAATTTTTTTTTATTACATAGCACACCACAACATACCATTCATAGTGCTGTTCTGCCTAGGTGCATTTAGTGCCATTCAGAATAAATAGAACCAAACTGTATGCAGTGTCGGTACAAGGTCACCCAGGGCAAAGATGCCAAACTGAGCCCCCCTTTCCCTTGGGGTTAGGGTCAGAGTGCTCCCCATCCCTGCAATAAACCATTGTGCCCAGGACAGCATTATTGCAATACTAGGGTGTAACTGGACACTTGACTGGACTGGACACACTTGTAGAAGTTTCCGCAACAGGCAAGTATGTAATGTCTGAATGCACAAATTATATGTAAAGTTCTTGGTTTGCCTTAGAACAATGGGGGTTTTATTACCAGAACCTTGACCAGATATCTTCCTGGTCATTGTGTAGACCGCCCCTGCCTGCAACTCCTCCCTCCTTTTTGGTGATATAGGGAGGCATGGAGAGCAGGAAGGATTGGAAGAGAACTGGTCAAACATCATCAAAACCTAGCACTTACCTGAGGTTTGAAACCACAAGCCACCACAGCTTTTACCTTTGAATTATTGTTGGTCGGTCATGTACTGTAAAAAAAAGAGCATGTGGTTAGAATTTAAAACAGGAAAACACTATTCTGAGCAGCAGTTTATATTTCCTTAAAAGACAATCACCTTTAAATATGGATTAAGCCCATTTATCATCTATTATTTTTTCCCAATTAATGCAGCCAACAATGGGTGGTGTATAAAGCCCTAAGGATACATCATGCATTGAGAAGCACTCTGCGGAGGAGGTAATGGTAATCCCATGATTGTAAAACTGTTAAAACATTTGCATCATCTATTATTTAGATTTTGTATTTCATACATTTTGTTCCTGGTATGTTAGGATAATATTGCTATATTAAATTAATGTAATACGTACAAAACCCTATATCAAATGTATATATTACAAAAGTCAGAAGTTCTATTACTGTTTATAAATGGGCAGAGAGACCCCTGTGCTCAGTAGAGCGAGACCTTTCACCCTTTGGCCACACGCAGCATCCTACTTCATTCTTCGACACTCTTCGAGGGATGAAGGACTAGGTTCTCTAAATGACGACCACTGACCTTTCCAAGTAAACTTCATGGTGTGTCTTTACTAAAGGCAACTAGGCCGTTTACTTTGCAAGGGAATTTTCCCTTAGCTTAGTGAATGTGGTGAAAATTCACTTTGCAAAAGAAAGCCCAATCCCATGCAAAGTAAGCAAAAATTGTTGGTTGCACATGATTGAAGTCATTAGAGCTTCACTTCATTTACTAAGCTAAGTAGAAATTTGATTGCATAGTTAACAGCCTAGGTACATTTAGTAAATCAACCCCTATGTGTTTGATGGCCTAGTAACTGCAAATACAGTCGTTCTTATGATTTTGAATATCTTTTAGGACAATTGGGGCATTTATAACCTTCCAAGGGGCAGAGAGAAGTTTTATAACTGAACAGGTCCAAGAATGAAGAAAGGAAGTACTGCATGTGTGCGACTGTTGGGCAAGAAGTTTGAGATAAATATAAATATAGTGTTCCATGCTCGGAAGGTGTGTTAGCTGCTGCCCACCCCAGCTAAAACCACATAAATGGATTTAGAGAAGATTTATAAGGAGGTGTGGGGTAAAGTGGCGCTGTTAAACCAAAATAACATGTGAAGTAATAGATAAAAAATATGTGATATCACTATAAGTGGTGCAAAAACACATTGGTGTGTGAATATATAAATCCATATATAATATCCAAGTGTAACTCTGCTATACAATAGAGTCCAGTGATAACTGTTGAAAAATAAAGTGTTCAAGTGCTAATAATATAAAACAATGAAAAAACAACAAATGAGTGTCCGTTTCTTTAAAAATTGTGTTTAAACTATAAACAAACAAATCCGTTGCACATCTCAGTTCATAAATCTACATAGATGATCAAGAAAAGTGACTGGTGCTTGAATGAATATTGTGGTACATAAATCAAGAAAAACGGTGACTCTTCACACGTGCTCCCCCCCTCAGGTCCGCAATCACCAAATAGATGTACCCCTGCACGGGTGAAAGGCCTCACAATGGAGTCAACTCTCCTTCATATGTTCCCTCCTCCTCATCCACGATCGTATTATGCGATCACATATAAGTGGGTACAGAAAGAGGACATCCCATCGTGTAAATCCGTAAGGATACGTTTATTGAATAAAAGTTCATAAAAAGCACTTCCAATAGTGCTGGGGAAAAGTATACAGCTGTATGTCAGTTTGTCCTGATGACGTCTGCATGATAAAACGCATAGGGAGGAGCTTACAGCTTCACTACATCACCTCCGGTTTGGAGTCTTTAGTCTGTGGAACGCAAGGCGTTTTTTTTTTTTGTTTTCCGTTCACCCCACTGTGTTGAATGAAAACTGAATGTGTGTACCAGGCATAACATTCAAGAGCCTGGCCACAGATGGGAAAATTCACTCCAAGAATAAGAGGCAGTCAGATATCCATCTGTCCTTTAGGTTGCTGTAACTTTGGGACCCCCCATGAATTTGTGCCACCTCTGACATCAGTCCACTATGTATGAAGAAGAGGAAAGGATCAGGATTGCTTACAGGGACATTAGGAACAAGTCTGGAAAATCTGCCTGTATGATAAAGAATACCTCTAATTACAATGTAAAGGATACTCAATGAGAGGTAGTAGGCTTACCCATGAAGGGTAGGCCAGCAGCCCATTCATGATAGAGCACAGTACAATGGAACAGGTTGGACCTAAAACTAGATCTGCGGAGCAGGAAACATGCTGGATCACACTGGAAGAGGAAAGTTTTGGAAACTGGACTGGGATAACTCAAGAACAAAGAGGACCTTTTTGAATAGGACTCACTAAAGTAGAAGGAGGGTGCCATGTAACAGCAGGGACATAGGATTCCCAGGGTACAGAGTCTAATGCCTCGAACACACGATCAGACTTTCCGTCAACAAAAGCGTGGATTTTTGTTCGAAGGTTGTTGGCTCCAACCTGTCTTGCATACACACGGTCACACAAATGTTGGGCAACAATTACGAATGTCGGAACGTAGTGACGTACAAGACGTACGACGAGCCGATAAAAAGGAAGTTTAATAGTCATGTGATATCTCCATTACAAACGCTAGTTTTACAAGACCGAACGCTTCTGGCTTGTAATTGATTTCAAGCATGCGTGAAATTTTGTGCGACGGACTTGTGTACAAAATCGGAAAGTCCGACAACAAAGTATTGTTGGCGGAAAGTTTGAGAACCTGCTAGCCAACATTTGTTGATGGAAAGTCCGACAACAAATGTTCGATGGAGCATACACACGGTCGGACTTTCAGCCAACAAGCTCACATCCAGCATTTTCCATCGTAAAGTCCGATCGTGTGTACACAGCATAAGAGTCATCTGGTATTCTCCATGGACCCCCTTGTGGCTTCTCTTTGTGCTTACCTCAGGTTATTATACCCAGGTTCAACTTGCTCTGAGTACCACAGACCACATATAAGAGGTCAGGGCTGGTGGTGGACGAGAGCAAGCCAGAGATCAGGGCAGGCAGCAGATATAGTTAACCAGGAACTAGCCAGAGGTCAGAGCCAAGCAGCCAAATTTAAATGAACCAGGTGATTGGTGTGGATGAGACAAGGAAGAGACCCCCCTGATAGGTTGGGCCTGGCAGAGGGAGAAGGACGCTATGATTGGTGTGGCTGCGGGCACTGTCAAGAAGTGAAAGCCACCCTGTTTGGACACAGCGCTTCAAAAGCAGAGGTGGTTTTGGATCAAGGAACTAATGTAGAAGGCAATATGCTTGCTATTGCCTACTATAAGTCCACAAAGGAACTGATAATCACAAGGAATACTTTTTCTCCTTCAAAGAGCAAAATGTATAGCAAAAGTGTTCTTATTATGGGAAGCTGTGCTTCGTGTCTGTGATCACTCCAGCACGCCTCATAAACAAATACTCGTGTGAATATCTTGGGGGAAAAAAGGGAAGTTTAATTCAGAAATAATGTGTGGTGTTATGTACTGCACTGATGTTATCTCTGCAATAAATGTGTCTGTTGTTATATTGTAGATATGCCTGTGTGTGGATTGCTGTATGTTCTGTCAGTGTGTTACTTTTTTTTCATTGAATCTGATAGGTAGAGGCCTGTAGGTGGGGCCTAGGCCCAAAATACCCAATCAGGGAGAGACACACACACACACATCTTAAAGTTTTAGTATATTGTATATTATGGGAATATGAGTAATGACAGTAATGAAAAGCAGAAGCAGATTAACAGTTGTTGGTTACACAGTATCACCAGGCTTGGGCCTGTATGGTTGGAGGTGCGCTGAGACAGGACAACAGTGCTGCTACGAAGAGCCCCACTTTCCCGATCTGGATATCTGGATGTTCACGGAAGGCAGGCATTTTTCTTGTACTGACCCTACTCCCCAGGAACCTTCCCCTGTACAATTTACTTTCCCTGACAAGTGGTGTTTCTGTCTCTAACCTACCACAAACCAAATGGCGCAAGTACCCTAATGTATATGGTCCCAAATCAAAATGGATCCCAAAGATCACCAGAAGGTGACAGGACACTGACGGAGTCCCTGAGGGGATAATTCTCTCTAAGACTTTACTCTATCTGTATAGCTGCACAGTACCATCTTCTGAACAGAGGAAAACCTCTTCCTGCATACATGTGTAGCAAGGTCCCAGGCCTCCTTCGGTCTAATGAGAACCTCCAGGGCCAGAGATAGCTGACATCCTCCTGTATGTAGTGGGTTGTAAGGCATAGTGGGTGCAAATATGGTGAAAGTCATTGGGCGCCAGACACTTCTTGAATGCAAAAGAAAGTTTATTTCTCTTAACAGACTTTTGTACACCCTGAGGTATTTGTAAGTTCAATTGGCGGACTCCAAGACTTCAACAGGAGAACAGCCATGCAAGGAAAGGAATCCAGCAAGATGCCACATCTGCCAGATGCAGGAATGCTGTCTCTTATGGCAACAGTCTTTAACAGTTCCTAACTTGAAGTTTAACAGTTCCTTTATCTTCCTCTACAATCTCTCCTCGTAGTTCTTCATCCCACTGAGCTCCCGGTCTCTCACTAGACCCTCTGATTCACTAACTCTGAATCCCTTGAGCTCTTCAATCTTCACTGTGGTATCTTCCTCAAGCGTCACCCCGCCTCTCTGCTGGGTCCCTAGCTTGGCACTCAAGCTTTACCCACGCTGGCCTGCTCAGTCCCTAGCTTGACACACAAGGCTGCTCTGCAAGCGTCATCTCTGCTGGCTGGGTCCCCGGCTTGATTCCCACTGAAGTTTCCAGATTCTTCACCGTCCCCGGTTGGTGAGAATGCGCTCCGTTACTTGCTTTAGTTACTCACTGTGGTCCCTGGTAATAAGGCAGATAATCCCTTGTTGGCAACAGCTTCCTCTCAACTTCTGACCACGACAGATTCTCCGGCTGTCAGAACCGTCACTTCTGGTTGGACTGTAAGCCGCAGTCCCAACCCTGCGCTGCTCTCCTGCTTCTGGATAGGCCCTCAGACAGCCTAGCAGCCAGATGGGCCCAGGATAGGCCCCATGTCTGGCCTAGCAGCCCAGGCAATATGACATATGTCCACCCCGTCCCGTCCAGGTGGCAGAGAACATAGATCACCTGACTCCACCCGAATATATATAGGCCCTCCCAGCAGGCCAAGGGATTCAAGAAAACCCCTGTCCACTGGCTGAGACACCCTATGTACCCATAATCAGACCTTGCGTTGCCCTTATCACATCTAGTACCACCCAGTACCCGACCACCTAGTAGGAGAGAAAAGTGCAACAAGGCCAAAATCAATAGATCTCTAACAATCAACCAGGATAATTACTCCTGGAAAGTAAATTTGTGGGAGCAACCCTGCCTAAACTCCAGGGTGCTACACATGCATAACTACAGATCATGCGTGTTCAACCTCCCTACTGTCATTGATATCAGCATAATTTATGTCAAATCAAGACCAGGTAGCGGGAGACCTGTCAGTATAGTTAGTACACTTGTAAGCAGGTAAGGTGAATGTTTGTATCAGCAAGTGAGACAGGCTGCCCGGGATGAGAAGGGGTTAAACCTATCTCTGCAGTTTCCAGGGCTTTTCTGAGCTCTGCTCTCCTCCCTGTGTTTTAAATAAAAGGGGGGAAGGCTGTGCTAGGGGTCAGCCTCCTGCATGGGAAAAACAGAGAGGCAAAGCCAAAGCATGTAATCAGCACTGTCTGAGAGGGCTGTTGTTGGAAACAGGACCACTTGGGAGCCAGAGGGCCCATATCACTTGGAAATATGTACCCTTGTGTTGCCACCTCAAGGGATTTACCAATTTTGGACTCTCACCTTTACAGGTATGCCTGGGCAGCCACAGAACAGTTAGTTAGGAACTAGACTGTGTTGCACTTTGAACTATAATGTTCCTGAAACATTTTAAGATAAGTTTCATTGACTGTTCCTGAGCCTGGTTTGAAATTATTCAAAGGGGTGCATGGTGGTAAACGGTGTATTGAAAGAACAGGGCCTGTAAAGCACACACGGGATTTGAAAGCAAGGCCCCTACAAAGGGTTAGCTTGGAGAGCAGTTGCCACGGGTAACCAAGAACTGGTGGAAAGTGAATGACAGACAGTCAATAAGCGTGGTACCTGGCATAGGTGACAGGTCCTCCAGTAGTGAGGGGGGTTGATTTCTGGCTTCTTTCTGGTGATCAGTTGCCCAAGTAATCTGGACCAAACCTGCGGTATGGAGACCCCATGTACCTATCCTCATGGTACGGGAGAGTGAAGGGGTCAATTTATGTGCAAGCATGAGGTATGTCTCCCTCATATCTCTCCACTCCTCAACTCACCCCCTCGATCTCCTCACGGATCTCAAACTTACTGAATGACATATCGGTATGGATGTCACACCACTTTCTCAAACTCAACCTTTCTAAAACTGAGCTTGTAATATTTCTTCCTTCCCGGTCCCATCCCGACTTTACCATTAAGATCAACTGCACAAGGATTGGTCCCTCCACAAATGCCAGGGTGCTGGGTGTAATCCTCGACTCTGACCTCATCTTCAGCCCCACATCCAATCACTGGCTAAATCCTGCCGCTTTAATCACCACAACATCTCCAGAATTTGACCCTTCCTGACTAATGACACCACAAAGCAACTTATTCACTCCTTGATTATTTCCCGCCTTGGCTACTGCAACTCTCTCCTTAATGGCCTACCCTTAAGCAGGCTTTCCCCCCTTCAGTCTATTATGAATGCTGCTGCTAGACTAATAAACCTCACTAACCGATCCGTGACTCCTCCCCCTCTCTGCCAATCCCTTCACTGGCTTCCCCTACCCCACCGTATAAAATTCAAAATGCTAACCACAACATACAAGGCCATTCACAACATCGCCCCCAGCTACATCACCAACCTCATCTGAAGATATCGCCCAAATCGTCCCCTCCGCTCCTCCGAGGACCTCCTGCTCTCTAGCTCCCTTGTTACCTCCTCCCATGCTCGCTTTCAGGACTTCTCCAGAGCCTCTTCCATCCTCTGGAACTCCCTGCCCCGGTATGTCCGATCAGCCCCTAACCTGTCCACCTTTAGGAGATCCCTGAAAACTCACTTATTCAGGGAAGCCTATCCCACACCCACCTAACAACTGTTTCCGAGCCACCCCCATCAAATCATTCCCCACATCTATTACCTTTGTACCACCACCCCCTACCTTTAGAATGTAAGCTCTACGAGCCAGGCCCTCCTGTACCTTCTGTATTGAACTGTACTGTAATTGTGCTGTCCCCCCTCTACATTGTAAAGCGCCCTGTAAACTGTTGGCGCTATATAAATCGTGCATAATAATAATAAGAAGAAGAAGAATAATGTGCATGGCGGGACCCCATTCTGTTACTGTGAGCGAGGTGATAGAGTTACGCTGGACTGGTGGTGAGGGCACGAGTTCTGCACGAGGAAGGTGTGTTGTGACTTGGGAGGGAACACTTCACAGAGGAACTCTGTATGTTACATCACTGCACAATGGTATACGGCTCATCTCTAAGCCGGGGTTCCATTCTAATTTTGAATTGCACGTGAACGCGGCCCAACCTAGTGCCGGGCACTGATGAGCTTATAAAGGAGAGGAGAGGTGCCCCTGCACAGGTGCAAGGGCGAGGGGGCCCCAACCACACACTAGTATTCACCAGAGCTGTGAACTGAAACTGTCTGGAAAGAGGGGCATGAGTGCAGGAAATTAACTTTAAACTTACATTTTCCAGCTAACTGCTCTGTCCTCAGTAGCTCCCTAGTCGTTTTCAGTATTTTAGATCTTAGGGCCTAAGTGTAAAATCTAAGCCCTACCACTCGTTCCACTGCAACAGAAAGGGGGTGCTAAAAGAGGTGGTGTAGTGGTCAGTAGAAAGAAATAAAAGAAAGTGAAAAGAAGTAAAAGAAATAGAAACACGAGTTGGAGTTGCAATGATAATGACCAATCACAATAATTTACATTATGACATAATTACTCTATAACCCTAATACTAACTTTCTTAAACTGTGTTTGTTTCTTGTAGAACTGACAAAAAATGTCGCTTTTTAGCTGAGGGGATTCTGGGATTTTTACAGACTGAGGAAGACTGAATAAAGGCATACAGGGTTAATTTCAGTGTTGGCCGGGGTGACCAGAAGGGACTCCAGGGTTGGGCAGGAGAGGGTCATTTGGGAGGTAGAGGAGCTAAGACAAAACAGTGGACTCCGCATTTAAACGCAAGATCTATTTTAAAAGAAGTAAGACGCCCCTTGCCAGTTAGTTAATTGGTTCCTTTTGGCATAGCTCCTCCCTGCCTTATTTTCTGATTGGTTGCCTCCACTCCATGTTATCTAAGACCAACAGTCAAAAATTGTACGTTTGAGAACTGAGAGTGTTATAAAGGGTAGCTCACTCTTTTTTATTTATTTTTCTAAGAGGTTCACTGGAAGAAACATCAACATTTTACATTGTAAACTGTCAAAACCGGTATGAGCATTATCATAAAACATTACATGTTTGTTTGAAAAGACAACAAATGACTTCTGGTGTCTCATGAGCTTTTTTTGACCCTGAGAGGAGCATCGGTTAGTAAGGTATTCCGCATGGTAAGGTGTTCCGTAAAACCCATCAATTTTCCTTTTAGAACCAGGGAAACCCTAACAGGTGGAAGAGGAAAGAGGATAGAGTTTTTGGGGCAATTGACTTGAAGAAAAGGGTTTGCTTTTTGCAACAAATGTTATTGTGATCTGGTGCACCTAGCAACTCTACATACAACATACACATAAAACATAATTTGCATCACAAACAACTAATAAATAACTAATATACATAATTACCACTTTATTAATCAACAGATACAAATTTCATTACATATAAACACAATTAAAATTGATAGTAAGCTGATTTGTGTTCATATGTCAGTATACATATTCAGTGGAGTATTCATACATATACATAAGGCAGGAAGGGGAAGGGGATGGAGTTTTTGGGGCAGCTGACTTGAAGACAAAGATTTGCTATTTGGGCAGCCAACTGAGTCATCTGTTATATCTTAAGTTGAGCATTGAGGAATTGTGGGGATCATTGTCTGGGCTTTGTGGATCCAATGATGTTGGTGATGTTCCATGGAAATACTTGTCACAGTTGAGTATTTTTTTTTTTTCATTCAGTAACACTAAAGAGGTTAAAAGTGCCTTCATTATCAGATCTAGAGTGGTGCGCTGATTTAATTGTGCAGTTAATTGTGGGCAGACCTAATTATAAATGCTGTGTGATGGTTGAACCACAGAATACATCTTCCCTCCATATAAACAAAATAATGGAGATACAGAATGGCTGATTTTGTTTTCTATTAAACCAGAAAGCACTCAGTGAAGCATATTTCAGTCGGAGTGGAGACCAGGCCATGTTGTGTTGTGCTCTCTCTCTCTTTAATGCAGCACATATTAATGTGACAATGAGTTATGGTGCCCACACATGTACAGATTATCTGCAAAGAAGGTTTCTTTCAAACCTTCTCTGCTGATAATTGTTGGATGAGAAATGTGATAGCATTAGCATATGTATGTGCCTCTTCTACAATGGTTTTTGTTGTCAATCAAACTATATGGATGGGCATCATCACTTGCACCACCCATAGCTGCCAGTTAAGGTATGCATATGCATTGTCGATTGGGTTACCCATGAGGAACATAAGTCTGAGCTTGACCTGTAAGTGCACGTGCAGCCTTACATTCAAAGCCGTGGCCATGCATCCTGAGAAGACTCCCAATATGGATGGTAGCTCCAGTACCTTCAGCCCACAGATGCAGAAATCTCCCCATAGATGAGGGGCACAGGAATTTATATTGATGGACTCCAGGAGACCAATGTTGCCCACAATCAGGCTAGCTTAAAAACTGTCATATGACTTTTTGCTCATCTATAACAACAACACAGAGATCAGAGAAAACTCCCTATCTGCTGACATATAGGTTGGTTAAGGGGTAAACGCCATATAACCACCGAATGTTCAACATACATGTCAGGTATAGAGAGTATATTTGGGGGGGGGGGTTAGTTCTCTTTTAATGTCCTGTCCCCAGCCAGCCTGGGCTGATCTTCCCTTTTTTTGGGTAAGCTATATAAACTCGGGGTGTAGCTGTTCATTGGTTTGGTGCATGGGAACATTGAGTACCATGAATAGCTCCAACAGGTATTGGTAGGTAGATAATGTGTATGTCCTCAAGCTTTGGACCTAAACAATTTAGGGTATGGGAATATAGCTGAGAGTATAGCCTATGGCACATGGGAAAGACTCTGACCACTGGTGGCCATGTACCTCTGACCAGAATTGTTAAATATACTGTAAGAAACAGTGTTGCACTTGGAATATTTGTAATACCCTACCAATATTTGGACTCTGTAGTACTGCTCAATTGTCACAGGAAAAAGCCATAAAACCAAGTTTCCCGGCCCTACCATTACAGAGAAAGCTAGGGTGAGAGTGGGGCAGTCAATGGCATGGAGAATTCATATACCATTATGGGGTACTGTGTACAGCAAGGGTAGGTGTACCGATGACCCTCATGGTGTCAGGCACACTGTTGAGGATTCTGCTTTCATCCTGGAGTACAAGGAAGAGGTTGTCTTATAAAGTGTGGCAGGCACTAAGTCTATGTGGGCTGATTTACTAAAACTAGAGAGTGCAAAATCTGCTGCAGCTCTGCCTAGACACCAATCAGCTTCCAGTTTTTTTTTGTCAAAGCTTAAAGTCATAATAAACCTTCGTGTTTTTTTTCTTTACACTAAAACAACATGTTATACTTACCTGCTCTGCGCAATGGTTTTGCACAGAGCAGCCCTGATCCCCCCCTTTCTGTAGTCCCCCACCGGTGCTCCAGGCCCCTCCTCTTCGGTGAGTGCACCCAGGGAAAGCCACTTTCCCTGGGGGCCCCTGTGCATGCTCGCTCCTGAGCCGCCCAATTTGTGTGTATTCACACAGACCTGGCTATTCAGCCCAGCCCCCTGCTCCCTCATCACAGCATTTGATTGCAGCTGCTGCTGCTAATATGCCCAATGAGAAGAGAGAGAAGAGAGACAACGACAAGAGCTCTCATGCACATCGCTGGGTCGGATCGGGCTCAGGTAAGAATAAGGTGGGGAGCAGCAGCACAGAAGGTTTTTTTACCTTAAAGCATAGAATGCATTAAGGTAAAAGACCTTGAGGTTTTACAAACACTTTAATTGAACAAGCTTATGTTAGAAGCTGATTGGTTACCATGCAGAGCTGCACCAGATTTTGCACTCTCTGGTTTTACTAAATCCACTCCAATGTGTATAGATGGGTGAACCTGGGAAACCACCCATGGATTACAACTCCAAGTGTGTCCTGGCAGCATGTGCATATTACCACTTCCCTGCCAGATGGATATCATTTTCAACCTTCTCTATGTAGAGTATGGGAGGTCCTATTAGAGCCGTTAAGATATACACAAATAGTTGCACTATACTCTCTGTAAAGATCTGTGAATTGTTTCTAGGAACCAAAATCAGACTTTCATGCATAATAGTTCACGAGGATTAAACATTAACAGAAGTCCGCTATACACCTTATCTCACTGCTCTGCTAGTGTAATGTTTTCATTAAAAGGTTCACTATAGTTTGGATTGTATTTTATCTCCTTTTACCTTAAAAGCAATATTTCTTTCTAACGAGACAAGAGCCGCTGCTCTAGTGCACATCGCTGAGTCGGATCGGGCTCAGGTAAGAATAAGGGCGGGGGGGGGGGGGACTAGGGGGGTCCTGCAGCACTGAAGGTTTTTTTTTACCTTAAAGCTTAGAATGCATTAAGGTAAAAGACCTTGAGGTTTCACAACCACTTTAATTGAACAAACTGATGTTAGAAGCTGATTGGTTACCATGCAGAGCTGCACCAGATTTTGCACTCTCTGGTTTTAGTAAATCCACTCCAATGTGTATAGATGGGTGAACCTGGGAAACCACCCATGGACTGTGAGGCTTGTTGTTCTCCTGGGCTTACAGCATCTCACAACCTGACAGGCCATGGTGTCAACGATTCCCCGAGCTGCAAGGAGGCGATAACCCAGACCCCTCATGCTCAGGTTCTACAGTAAGCCCCCTATCATTGGGCCTGCCTTGTCAACTGCTGCTATGGGCACTATAAGAGGCTGCATAGTCATGTATGGTTGTTTTCTTCCCAATATAGGGAATTTCAGCTCCCCAACTGTCAAGGGATTACAACTCCAAGTGTGTCCTGGCAGCATGTGCATATTACCACTTCCCTGCCAGATGGATATCATTTTTGACCTTTTCTATGTAGAGTATGGGAGGTCCTATTAGAACTGTTAAGGTATACACAAATAGTTGTACTATACTCTCTGTAAAGATCTATGAATTGTTTCTGGGAACCAAAATCAGACTTTCATGCATAATAGGTGATGAGGATTAAACATTAACAGAAGTCCGCTATACACCTTATCTCACTGCTCTGCTAGTGTAAAGTTTTCATAAAAAGGTTCACTATAGTTTGGATTGTATTTTATCTCCTTTTACCTTAAAAGCAATATTGCTTTCTAACTATCCACTGTGAAAAGTACAGAACACAGATTACTTCTTTCTGTGTTGGTAACAATCTAGTGGACCTACAACCACTTCCTAGGATTTGCCACCAGAATGCAGAGCTCTGTATACATTTGGTACAACAGTCTTCCAGATTTAGCAGGACCGCTGAAGCTCCAAGGACCTAGCTATGGGCTATTCTTTACCAAAAGTAAATCTGAACTGCAAAATAACAAACCCAGTCTGGAGCTGTCAGTAGAGCAGGTGCCTTCTGGTGTGGCACTTCAGGTCAATTTTGAGTTTAAAGCAAGACAGGACAAAATAAATAAAAATATATGCAGTACCTTTCTGCAACACTTGCACATTCCCTTGTGTTGTATCCATGGGCGTAGCATAAGGGGTTGCAGGGGTCACAATCGTAACCCTGCCCCTAGCTCCAGGGGGCCCCTGCAGCCCTGTCTGATTCTCCAGAATCTCCAGTAACTCTGGGAACTCAAAACTCTTAAGCCACTTTGAGTATTTTGGCATGTGGTGGGTGTATCTTCAAGCACAGTGGAAGTGGTGGGTGGTAGTGCGGGGGGCCAGGTCAACTTTTGCATTAGGGCCCACAAGCTTCAAGCTACGCCTCTGGTTGTATCCCTTTCAAGACCCCACAAGTACAGAAAATGACCTACTAATCTGTCAGAAATGCACTCAGCTCCACAAGTCCTGTAGTAGGCAAACAACACACAGCATGCCAGTGGAATGCTGAATAGTTTTCCCTAAGTCTCTGGATTGGAAAGTAAAGACACACATCAGCCAGCCAGACCAGGTTTTCTTGAAATTCTTAGGACAATTATGGCTAAGATAGTTGAATTTATATAAATGTAGCACCCTCTAGTTAGGAAGGTGCTAGAGATTAGATTTTTCTATAGAGTAGGACAATTTAGGCAGGCCTAGCTGGTGACTAGGCCTGTTTGTTTTCATTCTGCGCTGGGAGTGGCTCAGGGCAGATCTGGGTGACTCACAGGTAGCATCACTGTCACCTCCCTCTTCTTTCTAGAAGGTGCTAGAAAGACAGGAGGAGAGGAGAGGAGAGGTGGAGCTGCCTGGGGTGTACTGAGGAGCCTTGACCAATCCCCAACTTGGATTGGCATGGGGCAAGCCTCCTTAAAGGCCCAGGGTCAGCCCAGCTGAGGGGAGTTATCAGGTGGAAAAGTTTAAGCGAGAGAGTGTGGAGGCTGTCAGGGCCCACAGGGAGCTCCCCAGTCTGTGGGGTGGGGGGAGTGGTGACCTTGGCCCTTGGCACGGGTGCAGCCAGGAGGAGAAGAGATCTTGGAGGACAAGCACATGAGAGAGCAAGGAGAGGACAGTGAGAGAGTGCACTGCTAAGAGACTCCAGGGAGGACAACTAGTCGCAGCCAGGAGAGCTGGTGAGTGAAGCACAGTCAGGAGGACTCGGGAGGCACGCCTGAGAGAACTGAGGGATTGCAGTTTGAGATGGGTGCAGAACCAGAAGAGTGGACTGTGGGAAGGGCAGTGGAAAGAGGCAGCTGCAGCCAGGAGGGCTGGCAAGGCCTGAAGAGGGTTTACTGGGATCAGTAGCCGTGTTGATGACAGTTAGCGCCGGAACTATTTCTACATCATAGGGGCCCAAGACCCCTGCCTGCGAATGGCAATTCACTGAGGCCTGGCTGATTTAGTGTCTGGCCTAACCATGTGGTGCTAGCTGGTCCCGGAATCTGCAGCAATGAAGTGCTGTAGGAATAAAGGTTTGCAGCAAGTGAAGTGCTGGAGGAGTAAGAAGAAGAGGTCTTAATCAAGTTGTGCTGGAGAAAGGACTGGAGTGTATATACAGGAGTGTATATAGTAGTCCCAAGCAAGTTATACTGAATCTTTCTGGGTATCCCATAAAATTCCTTTCCCATCCAAGTTCAATCCCCTCAATAAAAAAAACAAAAAAACAAAGCTTATGGACTGTTCTATGTCTCTGAGTGTCTGAGAGATGGATGCCGGGCTGGGCAGGGAGACAGGTGAACCACAATATTCAGCAACCCCTATGGGGGCATGGCTACATAAAGAAATAACCAAATTGACCAATGGTTTGAGAAAGTTCTGGCAGCTTCCAATAGAAGAGAATGGTTTCTGGACATAAAAAGCTGCGTAAGAAAAAAAGAGTTGGGTGGATCTTGGTATCTCCCAACCATTCATCAAACCCAAGAGAAAAATGACTGGGTCCGCAGCCAACACACACACCTATGGCAGTGATAAATTGTCACCAATAGTCCCTGATCTTTGGACAAGACTACATCTTCTGCAGCAACCCAGGTTATGTCAAGCATTTAGGACAGAGGGGATCAGTTAATAAATTGTGGCCATAATTATATTATTTAAATATTGGGATATCATACCTGGTTGATTCCCCTGGAAGTAGGAAATCACAGTATCACTGATTGGATGAGATGTAGTATCAGTGGTTGAATGAGGATTAATCACTGATTGAACGAAGTGGAGAGGTTGATGTAACCGCCCCGCCTCTACACCTTGTCTAGTAAGAGAACGCTTTGCCTGACCTCCTTTGTTTACAAAGCAGCATCGCAGCCACTCAGCATGGAACACGGCAAGCAAGTGGAGATCACTGGAGCAGTGGTGTCTACTTCAGTGATTTCCAGTTTTCAGGGACATTGGTCAGGTATTGTGTAAGCGTAGTTACATTAAGGCCATTAGTGCTTGGTGATGCCGCTCCAGGCTGAGGTGTAGGCCCCTGTTGGATATTAGGGTTGCCAGCATAAGAAAAACTCATCCAGTGAGCAATGAACATTTAGGCATAAGACCGCTGCTCACCATAGCCAATTCTGCTATGGATGTATACATGTGAAAGCCTCAGTTAATGCCGCTCCTTGATCCATGCCTCCTGACATGTTCCGCCCCACCCACCGGGCTTAATCATAAGGGTTAGGGTTGACCACTATGATTAAGCCTCAATGGACGGGGCGAAACATGTAGGGGGCATGACCTGAGGAGTGCCATTGACTGATACTTTTACCTGGAATCGCATTTAAAAAAAAAAGGTTTTAAAAGATTTGGCAGACTCAATAGCCCTTTTGTCTTTTTTCTGTTATCACTCTTCTATTTGTCAATGATTCTAATCCTTTGTGAATAAGGTTCAGAAAGGCAGTATTTTCAATATGAAGTTCAAGAACATGGGGTCATAACCTCAAGGCAGCAGGAGGAAAGTTTAAAACTAACGTTAGAAAGTATTATTTTACCGTAAGAGTAGTTGATGCTTGGAACAGATCTCCAGCAGAGGTAGTAAGTCAGTCAACAGTGAGCAGATTCATTTATTTGAGATAAACAAAGAGCTATATTCAGACGAAAAAAGGTAATAGTTAAAAAAATACTAATAATGAAAAAGTAAAAAGAAAAAAAAATGGGGCAGGTTTACTGAACCACTTGGTCTTTTTTCTTCCATCACTCTTCCATGTTTCTGTGTCTTTAAATCTTTGAGCACTGATGGAAACAATTGCAAAAGTCACCTTGCTGAACCTCCTATTTTTAAATGAATTTTTCTACAAAGAAGACCTCCAGAGAAAATGATTCTAATGCTTGTTTAGAACTTACTCCATGCCACCCTTTTGTTTGCACACCCTGATGAGTTTTGTCATGTTATGATCATTTTCACATAGAGAGTCGATTTATAAGACAACAAGACTACCTGCAGATTCTATATGATATTTCCGCACATTTGCTGTCAGATCCTGCAATGTGTTTTCCTGGTATGAAGATATTAAAAGGACAAAGAATATTTACTGGCGTCAACACAAAATCACCGAAATGGCATGTCGTCGTTCCTGAACCCAATCACAAAGTAGAGGTTCCGTGATTCATTGACAAGAAACAATCTTATTAGACTATTGACAAAATTGGTCTCCGGACAATTTTTAATGTTTTCATAATTTAATTAGCCCTGAGACATAGGATGACAAGCGCATAAATGAAACAGTCTAATTTATTGCATTTTTACTAAATACAATGCCCAACTTTCCTCAGGCTCCTGACACCCTGCATTATATTCTCCACCAAACTGTGTCATATGTAATAATCTTGTTAGCCTTCTTTCATCTGGCACCGCTTGTTAACGAAAGACATTCTTGGCACCTAAGACCTGGCGGACTTATTTTTTTTTTGTTAACTAGAGGAAGGACGTGCATGTTTCATTGTTTCATAAAATACTTTTAAAACTGCCAAGTTTCCCCTTGCCGTATTACAATGACAGTGTTAGTCTAATTACCGCGTATCAATAACGTGAACTGGATGCTGGGTTCCCTAGCCTAAGCCTCACACATGACCTTGTTTCATCTGGCTGCTTCGGACAGGTGAAATATTAAGTGGCTGGTAGGCTCAAATGAATTCTGAGAGAACGGTGCAATCAATTCAGTTACCATGGTAACTTCAAACTATCGAAATTAAGAAAACGGTAATTTGTAAAAAAATCTATAATACAGTAAGCAATAAATAGTATTGTGTAAGACATCTACAATATGACATAATTATTGCAATCATGCCCAAAGGGACATTTCATTTAAAATAACATACAGTTGAATGGTTTTAGATAATCAAATATCTGCATTTTCAGGTAACGTAATTTAATCATGAAAATAAATATCATTGAATTCCTAATTGCCCGTTCTCTTAAGTCAGCCTAATGTTGAAGAGGTTCTGTCAGCTGCAATGGAAGATCAGAAAGAAAACACCAAACATAATCATAATATAAGTCTACTATAATGTATACACAGATACCACCAATATGGAAAAACCACCAGTATGGAAACACTATTAGTATGGAGAATCAGAAAGAAAACACAAAACATAGTCATTTAACAATTCTACTACACTGTACACAAAGAATACCACCAATATGGAAACACCACCATTATATGGAAACACCACCAGTATGGAAACACCAACAGTATGGGAACATGACCATTATATGACAACACCACTAGTATGGAAACACCACCAGTATGGAAACACCACCAGTATGGGAACATGACCATTGTATGACAACACCACTAGTATGGAAACACCACCAGTATGGAAAAACCACCAGTATGGGAACATGACCATTATATGAAAACACCACCAGTATGGAGAATCAGAAAGAAAACACTGAACATAGTCATAATACAATTCTACTACACTCTACACATAGAATACCACCAATATGGAAACACCGCTATTACATGAAAACACCACCATTATGGAAACACACCCAATGGAGAATCATAAATAAAATACTGAACATAGTCATAATACAATTCTACTACACTGTACACACATAACACTGCCAATATGGAAACACCGCCATAATGGAAACACCATGTCAGGGCAGGAGGAGGACTCTAGGCCCCAGCGTCTGTCAGGGCAGGAGATGGACTCTAAGATCCAGCGTCTCCGCCAGCACATCACATGGGCCTTTATAAGGAAGCCAGCCCTTGGCTGAAGTGCTGTTTGATCATCAGCTTGTTACCTGTGTTCCTGTGTTCCCTTGCTCCTGTGATCCTTAGTTACCCACCCGGCTTGTTCCTGACCTGTCTCCTGCTTGCTCCAGTCTTTCGACCCCGGCTTGTCTTATGGATACCCTCTGCCTGCTTCTGTGTTTGATTTTGTCTATCCACCTGACTTTGTCTGCTCTGTTATTCACCTGGCTCCTGATCCTGGCTTGTACTGACTATTCTTCTGACACTGTGATTCTGCAGACCTGCCACACCTCACAGGCGCCATCTGCCTGCAGGCTCTGCTCATTACATCTGCAGTATCCCTGAATCCTTCTGCAGGCAACTCCGCAGGCGACCTGTGCTACTTTGTGCCCGACCAATCCTGTCTCACCTCCAGGGGAGTCTGGAACTTAGCTGCAAGGGAAGCCCTCTCTACATTGGCCTCCAGCACCCGGTATGTGATACACCACCAGTATGGAAACATGACCATTATATGAAAATACCACCAGTATGGAAGATCAGAAAGGAAACATTGAACATAATAATAATATAAGTCTACTATAATGTATACACAGAATACCACCAATATGGAAACACCACCATTATGAAAACACCACCGGTATGGAAACACCACCAGTATGGAGAATCAAAAAGAATAAGCTGAACATAGTCATAATACAATTCTACTACACTGTGCACACAAAATATCACCAATATGGAAACACTATCATAATGGAAACACCACCAGTGTGGAAAAACGACCAATATATGAAAACACCAGAAGTTCGGAGAATTAAACACTGAACATGAACATATATGGAAACATGACCATTATATGGAAACACCACCAGTATGGAGGATCACAAAGGAAACACTGAATATTATCATAATATAAGTCTACTATAGTGTATACATAGAATATCACCAATATGGAAACCCCAACCAGTATGGAAACACCACCATTAAAAAAACACCACCAGTATGGAGAATCAGAAAGAAAACACTGAACAGTCATAATACAATTCTACTACACTGTACACACAGAATACCACCACTATGGAAACACCACCATTATATGGAAACACCACCAGTATGGAAACACCACTATTATGAAAACACCAACAGTATAGAAACACCACCAGTATGGAGAATCAGAAAGAAAATACGGAACATAGTCATAATACAATTCTACCACACTGAACACCGCCAATATGGAAACACCAACATTATATGGAAACCCCACCAATATGGAAACACTGCCAGTATGGAAGCATGACCATTATATGAAAACACCACAAGGTTGGACAATCAGAAATTAAACACTGAACATATTCATAACAAAATATTCTACTACATATTCAAAATATTCTAATGGGGCGTACACACGGTGCAACTTTTCGGCTACAAAAGTCCGACAGCCCATCTGACAAACTTTCGACGGACTTTTGGTGGACATGCAGCGGACTTTCTAACGAACGGACTTGCCTACATACGATCACACAAAAGTCCAAAGGATTCGTACGTGATGACGTACACCGGACTAAAATAAGGAAGTTGATAGCCAGTAGCCAATAGCTGCCCTAGAGTGGGTCTTTGTCCGTCGGACTAGCATACAGACGAGCGGATTTCTGGGTCCGGCGGAGTTACGACGTAAAGATTTGAAGCAAGTTCCAAATCTAAAGTCCGTCAGATTTGCGATTGGAAAAGTCCGCTGAAAGTCCGGGGAAGCCCACACACAATCTGGTTGTCCGCCGGATTTGGTCCGTTGGCGTCCGTCGTATTTTTGTACGCCCCATAATACATATTCTACAAAATATTCTACTACAATGTATACATAGAATACCATCAATATGGAAACACCCCCAGTATGGGAACACCACCATGAAAACACCACCGGTATGGAAGATCAGAAAGGAAACACTGAACATAACCATTATGGTGTACACACAGAATACCACAAATATGGAAACACCACCAGTATGGAAGATCAGAAAGAAAACACTGAACATAACCATATTACAATTCTTCTACACTGTAAACACAGAATACCACCTATATGGTAACACCACCATTATGGAAACACTACCAGTATGGAAACACCACCTGTATGGATGATCAGAAGGAAAACACTGAAGATAACCATCATACAATTCTACTAAAATGTACACACAGAATGCCAACAATATGGAAACACCACCATTATGAAGTATCAAAAAATAATCTACTCACACCTGATCTCAACAGGTTAACATTCTAACCAAAGCAATTGTCTTCTAGAGTGGTATGAGCATTATTTTTCAAGGTTTTTGAATAAAGATACAAGTGTTCTAATACGAGAGAAAAATAATGTCTACAAACCCTTGCGGTGTGTGCATTACAGTATACATGTACTATAGAAGTAAATTTAGTCTGTATGTACAGTATGTTTGCATGCAGCTGTTGGAATTATCATCTTCAGGGTAGATAATGTGTGTACAGAGACCCTGAAATCACTCTTGTGCAAAGGTCGTTGCACTCCATACAATTGTCCCAGCATGACCTAACCACTTGACATGATTATAATACCATTCTATTACACTCTATACATAGAACACTACACCCCCAAGATGACCAACCACTGGACATGACCATAATACAATTCTATTACACTCTATACATAGAACACTACACCTCCAACATGACCAACCACTTGACATGACCATAATACAGTTCTATTACACTCTATACATAGAAAACTATACCCCCAGCATGACCCACCACTGGACATGATCATCATACAATACTCTTACATTCTATACATAGAACACTACACCTCCAACATGACCCACCACTGAACATGATCATAATACAATTCTATTACACTCTATACATAGAACAGTACACCTCCAACATGTCCAACCACTGGACATGACCATAATACAATTATATTACATTCTATACATAGAACACTACTCCTCCAACATGACCCACCACTGGACATGATCATAATACAATTATATTACATTCTATACATAGAACACTACTCCTCCAACATGACCCACCACTGGACATGATCATAATACAATTATATTACATTCTATACATAGAACACTACTCCTCCAACATGACCCACCACTGGACATGATCATAATACAATTATATTACACTCTGACTCTATACATAGAACACTACACCCCCAACAAGGCCGACCACTGGACCATAACACAATTCTATTACACCCTATACATAGAACACTACATCCCCAACATGACCCACCACTGGACATGATCATCATGCAATTCTCCTACACTCTATACATAGAAAACTATACCCCCAAAGTATGACTCACCACTGGACATGATCATAATACAATTTTCTTAGACTCTATACATAGAACACTACAACTCATCTTTCCCCGGTTTTTCCCTTCTCCCCCCCTTTCCTCCCCCCCCCTTCCCACTCTTTGTTCTCCCCCATCACATCGTTCCCCTCTCCCTGCTCCTTTCCCTTCTCCCCACGCCCCCCCCTCCCCCCTCTTTCCTTTCCCTCACTGCTTTCCCACCCTACTCACTGAGGTGGCAATCACTTCACCATCAGTTGATACCCCACACCAACACTCATCATATACCTTATGTTTTTACATAATAGCTCATTTTGCCCAAAAAAAACCCTTGCTCGCCCCCGGGGGAACGCCCGAAGCGGGCGTCTCACAAGTGCCGTCCAAGCCCGAAGGGGCAGTGGTTGGTGAGTGTACTCTCAAAATTTGATTAACTACTCCAATGTCATGTTATCTACTCTATATTATTTTTGTATCATTATGTATTTGTAATTTTGGCTGTTTCACTTTGTAGAGAATTTACTGGGACGCCTCCTGAGGAAGCGGCTTGACCGCGAAACTGTCGAGGTTCACGTCCCCAAGTATTCAAAACCTGCCTTCATTCACCTATGCGGGCGCTTTAAATTGTTGTTTTAACTAACATTGTATTGTAACATGTCCTAACTATATTGCTGTTAATCTATATTGGCTTTATATAGATTTTTTAATATTTTTGAATAAATTGAAATTTTACTTATCTTGCATACTTTCATGAGGTACCGCGATAGTCCACACTGCTTTTTATGGTGAGGTAGGACTTAATTGGAGAAGTCCTGATCATTTCCTCTCCAACTCCCTCTAACTCCAACTCCAACATGACCATAATACAATTCTATTACACTCTATGCATAGAACACTACACCCCCAACATGGCTGACCACTGGACATGACCATAACATCGAACTCCTTGTCCATGACCGAATGAGTCACTACTTCACGGACAACAACCTTCTCGACCCCCTGCAGTCCGGCTTCCGTCCACAACATTCCACTGAAACTGCCCTACTAAAACTCACCAATGACCTACTAACCGCTAAAACCAATGGCCATTACTCCATACTCATACTCTTAGACCTCTTTGCTGCCTTTAAAACAGTTGACCACCTGCTCCTCCTCAGCAAACTACACTCCCTTGGCCTCCGTGATTCTGCTTTATCCTGGTTCTCCTCCTACCTATCTCAGTGCACTTTCAGTGTCACTTACAACTCCTGTACTCCTCTTCCTCTCTTTGTTGGGGTACCCAAAGGCTCCGTCCTTGGGCCCCTCCTATTCTCACTCTATACCTCTTCCCTGGGCCAGTTGATAACCTCCCATGGCTTCCAATACACCTCTATGCCAATGACACCCTGATCTATCTCTCCACTCCTCAACTCACCCCCTCAATCGCCTCACGGATCTCAAACTTACTGAATGACATATCAGTATGGATATTACACCACTTTCTCAAACTCAATCTTTCTAAAACTGAGCTTGTTATATTTCCTCCCCCCCCCCCCATGACTTTACCATTAAGATCAACAGCACAACCATTGATCCCTCCACACATTCCAGGGTGCTGGGTGTAATCCTTGACTCTGACCTCTCCTTCGACCCCCCACATCCAATCACTGGCTAAATCTTGCCAACCTCATCTGCAGATATCGCCCTAATCATCCCCTCCGCTCCTTCCAGGACTTCCTGCTCTCTAGCTCCCTTGTTACCTCTTCTCATGCTCGCCTTTAGGACTTCTCCAGAGCCTCTCCCATCCTCTGGAACTCCCTGCCCCGGTATATCCGATCAGCCCCTAACCTGTCCACCTTTAGGAGATCCATGAAAACTCATTTATTCACGGAAGCCTATCCCACACCCACCTAACAACTGTCCCCGAGCCCCCCCATCAAATCATTCCCCGCGTCTATTACCTTTTGTACCACCACCCCCTCCCTTTAGAATGTAAGCTCTACGAGCAAGGCCCTCCTGTCCCTTCTGTATTGAACTGTATTGTAATTGTGCTGTCCCCCTCTACATTTTAAAGCGCTGTGTAAACTGTTGGCGCTATATAAATCACGTATGATAATAATAACACAATTCTATTACACACTATACATAGAACATTACACCCCCAACATGACCCACCACTGGACATGACCATAATATAATTCTATTTCACTCAATACGTAGAACACTATACACTTATACCAACCTATACATGATATCTAGAAGGAGGCAAATGCTTAGTAAAGGTCTACAGATTATTTCAGCTACCGGCTCATACATTTATCTGTTGGTATACAGTTGTAACATACAGTACATAGTCATGTAAGCCCTGGTTGGCATTCAGTACTATCTTGGTTGGTAAAAATAGACTTGTCTTCAGTGTAATGTATAGGTCAGAATAATTTTGAAAAGTGAATAAAGTTTTCCTTTACTAATAAAAAACAGGTGATATCTATTACTATTTACCATCTAAATAAAGCCCAATTTGTCCTGAAAAAAAAACGGTATAATTCACCTGGATACACTAAGTAATTGTGATAACATGTACAGTTTTACTAATACATGTCAAAGTTGCAAAACTGTGTTTAAGTGTTAGGATTTGTTTTACCCTCTGTCATGAAGAGTTTAAAACTTTTAGCTTGGGGTGATGGCAGCGCTTCAGGCAGTTGTTGCTTCAATTGAACATTATTGGCGTGCCTCATTAGGATACTGGTCTGGCTGAACCATCAAGAGGCAACCGGTTCCCAATGGCACCAGCAATGAAGATGGTGGCATGGGACACAGCAGAACAACGCTAGATTTGTTGGCGAGCATTTGAATTGTGCATAACACTAGTGAAAAAGGTAAGAGGAGAAAAAACTTGGTTGTGGGGGAGTCAAGTTTCACATTTAGGTCCTTCCGGCGACTGGCCCTTTAGGAGCTTCTAAATGTTGGGAGGGTGGGCATTTGGGTCATGTGACCGCTGTGATTGGCTGTCACAACCAACACATGATCGGAAAGCTCCCGATTGCAAGTATGCATCAGGAGCTTTTCAATTCCCGCTGGTGACTGTGCTGGGAGCGCAAAGTGCGTTCGCTCTCAGCATAGAAAAGTGTTTACATAAGGTCGCATACACGCGGCCTCTTGGCATTAAAGCCCACCCACTGAGAGGCCGCATATCTGCGTCAGGTCAGCAGGAAGAGATTGAAGGGCTGGACCCCAGTTGTATAGTATTTTATTTACATTTTTCTTTTTTGCTTTGTCAAACGTTCCCCGCAATGGATTTGACTAATTCACCACAAATGGAACACAGACATATGCACTCATCCTTACTACATTTTTTGATCTATGATTATATAATACATGGATGTCAGTCTTTCTCAACTCATTTATTTTTATTTAAGTAGATAAGGTCATAAACTGGTGCAAGTCTCATATCTACATGTATGCCGATCTGTTCAGATATTTTTTGGGGGGGACTATAGGCTTATATCTATATTGATGCAAAACAGACTTTTCTTTTCCAGTCCTATCACCTTCTATGATCTATGGTAGGGTTTCTTTAATAGGGTTTCATGGAACCCAAGCTTCCTCCAGGGGTTGCTAGGGGTTCCTTGAGCAATTAGCAATATCTGCCTCTCAGATAAGTTCTCACTGGCACCATTGATCTTTTTTGCTATCTGTAAGGGGGTAAATCTTCTGGAGATATGCTTGTCCAGTCCATTACCTTTACCCTCAGCTTCTTTAGCCAGGCAGTGGTCGTCTTTGAGGTGTGTTTGGGGTCGTTATCATGTTGGAATACTGCCCTGCAGCCCAGTCTCCAAAGGGTGGGGATCATACTCTGCTTCAGTATCTCACAGTACATGTTGGCATTCATGGTTCCCTCAATGAACTGTAGCTCCCCAGTGCCGGCAGCACTCATGCAGCCCCAGACCATGACACTCCCACCACCATGCTTGACTGTAGGCAAGACACACTTGTCTTTGTATTCCTCACCTGGTTGCCGCCACACACGCTTGTCACCATCTGAACCAAATAAGTTTATCTTGGTCTCATCAGACCACAGGACATGGTTCCAGTAATCCATGTCCTTAGTCTGCTTGTCTTCAGCAAACTATTTGCGGGTTTTTCTTGTGCATCATCTTTAGAAGAGGCTTCCTTCTGGGATGACAGCCATGCAGACCAATTTGATGCAGTGTGCAGCGTATGGTCTGAGCACTGACAGGCTGACCTCCCACCCCTTCAATCTCTGCAGCAATGCTGGCAGCACTCATACGTCTATTTCCCAAAGACAACCTCTGGATACGACGCTGAGCGCATGCACTCCACTTCTTTGGTCGACCATGGCGAGGCCTGTTCTGAGTGGAACCTGTCCTGTTAAACCGCAGTATGGTCTTGGCCACCGTGCTGCAGCTCAGTTTCAGGGTCTTGGCACTCTTCTTGTAGCCTAGGACATCTTTATGTAAAGCAACAATTCTTTTTTTCAGATCCTCAGAGTTCTTTGCCATTAGGTGCCATGTTGAACTTCCAGTGACCAGTATGAGAGAGTGAGAGCGATAACACCAAATTTAACACACCTGCTCCCCATTCACACCTGAGACCTTGCAACACTAACGAGTAACATGACAGCGGGGAGGGAAAATGGCTAATTGGACCAAACTTGGACATTTTCACTTAGGGGTGTACTCACTTTTGTTGCCATTAGTGGCTGTGTGTTGAGTTATTTTGAGGGGACAGCAAATTTACACTGTTATACAAGCTGGACACTCACTACTTTACATTGTAGCAAAGTGTCATTTCTTCAGTGTTATCACATGAAAAGATGTAATACAATATTTACAAAAATGTGAGGGGTGTACTCACTTTTGTGAGATACTGTATATATCTGTATTTAGGGCTTTTTCATATTTCAGTGTCACGGCTGTAGTTTAATGAAGTTTGTCAGCTCAGGAGCAGGGAACGAAATGCTGTCACAGCCTATCTCCGGCCATCTTTTATTTTGAATGCTATAAAATGCTATAACCTGATGAGTCCACAATCCCCAAGTGGCTCATTCTCCTTGTGCCAACCCTTTGAATGACACTTGTCACTCTTGAGAAGTGTGCCGTTTCAAAGAGTGAAATATGTTTTACAGTGAAGAGATGACTTGTTAATTAGGCAATTTCAGCACTTGTGGAACAACATTATACCGAAAAATAAATTATATGCCATGGGATTTATTATATTAACTAAAACGAAGTTACTCTTCACACCTTATTTAAAATGATTTCTTTCTGCTCATAAGAAAACAATACTATTTTTATGTTTATGATCGTCTAGGTGGTGCTGACGGTTAAATAGCGTCAGGCTCAGGGGACGGTGCTCCAACCTTTTAAATAGATCAAACGGATAGTATTAAATATTTTATTTATCACTTGTTTTTGTGTGAATTGGTTTTGAACAAGGGTGCCAGACCTCAGAATGATGACACCAACATGCAGTTCCATTATATCTGAAATAGACATCATGATGTGTTTGGGTGTGGACAGGCTTCTAATAATCTCCAGTCACCAAAGAGTTAAAGGTAGCCCCCTTGTGCACAGGAGCAGCATGTGGAGGCCAGGGTATTTTTATCCCATCCTCTTCCTCCATTGTAGCTCCTCTAGGCCTTTGATCCATATTTGACCCATCACCAGAGACTTTCATTTGATGTCAGACAGTTGGCTAGAGCACCTATCCTTCTCCTCCATGGTAGCTCCTCTAGTCCTTTGATCCTCATTTGACCCATCTCCCCAGATATAAATATGATGCCAATAGTTGGCTTGAGCACCCATCCTTCTCCTCTATGGTAGCTTCTTTAGTTCTTGTATCCTTATTTGACCCATCACCACAGGTGTTCATGTGATGCCAGACAGTTGGCTTGAGCACCCATCCTTCTCCTCCATGGTAGCTTCTCTAGCCCTTGTATCCTTATTTGACCCATCACCACAGGTGTTCATGTGATGCCAGAGAGTTGGCTTGAGCACCCATTCTTCTCCTCCATGGTAGCACTTCTAGTGCTTTGATCCCTATTTGACCAATCACCACAGATGTTCATATGATGCAACACCATTGGCTTGAGCACTATGGCTGGTCAGCCATGTCTGGTGGTTTCTGTGGCACATGATTTGCAAGCATAACAATGTTGTATGCTAGCAGTGGGCATATACACTGCAACCCTGTGTGATGGTTGCTCTGTTGTCTGGCCAGGTCTTATTCACCATATGAACTTGTATACTGAAATATGTAGAAGTCCGGGTCTGATTTTAGTGGTCGTTTTTTGGGAAAGTCCAAAATACTGAGTTTGATAGCAGCTAAAAGAAGTTTGGAAAGCCTGCTTTAAACATTTTAATTAAGGTGTACCTGTAATAAAATCAAAGTAACCAAAATGATCAATAAATGGAGGCACCCAAAGGTTCCTGCACCCACCTGCCTTGTTCAGAGCACCCAGGACCCCAATAACTCTGAGCATTCAGTCGGGTAAATATCAACTTCATCTCATGAAGATAGCACCTGTCCCATTTATTCTGTCTCCCACACTTCACCACTGGCCAATGAGGCCATCCATCACAACCAGTGACCAAGAGAAAGGTCGCATAGGTGCAGGGACCGCCCTGTTATCTGCAGGCTCAGCAGGGCTCAACGGATAGATCCCCGCTGAGCAAGCGGATGTTCACGGGGCGGATCATTACATATCCGTCCCGTGTGAAAGGACCCAAACTATGTAACTATGTAAAAATCAGGGAGGACCACATTGCTGACTTCACTGGATAAAGCTAGCAGTAGGTAGTCACGTTAAACTGGACTTGCTCTGTCATGTTGAAGATGTTTCTTAGCTTATCCAAGCCACTTCTTCAGTTCTAGTGAGTTTCAGGAGGAGACCTCAGTATTTATATCCACACATCCTCACCCGATCACCATGGATTGTGTAGATATTGATTGTTCAGAATAGAATATGAGGTGAAAGTTGTAAAAAAACCCTTTTCTAGTTTCATAATCCCATGGTTGGTGTCAGGAAGCCTGTATACTGTAGATGTTAGTGCTTCAAACCTACATAACTAAAAATGTGAATTTATGTCAAATCACAGACGAAGAGATGTTATTACGGCATTGTATCTGGAAGACAGATGGATTTGAAAGCCCCAACCCAGTTCAGAGATTGTTATTTTGACATAAATGGCCTCTTTCACACCTTTTATGATCCAGAAGAACACAGAGATGCAATCTTTTGCTAAAGATCCTTTTGAGTTCCTCTGGTGTCCCAGTTACATACAGGACCACTATATGATGCTGTGTTCAGCTTCTCCCCACACTTCAATGGTTCAGTATTTTTGCTTGACCTTGTGGCTGTTTTAATGAAAGTCCAGTCTAGGTAGCCACCATCTTTTAAAGAAGTCCTGAGGTGTCTGCGTTCTTTGTCTTTATACTATTGCAGAGTCCTACTATCTCCAGTTTGTGTGTTGGCAGGTGCAGTCTACTTTTTCCACATGCAGGTGGCGCCCAACCGCAGTGGCATATCAGGGGAAGAAGAAGTCAAGAGGAACATGGTTCCTTTGTGGTTTCCAGGGTCACTGGAGAATGAAGCTATCCAATTGGATGCTGCCACCCAATATGACTCTAGCAACCATCTATGGTCAGGCAGAGCCTATTTAAGGCCCTAGCTCCCAGGTTTGGCACACATTCACATGTGGGCAGTGTAGGGACAGGTCTCCCATCTGTCAGGGACAGTATTAGCTACAGGTAAAGGTTCCAGATGAATAGGGAAAGCTTAGGTCTTGCAATCTCTTTGGAAATCTTCCCGTTTGAGTACGAGATGGCCAGGCCGCATTCTGTTCCTCCAGATAGATGCTGTCAGTTTGGCTGATACCTGCTCCACTACATGCTGCTGCCATTTATGAGTGTTCCTGGTTGGACCTCCTTCCACCAGGTTTGTTGTAAACTGTTTTTGCCCTTACTGCAATACAAGCTCTATCAATTGCACTTGGACTGTGTGTGAGTTATTGCCACTGCACTCACCCACATGTGTTCCAGTACGTGGTGGGAGTCAAAAGGCAGATACTGGTCTGTGTGGGTAGGTTTCCTGTAGACCTTAATGTGTAAGTCACCCCCTTCCTTGACTTGTAACACACAGTCCAAAAATTTTAATTTGTTATTCTGTGCCTCTTACAATGTAAATGTGATGCATCTGTCCACTGTGTTTTCTAAAAACGTGTATTTCTGATGTTCTAACCTTGACCCATGTAATGTCCACATACCTGAACCAATGTTATTCCCATTAAAAAATACAAGGCTCTCTTCTCCACCTCCTCCATGTACTGGTTAGCTACATTGGAAGTCACATAGGATTCCATAGCACAGCCATGTTTCTGTCTGTAGAGGTTTTCCTTGTACATGAAATAGGGGGTGTTGAGACAAAGACCCAGCAAGGACCCTACTTGGTCTGGTTTGAAGCAGCATTAAACCCAAAAGCAAACAATTATCATATTGCAGCTTACCAAGTCCTAAATGTGATGGCTGCATTAGTTTTCTTTTTTAAGCATTCTTCTATTTTCATTGTGTGATCCAGCCAGTAAGACTGTAGTTTTTCAAAAGAACAAGCTCTCCAGCAGAATGTATTAGTTACAGAGATGAGACAAACCATTTACCACTAGTAGGGGTGCTTCCATTGATCAGCTTTTATTTATTTATTTATTTATGTAAAACCGTTATCCCAAAAGAAAAAAAAAAACTGTTGTTGTAACTAATTATACAGTATTAGCTGAAGTCCTGCTTCAATTTGTTAGTGTATTTAAATCTGATGGTAAATTTAAGAATACCCTCCCCCCCCCAGACTGACAGTGTTGCTGTCTGCTGTGCCCCCTGTATTCTTCATCCAGAGTGGAGGCACTCTAATACAGGATGTGTGTTACTGGCCAGATCGCCAGGTGAGAACAGAGGGGACAAAAGCATAAAAAAAACAAAAACAAATTGGTAAGCTGCAATATATTAAATCTTTATTATTTTACATTTTTGGTTTCGGGATTAATTCCGCTTTGCATTCTGTTCAACTATTAGGAGTCTTATCTCTGGATAAAGGTTCACTGGGTAAAAATGTCACGTGCACAATAGAACACCTTGGCTTTTGGGGGTTTCCGGAGTGCTGTGAAGATTAATCACTGTATGTCCGGCCAAAAAGGTGTATGAAATGATGCCAACAGTTAGACATGGGCAGAACAAAAAATTTTGTTTAATGTGTTTCATTATTTGCATAAAAATTGTTTAGTTAAAATTGTTTAATTTTTTTTTTTTCCATCATTTTTTTTTCTTTCAAATTTAAATTGATTTGCATTTTTCTAATTCCATTCAAATTTGACTCGAATTTCATTTGAATTTAATTTATTTGATTTGAAATTCGAATTTTGAAAGATGGTTGTATTCTTTCTATTCCATTCTATTCAATTGTTTTTTCTATTCTATTCTTTTATTTTCTAGTCTATTATTTTATTTTCTATTATATTCTATTTTTTTTTATTCTATTCAAATTCAGATTTATTCACTTCGAAATTTGAATTTCGGAAAACGGTTATATTGTTATATTCTTTCTATTCTATTCTATTATTTTCTGTTGTTTATTCTAGTCTATTGTTTTCTTTTCTATTCTATTATTTTATTTTCTATTCTATTCTTTTCTAATCTATTCCTTTATGTTCGGTTCTATTTTATTCTTTTTCTTTATTTTCTATTCTCTTTTGTTCTGTTTTACTCTATACTTTTGTTTTCTATTCTATCCCTTTTTTTCAGTCTATTTTTTCTATTCTTTTATTTTATATTCTGTTCTGTTTTACTCAATGATATGCTATTCTTTTATTTTATATTCTATTACTTTATTTTCTATTCTATTTTATACTCTTTCAGAAATTCAAATTCGTTTTGAAAACAATGCAAATTAGATTCAAAAACTATTCGAATTCGAATTTCATCAGAAATTTTGACTGGTTCTTTCGGATTCGTTTAAATTCGTTACTACTGTAATTTGGAAATTTGGATACATCCGAATTTCCGAATAATGAAAAATTTGTCCGAAATTCAATTCAGAACGAAACGAATTGCACGTGTCTACCCTCAATTTCGTTAAGGTTATTTTCAGTACAAATTTGCTTTCAAGGAACCAGTGACATTGAAGCTAACCTGCAAAGTAGAGCCTGGAGTGTTGGGTGCTTTTGGCCTCCAAGGTTGGCCATACAGAGGGTGGCCATAGATGACCCGTTTTTTTCCTAGTGCCCCTGATTTAAATATTGTTTATAAAAAACTGTTGATTTTTTTTTTTTTTTTACCTCCAAGAAGAACGTTTCTGACCATCAGGGTCAACCTCATTCATATGTTCATCTTATGTTGAACAATTCCTCATTTTAGGCATGTATAATGATTGCACATAGTAAATCATGATGACATTGGTATTTGTAGTTCTTTAAAGCTGAATTTTAGGCAATTTTTATATAAAATATGTCAAATTAGTGCCGTGCAGTACTTAGCAGAAAATGTGAACTGTAAATTATATCTTATAACTAGGTTCCTCCACCCCAAACTCGCTCATCCTTGTCTTTATGGACCTTGCTTTGTGCACTGGTGCGCAGTCATGTTGGACCAGGAAGGGGCCATCCCCAAACTGTTCCCACAATGTTGGGAGCATGAAATTGTCCAAAATGTCTTGGTATGCCGACGCCTTAAGAGTTCCCTTCATTGGAACTAAGAGGCCAAGCCCAACCCCTGAAAACAACCCCACACCCTAATCCCCCCTCCACCAAATTATTTGGACCAGTGCACAAAGCAAGGTCCATAAATACACGAATGAGTGAGTTTGGGGTGGAGGAACTTGACTGAGCCCTGACCTCAACCCGACAGAACACCTTTTAGATGAATTAGAGAAGAGACTGCGAGCCAGGCCTTCTCGCCCACATCAGTGCCTGACCTCACAAATGCTCTTCTGGAAGAATGGTCAAACATTCCCATAGACACACTCCTAAACCTTGTGGACGGCCTTCCCAGAAGAGTTGAAGCTGTTATAGATGCAAAGGGTGGGCCAACTCATTATTGAACCCTATGGACTAAGACTGGGATGCCATTAAATTTCAGGAGCATGTAAAGGCAGGTGCCCCAACACTTTTGGTAATACCTGTATGGTGTATATGCTCTTACCTTTTTGACCCAGTAATAGGTCTCATGTGCTTGCCCCTTTAAGTGGGGTCTCCTATGCCATGAATGTTGTGCTTTTCTCCAGTCTTCAGACATTCTTAATCCATGTCCATCCTCCGCAGTCCTTTGATAAATGTGTATTAAATACTCAAAAGAGAAGAGGATATATAGTGCTCTCCATATTATATGTGATATTTTATTAAAATAAATTAAAATACTCAACTGATATTGTGCAATATTCCTGGTGCACAGCAGTGGAAAAATAGAACGCTGGATAGCCGCACTCCAAAAAAGTTCACCTTTATTAAAGAAACAAATACAGACAAACTGCACAGCTTCTGACGCGTTTCACACCAGATATGGTGCTTAGTCATAGCTGGTGCACAGCAGTGTATGGCCATATAAGCATGTAAACCTCCAACAAAATGGCCTAGTGTGCGCTTCCGGTTTGCGCTATGACATCATCGGCTCCTCCTAACGGGTTGCATCATTAAATAATGTGACTTCATCAGGGGATTTTAACATGGTTACATTGATCCAGCCTGGACCAACGTAAGTATGTATTGCCATGCCTGGCACAGGATCCCCCTGGAAGCTGGAAATCACTGTAGTAGACACCACTACTCTGGTGATCTCCACCAGCTTCCTGGTCCTGTGCTGAGTGGTTTTCCTGCAGCTTACTAAACACGGAGGGTTGCACGTTCGATATGGGCACCCCTCAGAGAACACTTTGCATTTTTCTAATTGAGGTAAAGTGTTCCTCTGATTGGATGAGGTGAAGATTACGACAACACCACCCCGCCTGGACCAATGTATCAACGTAAAAATCGCCACACTCAAACTTGAGCTTTAAACAAGTGTTGGAATAATGGTGTGTCTTGGCACCTGGCCTTTCATGTACCTAAAGCTGGTCACACACACTAGAGTCTCAAAAGATAAAATAATAAGACCATAACACACACAATTTTGACTTCTATTTGATTTCGGAAGAAATAATTTCTTTCCTTCAAACACATTACGTTGTTGAGCTTGGAGCTAAGGAACTTCGGACAGAAAATGATGTGATCGGAGATTCCTCTTCATGGTGCTCCAACGTGTGTGCATGGCCAAAACAAACGCCCTGGCCTCCCGGTGAGCATGCATCGACTTCACTGTGGTGTGCTGAAAAAATGAAAAAAAAAAGATTTGGGCGGTGGACATGCCTTGAAGACCCAATCCTAATGAAGGGCAATGCAACATGTGATCACCCATCAGCAAAAAAAACCGTGAAAACAAGAAAGGATCTTGAAGGGAACCTTTGCTTTTTGCTTGATGGCTGTATCAGGAGCACATGGTTATCTTCTCTTCACTACTCCACCGCCGGGATTGGGTGCTGGGAGTGTAGAAAATATCCGGAGTGTCTGTGCTATAGGAAGGCTTGTGGTCTGCTCCCTTTTTCCTTCTACACGACAGTGCAGGTACTTGGTGCCGACCTGCTCAGCCACCTACATGGGGGTGTAAAGTGTCCTTAGTCCTAGGCAAGGTCCAGGTTGTGGCTTGGAGCTTACACAGGGCTAACCCTCTTCACTCCTGGCTCCAGGGGGCGCTTTTATCGTGAACCTGGCCATACCATTTCAAGTTGAACTCTAAACGTAATCTTTCACCACAGCCTTTCCTGTAACCTTAAAGTGGTTGTAAACCTCAGACATGAAATATGAACAAAGCATATCCCTCTATGGTGCGTACTTGTCTCAATCCGGAGAACTGTCATTTCTATCTGCTGCTTCCATAGGCATGCGCAGGGGGTGTGCCTAATCACTATGTGCGGTGCCGATTCACCCTACTGCCCCAGCTCCCCCCACCCTGCAGTGTTGCTGGCTTCCCTCCCCTCAGCCCACCCCCCACGGCTACTGAGGGGATGTTTCAGGATGGAGAGCGGGAGAAGGGGCTAGAAAATATGTAATTTACCAGCACCTTCCTTTTCTAAATGAAACCAGTGAACACACTCACTCAATGTGTCCATTCATAACTGAAGCTTAGTAAACTGTGCTTACTATGCTTCAGTTTGTGAATGAACAAGAAGCCCAGAGCACTTCATTCCCTGTCCGCAGGACCGGACTGGCCAACCGGGATACCGGGATATCCCCCGGTGGGCCGGTGGTCTGGCTACCCCTGCGGCCGCCGGCCGCTGTGAGGGCAGCGGCGCCTGAAAGAAAAATGGCTGCGGGGGCCGGGCCGACGTGCAACTGCGCAGGCGCCAGCGCTGTTCCGAGGTTGGCCGTGCTCGGGAAAACCCGTACACGCTCGGCAATTTTCGGAAGTGCGGGCGCATGCGCAGTGACACGATGGCGCCGAGCGGCGCCATTTTCAAAGGTAAAGCGGTTGCAGCGCTCAGTGTCTGGCGGCCTGTGCCTCTTCCTGCGTCCCCCCACAGCCTCTGACCTCCTGCCCGCCCCCCCCTGCAGCCTCCGATCACCTGTCCCCCCCTGCAGCCTCTGACCACCTGCCCCCCCCTGCAGCCTCTGACCACCTGTCCCCCCCCCCTGCAGCCTCTGACCACCTGCCCCCCCCTGCAGCCTCTGGCCACCTGTCCCCCCCCTGCAGCCTCTGACCACCTGTCCCCCCCTGCAGCCTCTGACCACCTGTCCCCCCCCCCTGCAGCCTCTGACCACCTGTCCCCCCCCTGCAGCCTCTGACCACCTGTCCCCCCCCCTGCAGCCTCTGACCACCTGTCCCCCCCCGCAGCCTCTGACCTCATTGTCCCCCCAGCCTCTGACCTCCAGTCCCCCCCCGCAAGCCTCTGACCTCCTGCCCCCCCTGCAGCCTCTGACCACCTGTCCCCCCCTGCAGCCTCTGACCTCCTGTCTCCCCCCCGCAGCCTCTGACCTCCTACCCCCCCCTGCAGCCTCTGACCTCCTGCCCCCCCCTGCAGCCTCTGACCACCTGTCCCCCCCTGCAGCCTCTGACCTCCTGTCTCCCCCCTGCAGCCTCTGACCTCCTGTCTCCCCCCTGCAGCCTCTGACCTCCTGCCCCCCCCTGCAGCCTCTGACCTCCTCCCCCCCTGCAGCCTCAGACCTCCTACCCCCCCCTGCAGCCTCTGACCACCTGTCCCCCCCTGCAGCCTCTGACCTCCTGTCTCCCCCCTGCAGCCTCTGACCTCCTGCCCCCCCCTGCAGCCTCTGACCTCCTGCCCCCCCCTGCAGCCTCTGACCTCCTGCCCCCCCCTGCAGCCTCTGACCTCCTACCCCCCCTGCAGCCTCTGACCACCTGTCCCCCCCTGCAGCCTCTGACCTCGTGTCGTCCCCTCCTCAGCCTCTGACCTCGTGTCGTCCCCTCCTCAGCCTCTGACCTCGTGTCGTCCCCTCCTCAGCCTCTGACCTCGTGTCGTCCCCTCCTCAGCCTCTGACCTCGTGTCGTCCCCTCCTCAGCCTCTGACCTCGTGTCGTCCCCTCCTCAGCCTCTGACCTCGTGTCGTCCCCTCCTCAGCCTCTGACCTCGTGTCGTCCCCTCCTCAGCCTCTGACCTCGTTTCGTCCCCTCCTCAGCCTCTGACCTCGTGTCGTCCCCTCCTCAGCCTCTGACCTCTTCTGCGGTTCCCTCCTCAGCCTCTGACCTCGTGTCGTCCCCTCCTCAGCCTCTGACCTCGTGTTGTCCCCTCCTCAGCCTCTGACCTCTTCTGTGGTCCCCTCCTCAGCCTCTGACCTCCTGTCGTCCCCTCCTCAGCCTCTGCCCTCCTGTCGTCCCATCCTCAGCCTCTGACCTCTTCTGTGGTCCCCTCCTCAGCCTCTGACCTCTTCTGTGGTCCCCTCCGCAGCCTCTGACCACCCCTGCATCATCCGCAGCCTCTGACCACCCCTGCATCATCCGCAGCCTCTGACCACCCCTGCATCATCCGCAGCCTCTGACCTCCCCTGCATCATCCGCAGCCTCTGACCTCCCCTGCATCATCCGCAGCCTCTGACCTCCCCTGCATCATCCGCAGCCTCTGACCTCCCATGTACCATGCGCAGCCTCTGACCTCTCCTGTACCATGCGCAGCCTCTGACCTCTCCTGTACCATGCGCAGCCTCTGACCTCTCCTGTACCATGCGCAGCCTCTGACCTCTCCTGTACCATGCGCAGCCTCTGACCTCTCCTGTACCATGCGCAGCCTCTGACCATCTCCTGTCTTATATCACGTCTGCAGTCTGGAGCGGAGTCAACAGTGGGAGTGCCTCAGGGATGGGGGTCATGGGAGAAGTCAGACATGTATGGACTGTGGAGAGGAAACTATGGGATAAAACCAGAGCCACCGAGCTGGAGCCGGCTGACTGAGCCCTGTACGGTGCACCTGAGAGGAGGTCAGTGACAGCGCCGCCAGGCCTACCTGAGAGGGGGGGGGTCAATACAATATTGTAAGGGGGCACTGATATATAGGTTTCCCCCTTATATCAGTAAACCCCCGTACCTTAGTGTTTTCTTTCTGCGGAAGGTGGTCTCTGGTCAAAAGAGTCCTCCCCACATTCCCAGAGTTCCCCTTTACATCATAATCTGCAGGATTCCACCTTACAGTGCAAGGGGGGGCTCTGATGTAAAGGGCAATGCTGCAGACCCTGATGTAAGTGAGAACTCTGATGTAAAGGGGAAAGCAATGGACTCTGATATAAGTGGGGTCTCTGGTCACCAGTGCCCCCCTTTTATATCAGAGTTCCTGCTTAGATCATGATCTGCAATGTTCCCCTTTATGTCAGAGTTCCCTTGCACTGTAAAGGGGAATCCTCCTGATATATGGGGGAACTCTGTGTTGGGTTATATTAATCTGACCTTCATGTAAGAGGAGAAATATGGTGTTTGACTTTTGTTTAACTTAACACATTGCTAATAGCAGTTTATAGCTTAAATATTGATATTTGCACTGAAACCTGCCATTTACGGCACCTTTTTTTTTGCAGTATCAGTAAAAAATGTGCCAGTAAATGCCATGATTTTTTTGCCAGTAAAAAAATAAAAAATTGCTGCTGTTTGTAAATTCCATGTCTCTCTTATCTATAGATAATACACTCTTCAAATGTGCTTTAAAATGCATGGTTTTCCCTTTTGTGAACAAAAAAAATAACGACGTTATGCGGTTGGGCTGGTATAAAAATGCTATGGGGCTGGTATGAAATTATTTCCAGGGCTGGTTTTTATTCCCAGTCCGGCCCTGCCTGTCCGGTGCAGCTGAGGCTGAAGAGAAAGGCATGTGTGTTTGAGCGTTGGGGTGCACACCCTAAATACAGTAGGCTGTGCATACCTATGGTTGCTTTGTTCCTCTGTTATCTGCATGAGTCACTTCTGACAAGTTTTCCTGACACCAAGAGAAAAATGGTGACAGGGGAGGGCACAGCCTGTGATTGACAGCCTCAGCACTGTTCCTGTGTGCCGTGTGAAGGGGGATGCGTCCCTTCCCTTCCAATCAGCTCTCAGAGCTCTCCTCACTGATGCGACCTCAGCTCTCCGCCCCCTGCTTTTCAGAGCTGAGAAATCCTGTGTAAATTCTGCACTTTAAATGGATGTAGGGGGAAAGACGGCTGTTGTTGGATCTTTGTGTATCGCCAGAGGCCAGTCACCTCACTGGGTACATGTGAGGGTTTACAACCACTTTAATTCATGTCTTCAACCCCAACCCTAAAACCTAACTCTGGCTTTTTATATTCATTCCCTATTGTCACACAACTGGGTGGGCTCGGGGGGGCGCAGTACTCTGCGCCCCGAGCCCACCCTTTTTTAAAACCAATTAGAGTCTCAGGCTCTAATCATGTGCTTTAATAAAAAAAATCCCCATTGGAATCCATGCGTCCGGCGTCCTGCATAGAGATTAGGGGGCTGGACGGATGGATTAGGGGGGCGGCGCCCCTGCGCCCTGCATTATCGGCGGCCACTGGCCTAAACGCCCTGCACCTTCTAAGGATTTTGGCAATGAACCTAAGCACCAGAAGAAGTTTAAGACAGTCTAGGTGAAGGTTGAACTACTGGATTTGCTCCGGGAACTAAAAAGTTGGGCCGCAGTAGCTTTTGCATGTTTCGGGGAGCATATTTGGGGGCATATTTAGGGTTTAAACGATAAAAATAGGCATTTTTTTGAACACATCCAAAATTTGCGTTTTTTCACAATTTGCAGGCGCTCTAGGAACGTAACCTCAGGCGAATTTCGGGGGGTCAACGCTTGGCCCTAAAAAAAAAAAAAACATTGGTGAGAAGTTTGGATTGTGCGCAAAAAGTGTGTCCACCCCGAGCTGGGAGGTACACATACACTATACAATCTGCTTTAGATCTACCATCAGCTTTGCACTGCCTGCCTGATTTGGTTCAAATGCAAACAGTTGTTTAGCTTTGTCCCCATATTAAATAGTTCTGGTAAGTCTCAAATGAGATTGTAAAATCAGATTGCGCAGTGTATGGGTAGCTTAAGATGAATTTTACACAGACAATTCTGCCACTAGAGACAAATCGTCCATAGCAGAATCACAAAGGAGTTTCCCTATAAATGCAGAGAGATATCGATTTGTCGCTGGCCTGAACTCTGCTGAATGTCGATCGCTAGCGATGGGAGCGATGTCTCACCGCCTCAGCTACAGAGGGAGCCAATCCATGGGGACAGACAGGCAGCCTATACCCCATCCTAGGATGGCAGCAGTAGAGTTGCCTATCTGACATCAGACTAATCATACACTATACAATCCGATTGTACTATTTTTTTTTTTAACTTCTACCATCCACTATGTAGTGAAAGGGCCTGTCTGATTGGATACAAATTGAATGGATTTTTTTTGTCCTCATATTACAAAGCTTTAGTAAACCTAAGACTGCCCATACACTATCCAGGGCTCAACATTTCAAGTACTGAGCTACTAGCAAGGCCTTAGGAGTTACTCGCCACCAGTTGCCCCACCCAACCCCTACTCTGCCCCGCCCCTAATTCCACCCCTAAACACGCCCTTGTAAATAATCTCATGAAATCACACTGTTAAATGTTTTATACAGAATTAGATTACAAAAATAAATATTAACAACGACAACTTCATCAGTGCCCATCAATGCAGCCTCATCAGTGCCCATCAATGCAGCCTCATCAGTGCCCATCAGTGCCTATCAGTGCAGATTATCAGTGTCCATCAATGCAGCATATCAGTGCTTACCAGTGCCCATCAATGCAGCATATCAGTGCCCATCAGTGCCCATCAATGCATCATATCAGTGCCCATCAGTGCCCATCAATGCATCATATCAGTGCCCATCAGTGCCCATCAATGCAGCATATCAGTGCCCATCAGTGCAGCATCATCAGTGCGGCATATCAGTGCCCATCAATGCAGCCTGTCAGTGCCCATCAGTGCAGCATATCAAGGCCCATCAGTGCAGCCTCATCAGTGCAGTATATCAGTGCCCATCAGTGCAGCCTTATCAGTGCCCAATAATGTAGCCTATCGGTGCCACCCCATCAGTACCCATCAGTGCAGCATATCAGTGCCCAATAATGTAGCCTATCAGTGCCACCCCATCAGTACCCATCAGTGCAGCATATCGGTGCCCATCAGTGCAGCCTCATCAGTGTCCATCAGTGCCACCTATCAGTGCCCATCAGTGCAGCTTCATTAGTGCCCATCAGTGCTGCCTCATCAGTGCTGCCTATCAGTGCCTATTAGTACAGCCTATCAGTGCCCACCAGTGCCCATCAATGCAGCAGTGCCCATCAGTGCAGTCTTATCAGTGCCCATCAGTGCAGACTCATCATTGCCCATCAATGCAGCCTATCAGTGCCCATCAGTGCAGCCTCATTAGTGCAGCCTCATCAGTGCCCTTCAGTGCTGCCTCATCAGTGCCGCCTATCAGTGCCCATTAGTGCAACCTATCAGTGCCCACCAGTGCCCATCAATGCAGCATATCAGTGCCCATCAGTGCAGCCTCATAGGTGTCCATCAGTGCAGTTTCATCAGTGCCCAGCAGTGCAGCATTTCAGTGTCCATCAATGCAGCATATCAATGCCCATCAGTGCCGCCCTATCAGTGCCCATCAGTGCTGCCTCATCAGTGCCAATTAGTGCTGCCTATCAATGCCCATCAGTGCAGCCTATCAGTTCCCATCAGTGCAGCCTCATCAGTGCCCATCAGTGAAGCTTTATCAGTGCCTATTAATGCAGCCTATCAGTGCAGCCTCATCAGTGTCCATCAGTGCAGCATATCAGTGCACATCAGTGCAGTCCCATCAGTGCAGCATATTAGTGCTGTTTTATCAGTGCAGGCCCATCAGTGCCCATCAATGCAGTGGGGGTCAAAAATCCCACCTCCTGGAGTGGTATTGGACCAGTGTGCTGTCTATCATAGGAACCAGTCCAGGAGGCGGGACTTTGTTCGACAGCAGCCAGCGTTTCATATCCAAGCTGTGTCACAGCGGGAGATCCCCCCTCTGTGTGACCTGACTGGCTCTCATCCTGACAGTTTCCTGGCTGATCGCTTCTGGCAGAAGAGGTGTGGCCTTTTTACAGGGCATCAGAGGGGCCCGGGGGGGGGGGGGGGCAGGGAGGCAATTGCCCCCCGGGCCACTCTGATGCCCTGTAAAAAGGCCACACCTCTTCTGCCAGAAGCGATCAGCCAGGAAACTGTCGTCCCATTCCGCCCCTCCTCCACACTCGCCCTCATCTCACTTCCACTCACCAAATGCCAACAGGTGAGTGGAAATTTTGAGGGCTGCACTATACAATCTGGTTGTACAATCTCCTTCAGATTTACCATCAACTATACAGTGCAAGGGCCTGTTTGATTGGATACAGACTGAATGGGTTGTGTAGGTGTGTCCTGCTATTAACCACCTCACCTCCAAAGATTTTACCCCCTTCATGACCAGGGCATTTTGTGCTGTTCAGCACAGCGTTATTTCCAACTGCCCGATCATACAAGACTCTACAAAATGACATTTATATCATTTTCTGCACACAAATAGAGCTCTCTTCTGGTAATATTTGATCACCTCTGCAGATTTTATTTTTATTATGTAAACAAAACAAAAAAAGACCAAACATTTTGAAAAACAAAAACAATATCTTTTACTTTCTGTTATAAAAAAAATCCAATAAAATGTAAAAAAATCGATTTTCTTCATCAATTTAGACCAATATGTATTCGACTACATGTCTTTGGTATAAAAAATCCCAATAAGTGTATATTGATTGGTTTGTATGAAAGTTATATTGTCTACAAACTATGAGATCTATACTGGGATTTTTTTCCACTAGTAATGGTGGTGATTATCGACTTATAGTGGGATTGTAATAGTGCGGCGGACAATCTGACACTAACTGACGCTGGGGGGGGGGGGGGTGACATCACCAGTGACACTAATACAGTGATCAGTGATAATACTATACACTGTCACTGTACTAATGACACTGTCTGGGAAGGGGTTAATGTCTAGGGGCGATGGAAGAGATAACTGTGTGCTGTTCTTACTACAGATCTCCTTGTTTCCTATCCCTGCTTTGTGATTTCACCCACAGGGGCTTCATCAGAGGCTTCCACTAGGGGTCACTTGGCTCTGTTCTGGGTTTAAGCTACCCATACACTATACAATCTGATTGTACGATCCCCCATAAGCTGCCCATAAATCTATACAATCTGATTGTACAATCCCCCCATAAACTGGCCTTACACTATACATTCTGATTGTAGAATCTCCTATTAACAACTATGTCACACCTACTGTATGTGATTGGATTGTATAGGTGTGTCCTTATATGACATAGTTGTTAGTAGGAGATTATACAGTCAGATTGTATGGTGTAAGGCCAGTTTATGGGGTGTTGTACAATCAGATTGTATAGATTTATGGGGATTGTACAATCGGATTGTATAGATTTATAGGGGGATTGTACAATCAGATTGTATAGATTTATGGGGGGATTGTACAATCAGATTGTATAGATCTATGGGGGGATTGTACAATCAGATTGTATAGATTTATGGGGGGATTGTATAATCAGATTGTATAAATTTATGAAGATTGTACAATTGGATTGTATAGATTTATAGGGGGATTGTACAATCAGATTGTATAGATTTATGGGGGGATTGTACAATCAGATTGTATAGATCTATGGGGGGATTGTACAATCAGATTGTATAGATTTATGGGGGGTGTACAATCAGATTGTATAGATTTATGGGGGGTGTACAATCAGATTGTATAGATTTATAGGGGGATTGTACAATCAGATTGTATAGATCTATGGGGGGATTGTACAATCAGATTGTATAGATTTATGGGGGGTGTACAATCAGATTGTGTAGATCTATGGGGGGATTGTACAATCAGATTGTATAGATCTATGGGGGGATTGTACAATCAGATTGTATAGATTTATGGGGGGATTGTACAATCAGATTGTATAGATTTATGGGGGGGTGTACAATCAGATTGTATAGATCTATGGGGGGATTGTACAATCAGATTGTATAGATTTATGGGGGGGTGTACAATCAGATTGTATAGATCTATGGGGGGGATTGTACAATCAGATTGTATAGATTTATGGGGGGTTTGTACAATCAGATTGTATAGATCTATGGGGGGGATTGTACAATCAGATTGTATAGATTTATAGGGGGATTGTACAATCAGATTGTATAGATTTATGGGGGGATTGTAGAATCAGATTGTATAGATTTATGGGGGATTGTACAATCAGATTGTATAGATTTATGGGGAATTGTACAATCAGATTGTATAGATCTATGGGGGGGATTGTACAATCAGATTGTATAGTATGTGATAGGGTGTACATAGAAGTGACAGGTGAAGTCTATGGAGTGATGACAATGTATGACAGATCTGGGACAGCCCCGGCACACACAGGTAATGTCGCCCGCAGGGACCGTAGCGCCGTCCCACCACTAGAGGTCCCCTCGCTCCGCCCCGGGTCTTGTCTCCAGCCCTCCGCTCCGGCACTCCGCTCCGGGTTTGCGCTCCGCCCCGGCCGCCTGCTCAGAAATAGGAAAATTCAATAATAAAGCCGAGGATCAGGCAAGTTACATGGCGCATGCGCGGAGCTCCGTCCGAAACACACATTTTCCTTGACTTGGAAAGTCACCCAAAGCCGCACAAGTGCAGGTAAGAGACTTCCCTCCGCTCCGGGGCCCCGGGGGGGGGGGGAGGGGAGGGGGGCACACAGGGGGCAGTGCCCGGGGGAGGGGAGGGCAGCTCCGGGCACACACACTGACAGCTGACAGCCGCGTGCCGGGCACAGGTGCGGAGCGATACAATGTATATATAATATATACTCTACTAGATACAATGTATATATATATCATGCACTCTATAGAAGATACAATGTATATATAATATATACTATAGAGGAGAGACAATGTATCCGATCATAGAACTTCTTCTACAAACTTCTCACACCTTGTACTGCGCCATGGACACTGCAGGAGACATCACTCCAACTTCTACATCACCAATGGGGCCAGATACGTCTCCTACAAGAGCTTCTATCAGCAGCACAGCTCATTGCAGACAATGGATGACATGATGGACCTCCTTAGATGATTGACAGCTGCCTCTGATCTAAGAGCTTCTGCAGCAGCAGATCTTATTAAATGCCAAGTTAGGCATCACACCTTGATGACTGACAGCTACTTCTCTGTCCAAGAAGTTCTGCAGCAGCAGATTATTTCTGGCAGTGTAAGAGAAACTGCCCATTGACAGCTGCCACTTCTTCTAAGAGGTTCTGCAGCAGCAGAGCTCATTTCTTACACTATAATGCCACCTTGATGATTGACAGCTACTCCCTTTCTAAGAGGTTCTGCAGCAGCGGAGCTCATTTCTTACACTATAATGCCACCTTGATGATTGACAGCTACTCCCTTTCTAAGAGGTTCTGCAGCAGCAGAGCTTATTTATTGCACTCCCAGGGATGAAACCTGCCTGGATGATTGACGGCTGCCTCATCTTTAAGAGGTTCTGCAGCAGCAGAGCTCATTTCTTACACTATAAGGCATAATGCCACCTTGATGATTGACAGCTGCCACACTTCTAGGAGGTTCTGCAGCAGCAGATCTCATTTATTACGCTATAATACCACTTTGATGATTGACAGCTTCTCCTTTTCTAAGAGGTTCTGCAGCAGCAGAGCTCATTTCTTACACTATAAGGCATAATGCCAACTTGGTAAATGACAACTGCCACACTTCTAGGAGGTTCTGCAGCAGCAGAGCTCATTTCTTACACTATAATGCCACCTTGATGATTGACAGCTACTCCCTTTCTAAGAGGTTCTGCAGCAGCGGAGCTTATTTATTGCACTCCCAGGGATGAAACCTGCCTGGATGATTGACAGCTGCCTCATCTTTAAGAGGTTCTGCAGCAGCAGAGCTCATTTCTTACACTATAAGGCATAATGCCACCTTAATGATTGACAGCTGCCAGACTTCTAGGAGGTTCTGCAGCAGCAGAGCTCATTTCTTACACTATAATAGCACCTTGATGATTGACAGCTACTCCTTTTCTAAGAGGTTCTGCAGCAGCAGCAGCAGTAGAGCTCAATGCTCGCCTTTTAAGACATTGAACCCAGCCTGATGATTGACAGCTGTCACTCTTCCAAGAGGTTCTGCAGCAGCAGAGCTTATGTATTGCACTGTCAGGCGTGAACCCGCCTGGATGATTGGCAGCTACTTTTCTTCTAAGAGGTTCTGCAGCAGCAGAGCTAATTCCTTACACTGTAAGACACGAACCCGCCTTGTTGATTGACAGCTGCCACTCTATAAAGAGGTTCTGCAGCAGCAGCAGAACTCCTGTCTTGCAGTGTGAAACCTGATGGATCGCCTTGCAGATTGACAGCTGTCTCATCTCTAAGAGGTTCTGCAGCAGCACTGTAAGACACGAAGATCACCTCGGTTATCCCAAGAGCTTCTGCAGCAGCAGCAGAAATCTATTCTTAGAATGTAAAGGCATGATGGACCACCTTGATGATTGACAGCTGCCTCATTATTAAGAGGTTCTGCAGCAGCACTGTAAGGCATGAACTTCCAAAGATCGCCTTGGTTGTGCCAAGAGCTTCTGCAGCAGCAGCAGAGCTCTGTTCTTAGAATGTGAGACATGATGGACCACCCTGATGATTGACAGCTGCCTCATCTTTAAGAGGTTCTGCAGCAGCAGAGCTTTATTCTCGCACTATAAAGCAAGATGGATTGCCTTGATGATTGACAGCCGCCTTTCATCTAAGAGGTTCTGCAGCAGCAGAGCTCTATTCTTGCTCTGTAATGGCATGATGGCTCCATTGCACACTGACAGGTGCCTTTCATCTAAGAGGTTCTGCAGCAGTAGAGCTCTCCTTTTGCATTGTAGAACATGAACCCACCTTGCTGATTGACAACTGCTACTCTTCTAAGAGGTTCTGCAGCAGCTAAGCTCAGTTTTTGCACTGAAAGGAGCGATGTCTCCATCGCACACTGGCAGCTGCTACTCATCTAAGAGGTTCTGCAGCAGCAGCACAGTATATGATGGCTCTCCTTTCCTATGGACAGCTGTGCCCCCAGACAGTCCGGGCACACACATGGGGGGGGGGGGGGTACTATAGGTGCAGTGCTCTGTCCTCCCAGTGATCCCAGTGCTGGCTGGGCAGGGGGTGGAGGAAGGCGTCTCGCCCAGGGGGTGTGTGTATGTCTTGTGTGTGTGTGTGTGATGGGGGGGGGGGGGAGTGTAACCGTGCATTTTTGGTCAATGTCACACTCCTATTTTTGAGCCAGGGAACAGGTGCCCCATCTGTCACTCAAACTCTGCACCACCAGGAAAAAAGAGACAGTTTGGGGCGTTGACCAGAAAAAATAGATTTTGGAAACCAGGTGGAATGTTCTCTGGGAAAAGTGCGGAGAAATGTGGTGACTGCCGGGAAGTTTCTCCCATCTAACCTGCTGTGTGGGGGAGCCCCGGGGGAGCACCCTGCCAGGACACCAGTAAGTACCCGGCTCATGGATAGATTAATAGATAGATGACTGCTAATAGAGGATTGGGTGGGACATGAGTGACAGGCGGTGACCCCCTGAGACACCAGGGGGGGGGGGCTTCCTCTAGATGAGGACTCGGAAAGTTCTATATTCTGGGCAATCCTTTCTATAGAGAAATACTGCACCAAACTTTACAGAAAGACCAGGCAGGTCTAGATAGGTCTATCTATCTATCTATCTATCTATCTATCTATCTATCTATCTATCTATCTATCTATCTATCTATCTATCTATCTATCTATCTATCTATCTATCTATCTATCTATCTATCTATCTATCTATCCCTTTGTCTGTCTGTCTCACCAATCTACGTATCTTTGGTATAGAGTAAGTGTTTCTTTCCTTCTTTACTTCTTTCCTTCTTTCTTTTTTTCGCCTGTCTGCCTATTCAACCATCTTTCTTTCTTCTTCTTTATTATTATTATCTACATATCTTCTTTCCTTTTCTTTTCTTTCCTTTCTTTTCCTTTTCCTTTTCTTTAACTCCTTTTTTTTCTTTCTTTCTCCCTTTTCTTTTATTCTTTCTATCTTTTTTCTTTCTACATCTATCTATCATCCATATATTTGGGGTCAGAGTGAGTGTTTTGAGTACTCTGTCTATCCATTCATCTATATGCTTTTCATTCTTTCTTACTACTACCTACTACTTTTATATTATCTATCTAAATTATTTTCTTTCTTTCTTCTCTTTCTTCTTTTTCTTCTCTTTCTTCTCTTTCTTTTCTTTCTTTCTCTCTTTCCTCTCTTTGTTTTCTTTTCTCTCTTTCTTTTCTCTCCTTTCTTTCCTTTCTTTCTTTTTTTATCTCTCCTTTCTTTTTTTTTTCGCTTTCCTTCCTTTCTTTTCTCTCCCTTTCTTTCATTTCTTTCTTTCTTTCTTTCTTTCTTTCTTTCTTTCTTTCTTTCTTTCTTTCTTTCTTTCTTTCTTTCTTTCTTTCTTTCTTTCTTTCTTTCTTTCTTTCTTTCTTTCTCTCTTTCTTTCTCTCTTTCTCTCTTTCTCTCTTTCTCTCTTTCTTTCTTTCTCTCTTTCCTTTCTTTCTTTTCTCTCTTTCCTTTCTTTTTCTTTTCTCTTTCCTTTCTTTTTCTTTTCTCTCTTTCCTTTCTTTTTCTTTTCTCTCTTTCCTTTCTTTTTCTTTTCTCTCTTTCCTTTCTTTTCTCTCTTTCCTTTCTTTTCTCTCTTTCCTTTCTTTTCTCTCTTTCCTTTCTGTTCTCTCTTTCCTTTCTTGTCTCTCTTTTTCTTTCTTTCTTGTCTCTCTTTTTCTTTCTTTCTTGTTTCTCTTTTTCTTTCTTTCTTGTTTCTCTTTTTCTTTCTTTTCTTTCCTTCCCTATCTTCTGTATACATTATATACCTTCTTTCTTTTGTTCTTTCTTTCTGATACACTATCTATCTATCTATCTATCTATCTATCTATCTATCTATCTATCTATCTATCTATCTATCTATCTATCTATCTATCTATCTCTGTTGATAAATGTATCAGACCGGATCCTTCTACCCCTGTGATGACTTTCTATGATGGTAGAATGTTCTGTACATAGCGGCATCCTTCCGCTGCCGTAGAAGAGAAGTGTCACTGCAGCCTCCTTTCTCTTTCTCTCAGTAGAAGTGACTTTATGGGGAATATTGTTGGTGGAGTAATCAAGTTTCTGTGATCTTGTGCCTCCTCCTGTTTAATTTATTAGACTAGTTATTTATTCTGTTGATGATAATCTGTTGCTGGTTTCCATAGAGATGTCAACTGATCTCTTTCAGAAATCACACTCTATGGAGCAGCAGTCCCTTTAAAGGGCCAGCCGGGGAGGTGTGCAGAGAGAGTGGCTGGGAAGTTTTGTTTGGAAATCTCCGGTGAAAGTCTCCGGTAGATTCGGTTTTATAGGAGGGAGGTTGCAGTGTTTGCAGCTTTGTGCCAAGCCGAGCTTATTATGGCTAACAGAAAAGTCGTGGCTTTGATCCTCAAGTTGCATCATTATTTAAAATAGATCATTTTTCTCTTCCCCCAGCTGAAAATCTCAAAAACCTTTTAAGATCAAAGACTTTGGCGGGGAGCTATTGTTTAAAAAAAAAAAAAATAAAAAAGCAAAAAAACAGTACATTTTTTATTTTATTTTTTTTTAAACGAGGCTTCTGTGTTCAGCTTGTTTTGACCCAAAAGAGGACAATAAAAACAAAGCTGCTCCACCATCGTGTTGTTTTATACTTAATCCCAGTGATGTATAAACAACTTCAAAGCAGTCCCGGGTCTGTGCTGCTCCATGTGCAAAGCTGGGCATTTTTCCTTTTCCATAACACAAGTTTATGATGAATCATAATAATAAACTTCTACTCATAATATCATAATAATAATAATAATAATAAGCTTGATCATAAAGGTAAACAAGGTAACTCCACCAGATCTGCTTATATCTATTTAATAACTATATATAAAAATATGTATAAAATCAATGACCTTGGTTAAATTACACACCAACAAGATTTTGTTTTATTTTATTTTTTTTAGCTTAAATAACCACAAAATAAGTAAGCTGAACGTCGCGGTATTGCTAGACCATGTTATTTATTTATTTTTTATTATTTTTTATTTTTTTTGCATTTCCTCCAGAAAAAAAACATAAATCACAGGAAATCTATAAGTACATAATTAGTTTGTCTGTTAAAAAAAAAATAACCAAGATCAAAAAGCAGGTAGTATTTCTCTTGCCCTGGCTTGAAATAGATGGCAAGAAAAAAAAAAAAAGCATTCACTGAAAAAAAAAAAAAAAAACAGTGCGTGCTTTTAATTTTTTTATTATTATTATATTTTTTTAAAATTATTATTCATATTTTATTTATTTTCCTTGATGATGCATTTTGTTTTTGTTTGTTTATGCCATTAGGTTGCAGTGCAGAAATGATTGTGACAAGTTCTATTTAAAAAAAAAAAAAAAAAAAGGCTGTACAGCTTTAAACTCCGGAGTTTGCATATTCTCCTTGGATCTCTCCCCTTTGCTAATTATTGTGTTGTTTTCAGAGCAAATATGTCATATCCATGGCGACCAGGCAGGTTTATTGTCTTTGTGAAGGAATAGCTCACATAAGTAATTAATGACTTCTTTTTTTTTTTTTTTTTCTCCCTGGCTTAGGTTAAACAGATCATTCAGGGAAAGTCATATCTCTCCTTCTTCTTTTTTTTTTTCTTTTTTCTCTTTTTTTTTTATTCTTCACACAATTGAGTTAGAACAAGAGACACTTTAGTTACACATTTTGTTCATTTGTATCTTTTTGTATTTTTATTAGAACAAAAAAAAAAAAAGGCTGTAGTGTCAGTTGGTAGACAGATGAGGTTGTCATCTCTTTGGTTGGCGGTGGCGGTGGAAGCCCCCCCCCTGGAAACGTTGCACAAGGTAGTCGCACCCTCAAGGAATTTCAAGTCAAATCCTCCCAGTGGAACTTTTTTTTTTTTTTTGCCCTTTTACCGTCGTGATCATTTTATTAGCTTTAAATTGAATTGTCATTATTGTACGGATCGGTGTGGGATTTTTTTTTATTTCACCCCACGGAAAAAAAATAAAAATAAAACTTTTTTTAGGTCTTTTTGAGGTCTAGTCTAGGCTACCTATCTGCGACATGCTGCGGCTTGCACCGCCTCTTCCTTATTAAAACCCTTAATCTTTTATCTAGCTAACCCAGCTATCCATATGGACGGTTTAGTGGGATTAGCAATTTGTGTTTGTGTTCCTTTTTTTTTTTTTTTATTTAAAATCCCGGCTCGTCTGGAAAGAGATTTTCCCAACCAAAGTCACTCCGTCTACCTCCCCCGGACTGTGCCGGGAACCCCCCACAACACCACCACGGTCTAGGGCCGCCATAGCGCCGGATGCTTTTAGGATTTGACTTTTTCCACTGTCCTGTCTACTGTGCGTTCATATGTCACCAATCACTTTCAATAAACGAGGGATCGAGGGTTAGGGGGGTGAGAGCGGGACCATAAGCTATAAAAAAAAGAAGCATAAAATAAACTGTCTTGCTAAAAGGGAAGGCTCACCCCAGTGATGGAGTTCTCTTTTAGATGCTTCTATTGTATTGCGCTTAAACCCAATCCTTAGATGTGGTGGCCCCATTTTTTTGGGGGGGGGGGGGTTGGGGTTTCTTTTTGTGTTTTGTTTTTTTTTTTTTTTGGTTTTTGTTTTTTGTTTTTTTTTTTTACCTGGAGATCTGGCCAGTAACATACTTTTTAGCCCTAGGGTGGCTCCATTGCTCCTCCATCCAGAGTGGAGACACCCTAGCAGCCCTGGGATAAGGTCACCTGGAGCCCAAGGCGAAATACCAAACTGCAACCCCCCAAGAAGTATGAGTATTATGGGTCAGCAAAACTCCCCCCCCCCCCCCCAAAAAAAAAAAAAAAATCAAGTTCTGATTTGCATGCTTATCCCCTAATTATTACCCCTCCTCTGGTACAAATCTGCTCCCCTGATGCAATCCCCCCTCTCAGCACAAATATTTGCACCCCCATCTCCCAAATCCCAAAGCTTAAATTCCCCCCACCTCCAAAAAAATCATCCCTCTCAGTGGCGGCTGGTGTTGTGTTTTTTTTTTTGGCGGGGGGGTGGGGGGGGCGGGGGGGGCACCTCAAACCCCTCAGCCCCCCCCCCTTCCTGTCCGCTCACCCTCTTACCCCATCTAGGTGGCAGGCATAAGGCAGGCATGTCCTCTCATCCATCAAGGTGGCCATGTGTCTCCACCCCTCCTCCTAGATGTCCAATAGGATTTAATTATTTATTTATTTCAGGTACTTATATAGCGCCGTCAATTTACGCAGCGCTTTACATATACATTATACATTCACATCAGTCCCTACACCCTCAAGGAGCTTACAATCTAAGGTCCCTAACTCACATTCATACATACTAGGGTCAATTTAGATAGGATCCAATTAACCTACCAGCATGTCTTTGGAGTGTGAGAGGAAACCGGAGTACCCGGAGGAAACCCACGCAGGCACAGGGAGAACATGCAAACTCCAGGCAGGTAGTGTCGTGGTCGGGATTCGAACCATCGACCCTTTCTTACTGCTAGGCGAGAGTGCTACCCACTACGCCGCTGTGCCGCCTGTAATTTCAGTCAATCGGTTGATGGGTCCCACGTCCCGCTTCTTGATTGGCCGAGAGGAGGATCAGTGTTTTAGTAGCGAATAATCATTCGCTATTGTAACACAATTGGGTGGGCTCAGTTTGCATTCTCTGCGTCCCGAGCCCAGCCTATTTTGAAGCCTTATTAGAGCCTCTGTATCTAATCAGGTACTTAAAAAAAAAAAAACACCCCCGCCATAGGAATTCATGTATCTGGCATCCTGAAACACAGACACATGGATAGGCCGCCTCTGATCCCCCTCCTACCTAAAATCCTCTCTTTCCTCAAATCCCCCCCCCCCGCAATAAAAATCACCCCTCCTAGCACAAGTCCTCTACCCCTCAAATTTCCCCTCAACCCAGATCCTCATCCATCCTCCTAGCTCAAATATTTGAACCCCCATCCCCCCTTCTACCTCAAATCTTCTCTCCCCAAATCCCCCCCCGCAAAAAAAAAATCCCCCCCCCAGCACAAATCCTCCACCCCTCAAATTTCCCCTCTTGAGCACAATCCCCCCCCCCAACTCCAAATTCCCCCCTCCCAGCATAGATTCCCCCTAATCCCCTGTTCTAGCACAAATCCTCCCCACCTCAAATTCTCTCTCTCCCCAAATCCCCCCCCCCCCCCCCGCAAAAAAAATCATCCCCTCTAACATAAATCCTCTACCTATCAAATGTCCCCCTCTGAGCTGAGCACCAAATCCACCCTCCCATCACCAATATTTTCACCCCCTCCTACCTCAAATCCTCTCTCTCTCCCCAAATCCCTCCACAAAATAAATCACCCCTCCTAACACAAATCATTTACCCCTCAACCGTCCCCTCTGAGTACAAATCCCCCCCCCCCAACTCCACATACACCCTCCCACTCCCTTTCCTACCTCAAATACTCTCTCTCCCCAAATCCCCCCCCCCCCCGCAAAAAAATTCACCCCTTCTAACACAAATCCTCTACCTATCAAATTTCTCCTCTGAGCACAAATTCCCCTCCCCACACTCCAAATCCACCCTCCCAGCACAAATATTTACAACCCCCCACACCCTTTTCCTACCTCAAATACTCTCTCTCCCCAAATCCCCCCCCCCCCCCCAAAAAAAAAAAAATCCCCCCTCCTACCATCATCTACCTATCAATTTTCCCCTCTGAGCCCAATCCCCCACCCCCCACTCCAAATCCACCCTCCCAACACAAATATTTGCAGAAAGAAGTCCTCTCTCTGCCCAAATCCCCCTCATAAAAATAATCCCACTACTCCACAAATTTCCCCTCTGAGCACAAATCCCCCCCCCCCCCATTCCAAATCCCCCCACAGCATAAATCACCTCAGCTGACACAAATCATTTACCCCTCAAATGTCCCCTCTGAGTACAAATCCTGCCCCCCCCACTCCAAATCCACCCTCCCAGCACAAATATTTGCACCCGCCACCCCCTTTTCCACCTCAAATCCTCTCTCTCCAAATCCCCCTTCCCCACATAAAAATCACCCCCTCTTAACACAAATCCTCTACCTATCAAATTCCCCTCTGAGCGCTTGCCTTAGGTGGACCCTTTTGGGATAAAGGTTTTCCATTAATAAATAAAAGCTGATCATTGTAAGCACCCCTGTCAGTGTTAAATGGTTTGTCTCATCCCTCTTACTGCCACTTTTGCTGAGCAGCTTGGTTTGTTAAAGCAAGTTTAAAGCTGGGTTCACATCTAAGCCGCATGCGGCTCCCAGCAGGAGTCCGGGTGCGTCCCCGTTCACCGTTTCAGGTCCGAATTCAGCCCAAATTTTCAACTAAATTTGAACCTGAAATGGACCAAAAGACGCACCGGACTGCTGTGCAAATCGCTCCGCAGCCGCCCCGGAGATACGTGAACCGGCTCCATAGAGGGCCAGTCACAATCTCCTGCTATGGGAATTGGATGCGGGGAACCCGGCCTTAAAATAGCTGGCTGGATCAACAGGTGAGAATTGGGCTCGGATCACACTACTGCCACCTGAAAGTCGCAATTTTGCCATGCGATTTGCTGGCGACTTGAGTATACTTTGATGAGACTTTAGAAGTGACTTTTCATTGAATGCCTGGGTAATCTTCCTGTAATGTCCGATCCAAATCACATCACTATAGATGAGGATCCGCCTTGGAGGCGACTTCCATTAAAGTCGATGGGCACAAGTCGGATAGAAGTCGCCTTGAAGTAGCACTGGAACCTTTTCTAAAGTCAGAGCGACTTCAGTAGTTCTAATTAAGACGGCTCTCATTGACTAACGTGGGATTTCACGTGTCAAGCGACTTGGGGGTCTCACAAGTCGGATCTCAAGTCGCAGAAGTGTGAACCGAGCCTAAAGGGGAAAAAAGACTAAAGAAAGGAAACAAATGCAGCCACCACATCTGAGGAAGTATATTATTTTGGGGTTGTACACCGCTTTAAAATCAGAACTAAACCCTCCCGTCCTTTACAGCCGAGTGAGCCGCCATCTTGGCCCTGTTTGATCTGCAGCTGCCGTGGGTGCTACACATGTGATCAGTTATGACTCCAGCCATTGGACGGCTTGACGGTTCAGTTGAGATCACAAGCAACAGTAACAGTTATCAATTCCGGCATGCCTGGAATGTACCTGCCTTGGGAAACGGTTCAATCGATGGGTTTAGTTCCACTGTAAGAGGACATTTCCACCCAAGTAGAGCACATTCCTAGAGATATGGAAGCTTTGTTTTCAGACGCCCATCACGGTTCAGGTGTCTTTTTTTTTTCCTGGGCTGGGCAAAAAGAATTTTATTAGGTGTAAAAACGCACACAAACGCATCTTGTGCATTTACAGGCACAACCATTGAAGCCTACGGGGGGCAAAAGCGCCTGCAGACCAGTGGCGGCTGATGGTATATTTTTTGGGAAGGGGGGGGGGCGGCAATCTGTTATTCATTTGGGTCTCCCGCAAATCCCCCCCCCCATAGTCGCTTGATCAAGTACCCCATCTAGTTTGCAGACTTCCTCTGGGCGGCGGCTTCACCCTGCGTCTCCTCCTTCCTCCTCCTCTTCGGCGGCCAATCGCTTCTCCTTTTGGCCGCTTCCTGAGCCAGGATTGGCCGGGAGGAGAATCAAGAAGATAATATTCGCTATTGTCACACAACTGGGAGGGCTCACTGCGCCCCAAGCCCACCCTTTTTTGAAGCCAATTAGAGCCTCAGGCTGTAATCACGTGCTTCTAAAAAAAAAAAAAAAAACCCTATTGAAATCTATGTGTCCGGTGCCCCTCATGGGCGCATGGATAGGGGGGCGGTGCCGTCCTGTATGGACGGGCCACCACTGCTGAAGTCACCCAAAAAAAAAGCTGGCGGTAGAGCAACTGAGCGTAAACGTGTGAGATGAGCGGCGACAATCAGAAAGGGAAAAGTCCAACATTTTAACCCCGGTGATCCTGCCAATAAACTCACTTCCTGTCCTAGGGTGACAACACTCACCGTACTGTATCTATGGAGGAGCAGCGTTGACACCCCAGGACAGGAAGAGGGTAGGGACTACAAAACACCTCCCTCTCTTCTCCATAGCACAGGGAGGTGTTTTGTGGTTCATGCAGAGAGATGATCCGCACACCAGTTGTTGCTCTTAAAAAAAAAAAAAAATCATAATTTTTAATGAAAAAAACCACAGCGTACAAACGCAGATGAGATCAGTTGACGCGTTTCAGCCTATGAGGCCATCAGGCTCCATTTACACCAATGTGTTTTTTCATGCAGAAACGCAGGACATTTTTGTAACATGGATTCCTATGGGGCACGTTCACATCAATGCATTTTTGTGCCTCTTCGTTTTTTGGGACGGGTTTTTTTATTTATTTATTTTAAACGTGAAACGCTGTTTTATTTATTTATTTTTTTGTTTTGTTTTTTTGTTTTTTGCTTTTTTGGTTCAATAGACTTCAATGGAGACACTGCAGAAAAGCATGTAGTGCGTTTTACATTTATTTAATCTGCCCAACAACAAATTGGCCAAATAAAAAAATAAAAATAATAATAATCAGAAATGCATCAAAAACGCGTTTCCAAAAACGTGAAAAGCACGGCTAAAAGCAACCTGCATAGATGTGAATGAAACCTGAGTCATAACGAAGGTGTTTTGTAGTCCATGGAGATAGCAGAGAACAATGGTAACTGATATCAGCTCACCAGGTTTCTGGCTGGTTGGACAGATATAATAAAACACATTCAATGGGATATTTAAACAACTAAGGGGCACATACACATCCCAATCAACTTTAGATTCACCAAAATAATGTGATATGAGCACCTCTCTATTCAATCGATTTGTTCTCAGTCTGCCAGGTCCTTGTACTACATAGTTGTTGGGATATGTAAAGGAAATTGTACAATCAGACTGCATTGCATGTAGTGAGTAGTGGTGCACGGAAATAAAAATTCCATTGCCAAAAATTCAGGATGCACTTGGCCGAAACCAAAATTGACATGTTTTAAAAAAATATTTATAACAAATATATATATATTATAAATATTTTTTTTAAAACATGTCAATTATATATATTATATTATTTATATATATATATATATATATATATATATATATATATATATATATATATATATATATATATATATATATATATATATATATATATATATATATATATATATAAATAATATATATATAATTGACATGTTTTAGAAAAAATATTATATATATATATATATATATATATATATATATATATATATATATATATATATATATATATATATATATATATATATATATATATTTTAAAACATGTCAATTTTATATATATATATATATATATATATATATATATATATATATATATATATATATATATATATATATATATATATATATATATATATATATACTTTTTAATCAATGTCTTAAATTTATTCTTGGCCATTATCGGGACCTTTAGGCCGATCGGCTGCTTTCACACTCTTACGTCTTGTCAATGCGTCTTTGCAGTCCCAAGTCGCAGGACAAGCCGTGCCCCGTCATTTCCAATGAGTACCGTTCATATCTGTGCGTCTTCAAGTCGCACCGACTTCAAAGTAGCCCCTGCACTACTTTTGCCTGACTTTGATGCGACTTGAGGTCCAGGCATTGCTTCAAAATCACGGCAAAAAAAATTGCGCGGCTTTCAAGTCGCACAAGTGTGAAAGAAACCTGAGCAGTTTCTGAAGTGCTTTTGCGTTCATAAATGCTCAAGAAAAAAATGCATCCCTTTTAAATTTTATGTATGTAAAAAAAAAAAAAAACGCACAAAAATGGCACCTCCCCATTAAAATACATTGAAAATGCAGCAATAATGCATCAAAAAACACATCAAAAATGCCCCCGTGTTGCGTTTTTTGATGCAGTTTTTGAGTCACATGACAGATAAAAAACACACCATAAGCACAGTAAAATTGCCACAAAATCGCCATAAATTGTGTGCTTTTCCTGCGCCATTATCTGCACCTTTTTTTTTTTTTTTTCTATCGGCATCTGATACCCTTACTTTCGGCCGATAATTTTGGTGCATCTCTAGTAGTGAGTTTTAGGTCACTGTACTCTCTATAATCTGACAGTTCAATCTCTGTACAATCCACTTTAGAATTACACAAGATAGAGAGATAGATAGATACTATAGATAGATACTATAGATAGATAGATAGATAGATAGATAGATAGATAGATAGATAGATAGATAGATAGATAGATAGATAGATAGATAGATAGATAGATAGATAGATAGATAGATAGATAGATGGATACTATAGATAGGTAGATATTATAGATAGATAGGTAGATAGATACTATAGATAGATAGATGGATACTATAGATGGGTAGATAGATAGATGGATACTATAGATGGGTAGATTCTATATATAGATAGATAGATACTATAGATAGGTAAATGGATAGATAGATAGATAGATAGATAGATAGGTAGGTGGATTCTATAGATAGGTAGATGGATGGTTAGATGGATACTATAGATAGGTAGATTCTATAGATAGATAGATACTATAGATAGGTAAATGGATAGATAGATAGATAGATAGATAGGTAGATAGATAGGTAGGTGGATTCTATAGATAGGTAGATGGATGGTTAGATGGATACTATAGATAGGTAGATGGATACTATAGATAGGTAGATTCTATAGATAGATGGATACTATAGATAGGTAGATTCTATAGATAGATGGATACTATAGATAGGTAGAATCTATAGATAGATAGATGGGTGGATACTATAGATAATAAATAAATATATATATATTACTATAGATAGGTAGAAAGATAGATACTATAGATAGCTAGATTCTATAGATAGATAGATACTATAGATGGATACTATAGATAGGTAGATGGATAGATATATGAATGGATACTATAGATAGGTAGAAAGATAGATACTATAGATACTTATCAAACCAAAAACAATATAATATGAGGACCTACCGAATCTATTTAAATATTTTGTGTCCAATCTGGCAGGCCCCTGCACTACATAGATGTTGGTAGATCTGAAGGTGGCCATACACGCTTCAATTTTATTATCCAATCAATGTGTGATCAATAAATATGCTCAAGTCTGCAAATGATCACATAGTTATTTCCTCTCCAATCGATTCAGACTTGATCTAGCTAAGTGAATTGGCGGGGGGGATTTATCGATCGGTTTACACAGATTAGCCACACCGAGATACTTGTTCATGAATACGATTGAATTTCGATTGATCAGATTATAGGAAACGGAGATATGATCAAAAACTTCCCAGCATATGTTATAATTGTGTGGGGAAGATTTACTAAAACTGGAGAGTGCAAAATCTGGCTCAGCTCTGCATAGTAACCAATCAGCTTCCAGGTTTTATTGTCAAAGCTTAACCACTTAAGGACCGGAAGATTTACCCCCTTAATGACCAGGCCATTTTCTGCGATACGGCACTGCGTTGTTTAAACTGACAATTGCGCGGTCGTGCGACACTGTACGCAAGTAAAATTGACGTCCTTTTTTCCCCACAAATAGAAATTTCTTTTGGTAGTATTTGATCACCTCTGCAGTTTTTTTTTTTTTTTTGCGCTATGAACAAATAAAAACAGATTTTTAAAAATGTTTTAAAAACAATATTTTTTTACTTACTGTTATAATACATATCCAAAAAAATATACAAAAAAACAAATGTATTCATATGTTTAGACCGATTTGTATTCTGCTACATATTATTGGTAAAAAAAAAAAATCCCAATAAGCATATATTGATTGGTTTGCACAAAAGGTATAGCTTCTACAAAATAGGGGATAGATTTATAGGATTTTTATTATTATTATTTTTTTTTCCTAGTAATGGCGGTGATCGATTTTTAGCAGGACTGCGACATTGCAGCGGACACATCGGACACTTTTGACACATTTTTTGGGACCATTGACATTTATACAGCGATCAGAGCTATAAAAATAGCCACTGATTACTGTGTAAATGACACTGTCAGGGAAGGGGTTAACACTAGGGGGCGATCAAGGGGTTAAATGTTCCCTGGGGAGGTGTTTCTAACTGTGGGGGGAGGGGACTGACTGGAGGAGGAGAGAGATCGCTGTTCCTGATCACTAGGAACAGACGATCACTCTGTACTCCAGTGGCGGCTGGTGCTCAAAATTTTTGGGGGGCCGCAAACAAACTGAAAAATTCTGAAAAAAAAAAAACATTAATTGCAGTCTCACTGTGCCTCATCAAATGCTGACACTGTGCCCATCAAATGCAGCCACTGTGCCCATCAAATGCAGCCACTGTGCCCATCAAATGCAGCCACTGTGCCCATCAAATGCAGCCACTGTGCCCATCAAATGCAGCCACTGTGCCCATCAAATGCAGCCTCTGTGCCCATCAAATGCAGCCACTGTGCCCATCAAATGCAGCCACTGTGCCCATCAAATGCAGCCACTGTGCCCATCAAATGCAGCCACTGTGCCCATCAAATGCAGCCACTGTGCCCATCAAATGCAGCCTCTGTGCCCATCAAATGCAGCCACTGTGCCTATTAAATGCAGCCACTGTGCCCATCAAATGCAGCCACTGTGCCCATCAAATGCAGCCACTGTGCCCATCAAATGCAGCCACTGTGCCCATCAAATGCTGCCACTGTGCCCATCAAATGCTGCCAGTGTGCCCATTAAATGCTGCACTGTGCCATTGAATGCCGCCAGTGTGACCCCCTTGCCCGTTCGCCGTCTGCCCGGCACTTACCCTGTCTTGGTGGGGCAGTGGGTGACAGCGATGAGCAGGGTCCTTCAAGCCAGCGTCTCCTGCCGTCCTCATCTCCCGACTCCCGTCCTCTCCTCCTGATAGGCGTCCAATAGCGGCGGCTGTCGTTTCAGCCAATCAGGTAACAGACTCGAGCACCTGATTGGCAGAGAGGCAGTTCAGTGTTAGTTAAGCGAATGTACATTCGCTTTCCTAACACAGCTGAGTGAACTGCAAGCGGTAGGTCACCATTTTTGATGCCTATTGGAGCCTATGGCTCTAATCGGGTCCGTGGACCTCAAGTTGCATCAAAGTGGGACCAAAGGTAGTGCAGGGACTACTTTTGAAGTCGCTGGGACTTGAAGTCGCACAGATATGAATGGTACTCATTGGAAATCATTGGGTACAACGTGTCATGCATGACAAGTCGCACTAGTGGAAACGTAGCCTTTCATTTTATTTGTGTTTTTGCAGTACATAAAGAAAAAAAAAAAAAGCTAAAAGATAAAGCTGTTATGGGCATTTATGTAACATTTAGAAGCATTTAGTGTTTTGTTCTGGAGCTGGAAAAATGCTCCAAAAAACTTTACAAAAACGTTTTTTTTTTCTGCTCCTAGATGCTGAAGCTCAAAAAACACTAATAGCCTAAAGTAGCGCGCATGGATACATGAGATAACGCTATTTAGCTTCTAGGAGCAGAAAAAAAGCTTAAGCTAAAAAAAACGCTGGTAATTAGCTTTTTGTAGTAGCGTTTTAGGAGCGTTCGCATTTTATTCGTTTTTTTCGCAGTTCCTTTAAAAAAAACAACAAAAAAAAACACTATTATTAGCGTTTGGCAGCGTTTAGAGAAAAGCGCTGAGATGCTGCACTGTGAACTGTTTGGCGGCTTTATGGACCGCCGACGCAGCGTTGACGCTTTAAATTGACGTTCGTCCATTCGGTATAAGCAGGCAGTTGGCATGTGTGTTTAATATCCATGGAGGGGAGAGTCAATAATCCACTGTGTAGCAAAAGTGGGGAACACAGTCTCAGAGCAAATTTGATGCCCGTTTAACCGAATTGCCTATCGGTGCGACCGCGGTGCACCACTCCGGCCTTTATCCTTTTCCCGACCAAACCTGATCCTTGTATGGTTTATGTTTTTGGATTTTTACGTTCAAAGTAAAGTTTACCCTTCCCCCCTTTTTTTTATTTTTTTTTTATGCCTTTTTATATATATATATATATATATATATTTATATTTTTGCGCTTTTTACTAAAGTACCCCAGCTAGGTAAAAGAGAAGCGAGGCAGCCAGGTTAACGCTCTTTGCCGGCACACGGCAGCCGAAATGAAAGCAAGAATAAGAAGGGGAAAAGAGGACATCGTAAATTTTGCTAAAATTAATCAGCCGTTTAAGGGCTTCCCATTAACGAGGTTTTCTAGGCAGGCTGCCTCCTCGCGTCCCCGGTCAAAGTCCGGGAGGGGGATGAGAAATTTGAAGAGGAATAATAAAAACAAAAGAAAGGGTGGAATTATAGAATATAAATCCTCAAGTGTCCTTGATCCATATTGTCAGATTTTTTTTTTTTTTTTTTTTTTTATTTAATTTTTTTTTTTTTTTTTGCGGTCTCGATTCGTCCTGTGTGCCTTTGACAGAATCGGCACGTAGAGAAGAGAGCGGCGGAGAGAGAGGGAAGGAGAGCGACGTGACGGTCCTTTGGAGCTCATTATCATTCTTAATAAGTCTTAAGGAATAAAGAGAAGCATTGAGTATAAATGCCGGGTAATCCTAACACTCCTCAAGGTGAGAGGAGTCTTAAGGACACGGAGGGAAGGGAGGCAGAGCCGGGGAGACGGTAGTGGCCCTTCTGCTGTCCTCGGTGACTGGGGGAGACCTCGAAGGCAGCTCTTGTAAAAAAAAAAAAAAGTTGCCGCTACTCCATTTCCCTAGAAATGTATCTCTGTCGATCAAAGGGTGGCGGGGTGGGGGGGAAGGAGAAAGCACTTAACAGTTTCATCAGAAAAATTAGATGGTTACGTTAGTCTGTTGTCAAATCTATTTATCCTCTGCGGTCCCGGGAAGAAGCCTGTGCGCGCCGCGGTGCTCGCTCAGTGCCGGTAAAAATAAAACACCTTGGTGGTTCTGCTTTAGACGTTCTTCGATAGTCCGCCACGTTGCAGTTCCTCCCGTGTGGTTGCTCGTTCCATGCCTGGTCCCCGAACATGGTGTGATCCCTCTGCAGGTCTCTGTTGTTGGCTCGTCTGCTCTGCCGGCTCATTTCCACGTACACCCGCATGTCCTTTTCAACGGAGCACTTCAAGGAGTCTCACTTTTAACTATCAGCTGGCAAGTTCCCTGTTAGAAAGCATTCCCGGGGCTTTCCATGATCATGTTTGCTTGGTGCACTGAGTAGAAAGTTTGCTTGGTGTCCCTATGATGGGCACGATAGTTGGTAGTTAGTGTCCCTATGTTGGGCACGGTAGTTGGTGTCCTTACGTTGTGCACAGTAGTTGATGTCCCTATGTTGAGCACGGTAGTTGGTCTTTATGTTGGGCATGGTAGTTGGTATCCCTATGTTGGGCACGGTATTTGATCTCTCTATGGTGGATATAGTTGTTGGTCTCCCTATGCTGGGCACGGTAGTTGATCTCTCTATGGTGGGCATAGTTGCTGGTCTACCTATGTTGGGCACGGTATTTGATCTCTCTATGGTGGACATAGTTGTTGGTCTCCCTATGTTGGGCACGGTAGTTGATCTCTCTATGGTGGGCATAGTTGTTGGTCTCCCTATGTTGGGCACAGTAGTTGGTCTCTCCCTATGTTGGGCACGGTTGTTGATCTCTCTATGGTGGACATAGTTGTTGGTCTCCCTATGTTGGGCACGGTAGTTGATCTCTCTATGGTGGGCATAGTTGTTGGTCTACCTATGTTGGGCACAGTAGTTGGTCCCCCTATTTTGGGCATGGAAGTTTGTCTCCATATGTTGGGCACGATAGTTGTTTTCCCTATGTTGAGCATGGTAGTTGGTCTCCCTATATTGGGCACGGTAGTTGGTGTCCCTCTGTTGGGCTTGGTTGGTAGTGTCCCTCTGTTGGGCTTGGTAGTTGGTTCCCTATGTTGGGCACAGTAGTGGGTCTCCCTCTGTTGGGCATCGTAGGTGGTGTCCCTCCGTTGGGCACGCCAGTGGGTCTCCCTCTGTTGGGCACAATAGTCGGTCTTCCTCTGCTGGGCACGGGAGTTGGTGTCCCTCTGTTGGGCACGGTAGTTGGTGTCCCTCTGTTGGGCACAGTAGTTGGTGTCCCTCTGCTGGGCACAATAGTCATTGGGCACGGTAGTTGGTTTCCCTCTGCTGGGCACAGTAGTGGGTCTCCCTGTGTTGGGCGCAGTAGTTTTGTAACACCTGGGTTTCTCATTGCTGGGATTTAAAGCAAACGTATATAGATTTATAGGGGGGCAGCGATTTAGACACAAGCCTAAACCTAGCCTAAGTACTCACAACAGGTCATGTTGCATCATTTGGTGCATTGCCTGCGTCTGTAATTATTGTACCTTTTTTGTTTCTGGATGACCTCAATTATTATTTATTTGTTACAGGTATTTCCATAGCGCCAACAATTTACACAGCGCTCTACATGTTGTACGTTCACATAGCTCATAGGCAGCTACAGAAGGTCTCATTGGTGGGACTCACATAGGGCACACATGGCTCTCATTCAGTTTGTGTGTCTGCCGTCATTTAAGACAATGCAAAAAAAAAAAATACAACTCCCCCCACTCCCAAAAAATCTGTATTAGACCTAAAGCATATCTCCGGGCAAAGTGAAAATCCCTCCTTGTACTATGAGTTGAGTGCTTGTTTCAGTCTTGGGGACCTTTTACTTGCCCACCCCTCCCTCCCTCAGTTTCTGTCCTCACACGTCTTCTCCTCTATGCTCCCGCAATTGCCGGTCATCTGATGTCATCAAGTACAATGCAGAGCCCATAGACCGGCACTGGATGTGAGGACACCGACAACTAGCCCACCACTGAAACATGGTGGACTGTTCCTCAGCATCTTCACATCCAATGCTGGTCTATGGGCTCTGCATTACACTTTGATGACATCAGAGGACCTGTGACCCGTGTGGGGAAGAAGAGGCTGCCGGGACCACAGTGTGGAGAGAAGCCTGCGGGAGAGGAGGATCAGGCAAGTATTGCTGCCCATACACTAGTAGACTTTAATTCAAAACATTTCATTTAAGAAACATTTGTTCGCTTTTGTAATTGTTAGTTGTGTGAAATTGACATTTGTTTTTGCATTGATAAGAAAATTGGAAGCAGCAGAATGAAAAAAAAATTTTTTTTAGCAAATTTCTAACAGTGAATGTTGTTATTTGGTTGGTGAAAGTCCATCGAATATTCAAATCAAAGTTTTTAATGGACCTTTGAACGACATTCGTCATTCGAAATATACTGATGAGAATTGTTGTACAATTGTTTGTATGAATCCTCGTTCGAACGAGTGCATGGCCGCCTGAAAAGTGTTTTTTCTGCCCCGCCATAAACATTTAGCCCTTGCAGCGCAGGGGCAGCCCCACTGCAAAGGAGCATTTTTCCTTTAATATAGGTCACTATTATTAGTTAATGACCGCCTTATTGTAGCTGTACTACTACAGGATGGCTGCTATGTGCAGAATCACGTGTGTGTGTGTGTATATAAAATTATACAGTGCCTTGCAAAAGTATTCACCCCCTTGGCTTTTTACCTATTTTGTTACATTACAGCCTTTAGTTCAATGTTTTTTTTTTTAATCTGAATTATATGTGATGGATCAGAACACAATAGTCTAAGTTTGTGAAGTAAAATTAGAAAAATATATACATGACTATTTTTCAGAAATAAAAAAATGATAATTGGCATGTGCGTATGTATTCACCCCCTTTGTTATGAAGCCCATAAAAAGCTCTGGTGCAACCAATTACCTTCAGAAGTCACATAATTAGTGAAATGATGTCCACCTGTGTGCAATCTAAGTGTCACGTGATCTGTCATTACATATACGCAACTTTCTGAAAGGCCCCAGAGGCTGCAACACCTAAGCAAGAGGCACCACTAACCAAACACTGCCATGGAGACCAAGGAACTCTCCAAACAAGTAAGGGACAATGTTTTTGAGAAGTACAAGTCAGGGTTAGGTTATAAAAAAAAATATCCAAATCTTTGATGATCCCTAGGAGCACCATCAAATCTATCATAACCAAATGGAAAGAACATGGCACAACAGCAAACCTGCCAAGAGATGGCCGCACACCAAAACTCACGGACCAGGCAAGGAGGGCATTGATCAGAGAGGAGCACAGAGACCTAAGGTAACCCTGGAGGAGCTGCAGACTTCCATAGCAGAGACTGGAGTATCTGTACATTGGACGGCAATAAGCCGTACGCTCCATAGAGTTGGGCTTTATGGCAGAGTGGCCAGAAGAAAGCCATTACTTTCAGCAAAAAACAAAATGGCACATTTTGAGTTTGCGAAAAGGCATGTGGGAGACTCCCAAAATGTATGGAGGAAGGTGCTCTGGTCTGATGAGACTAAAATTGAACTTTTTGGTCAAAGAAAATTCTATGTCTGGTGCAAACCCAACATATCACATCACCCAAAGAACACCATCCCCACTGTGAAACATGGTGGTGGCAGCATCATGCTGTGGGGATGTTTTTCAGCAGTCAGGACTGGGAAACTGGTCAGAGTTGAGGGAAAGATGGATGGTGCTAAATACAGGGATATTCTTGAGCAAAACCTGTACCACTCTGTGTGTGATTTGAGGCTAGGACAGAGGTTCTCCTTCCAGCAGGACAATGACCCCAAACACACTGCTAAAGCAACACTTGAGTGGTTTAAGGGGAAACATGTAAATGTGTTGCAATGCCCTAGTCAAAGCCCAGACCTCAATCCAATAGAAAATCTGTGGTCAGATGTAAAGATTGCGGTTCACAAGCGCAAACCATCCAACTTGAAGGAGCTGGAGCAGTTTTGCAAGGAGGAATGGGCAAAAATCCCAGTGGTAAGATGTGGCAAGCTCATAGAGGCTTATCCAAAGCAACTTGGAGCTGTGATAGCCGCAAAAGGTGGCTCTACAAAGTATTGACTTTAGGGGGGTGAATAGTTATGCACATTGACTTTTTCTGTTATTTTGTCCTATGTGTTGTTTGCTTCACAAAAAAAAAAAAAAAAAAAATCTTCAAAGTTGTGGGCATGTCTTGTAAATGAAATGATGCAAATCCTCAAACAATCCATGTTAATTCCAGGTTGTGAGGCAACAAAACATGAAAAATGGGGGTGAATACTTTTGCAAGGCACTGTATATATACGTGATTCTACTTTTTCCAGGTAGGGGGCGCACTGTAATTAGCCCCACAGCAGAAGCCGATCAGCAGGTGCCGGCCAATGGATATACTCTGGCACCCACTGATCGGTGAGGAGACATACTGAACGGAGCTCTGCATATGTAATCAATGCAGAGCTTCATCCTGCCCGCAAAGCAGGGAATAAAATCCAGCACGTCCCCTAGTGAAAGTAGCACACTGTACACACTAAACACTGGTTAGGCACACATTTAACCCCTTGATCAGCCTAGATCACAGGTGTCAAACTGGCGGCCCTGCAGCTGTTATGGAAATACAAGTCCCATGAGGCATTGCAAGGCTGACAGTTACAGGCATGACTCCCACAGGCAGAAGCATGATGGGACTTGTAGTTCCGCAACATCTGGAGGGACACCAGTTTGACACCCCTGCTAGATGTTTAATGCCTTCCCAGCCAGTGTCATTAGTACAGTGACGGTGTATATTTTTAGCACTGATCACTGTATTAGGTTGGGTTCACACCATTGCTGCATGCGGCTCCCAGCAGGGGTCTGGTGCGTCATGGTTCACTGTTCCAGGTCCGATTTTTTTTTTTTTTTTTTTTTTTTTTTTTTTTTATTATTATTTATTTATTTATTTATTTTTTACCTGAATTTTTGGCTGAATTTAGACCTGAAACAGGCCAAATGATGCACAGGACCCCTGTGCAAATTCGCATTGGAGCCGCAGCGAAGATATGTGAACCGGCTCCATAGAGAGCCGGTCAAAATCTCCTGCTATTTGCGAATTGGATGCAGAAAACACTGCATCCAATTCGCAATGGTGTTAACCCAGCCTTAGTGTCACTGGTTCCCACAAAGTTTCAGTTAGTGTCAGAATGTACGCCGCAATATCGCAGTCCCGCTATAAGTCGCTGATTGCCACATATATCCCATAGATTGTAGACGCTAAAATTTTTGCGCAAACCAGTCAATATACGTTTATTGAGATTTTGTTTATCAAAAATATGTAGCAGAAAATTGGCCTAAATTGATGAAGAAATTCTATTTTTTTAATTGGATATGTTTTATAGCCGAAAGTAAAAAATATTGTTTTTTTTTGTTTTCAAAATTGACTTTTTTTTTTGTTTATAATGCAAAAAAAAAAAAAAAACAGTGGGAATAAAATGCCACCAAAAGAAAGCTCTATTTGTGGGGAAAAAGGATATCAATTTTATTTGGGTACAGTGTCGCACGACTGCGCAATTGTCAGTAAAAGTAATGCAGTGCCCTATCAAAAAAAATGGCCTGGTCATGAAGAGGGGGGGGGAGGAGGGGGGTAAACCTTCCGGAGGTCAAGTGGTTAATCTTGACACTTACATTCATTCTGGAGAAGGTTTCAGCGCCAGATCAGTTGTTTTGCTTTTAGCTACTTAAAGTGCGCCTATCATAGAAGAATTGTGGAGGCGCTCGCCCATTCATTTCAAAGGCAGGGGCGATTTAGGAGCGCTAAATACAGGGCTCGCAAACCGCCCCAAAAGACGCTGCTTGCAGGACTTTTTCTAACGCCCCGCAAGCGCACCGCTATAGTGTGAAAGCACATTCGGGCTTTCACATTCGGGCAGCATGGGAGGCGGTTTTCAGGCGCTTTTTCTATTTCTGCCGACGTACAGCTACGGCAAATCGCGGGACCGTGCCACCTTGCCGCAGTATAATGACGGCGGCTGGTTGGCAAGAGGTTAATAAAAAAAAAAAGTCACATGGGTCAGTTTTTTTTTTTTTTTATCCTGTAGATGAATGGTCCAGTCCACGTGAATATGGATGTGACGGGTTGCAGTGATGTATTGATTATTTCTATTGTACACTTTTAGAGTTGAAGGGAAACGTTCCTCTCACGCTATGAAATGTATTCCAGCTCATGACTGTGTGATAAAGACATCCCACCAATTTACTGATCCAAATGTCTGATAAATATTGGTGTGATGGTGACCGTGTAGGAGGTGTGAGGACGGGACAGGGAGAGACATAAGTCAAAAATCCGGGGCTGAAATTGGATTGCTGGGCTTCCTATATGGACTGTATCAAAATCACCCAGATGAGTATTGGATTGCATGAACTGGAAGTATGCAGAGATCAATGCCAGCAATACCATCACACATACCGGCAATGCCCTTACATAACCATTGAACTGTGCATGCCATACTGGCAATGCCATCACACAGCCATTGAGCTCTGTATACCGTACTGGCAATGTCATCACACAGCCATTGAGCTCTGCATGCCATACTGGCAATGCCATCATACAACCATTAAGCTCTGCATGCCGTACCAGCAATGCCATCACACAGCCATTGAGCTCTGCATGCCATACTGGCAATGCCATCACATAGCTATTGAGCTCTGCATGCCATACTGGCAATGCCATCACACAGCCATTGAGCTCTGTATTCCCTACCAGCAATGCCCTCACACCTACATGCCGTACCAACAATGCCATCACACAGCCATTAGGCTTTGCATGTTGTACTGGCAATGCCATCACAGTCATTAAGCTCTGCATGTCATACTGGCAATGCCCTCACACAGCTATTGAGCTCTGTATACTGTGCTGGCAATGCCCTCACACAGCCATTGAGCTCTGCATGCCATACTGGCAATGCCATCACACAGCCATTGAGCTCTGTATTCCCTACCAGCAATGCCCTCACACCTACATGCCGTACCAACAATGCCATCACACAGTCATTAAGCTCTGCATGCCATACTGGCAATGCCACCACATAGTCATTAAGCTCTGCATGCATCTAGTTCAAACAAGCAGGTACCTGTATGGGAGATTTTGATGCAGTCTACATTAAGAACCCCAGCAATCAAAGTTGCCCTGATGAAGGGGGATTTTTGACCCCCCCCCCCCCGAAACGCGGTGGATACCGTTGTTACATCACTGTCAAGAATTAAGATTGTATGGACTTCTAAACGTATCTCTTGGCTCCCTGTATCTTCTGTGTGTGCGATCTTCTCACGGCGAGGTCACCCCAATTTCCTGTCTCCGGAGTGGCCTAGATCCTTTGAGCAAGGCCCGTTACCAACTTGCATTTGAAGAAAGCAGAGCGCCAAGTCCAGGGCCTCTTTTTATCTCATTTTGTTTTACATTGCTCACAGTGGTGGCCATTCCATTCTGTTTTCTTGTACATTTTGGTCCCTTCCCGATTGTTTGAGTTCAAATAAACATCAGTTGGGATATGTCTGCGCACAACTGTTGTGTTTTTATTGGGCCGAGATTGGCAATAGAATTCTCAAGTTTAAAAAAAAAAAAAAATTGTATTAAAAAAAAAAAAACCAATTCTGTAGGCTGAACATTTTTGGACAAATCCATGTTTTGAAAGTCATCCCATATCCAAGCAGAAGACTTCCTAAAGGCAAATCGGCTGTTCATTTTGCAAGGAAATTTTCCCTTATCTTAGTGATTGAGGTGGAAAGGGGCATTTAGTGGATGGGGAGGATGAAGGTCCCCTCAGATATAAAAAAAAAAAAAAAAATTGGTGATCAGCTGCCGTGATCTGTTCAGCCGTAAATACGATCAAAAGCCAGTTGACCACGGTTGAAATTGCCGGAAAATTGCTGCATGTATAGTTATCATTGCAATTACTGAGAAACCTGAGTAGATCACCCTTACGATGTAGTGAAAGTTGTAAAGGGCACGTTATATGGCACCTGCCTTCCACGCCCATTTGGGTTATGTCATTTCATCGCCCGTATCTCTCCATGTAGACATTTGCATTGTGCATTTAATGTAGCAGCCAGTTTCTTAATGAAATTAGCAAAAGTAGATGGGAATTATGTAGGCCCCTGTTCACAGGGAAGTGCGTCACACGGCACAAATTTCATAGCCATATTCATAAGAGAGCCATTTCCTAGATTGGCCGAGCAGATGCTTATAGACAAAAAAATAAAAAATAAATATATATATATATATATATATATATATATATATATATATATATATATATATATACATATATACATACATATACTATATTACCAAAAGTATTGAGACACCTTCCTTTACACCACATGAACTAATGCCATCCCAGTCTTAGTCCGTAGGGTTCAATATTGAGTTGGCCCACCCTTTGCAGCTATAACAACTTCAACTCTCCAGGGAAGGTTGTCCACAAGGTTTAGGAGTGTGTCTATGGGAATGTTTGACCATTCTTCCAGAAGTGCATTTGTGAGGTTAGGCACTGATGTTGGACAAGAAGGCCTGACTCGCAGTCTCCACTCCAATTCATCCCAAAGGTGTTCTATCGGCTTGAAGTCAGGACTCTGTGCAGGCCAGTCAAGTTCCTCCACCCCAAACTTGCTCATCCTGTCTGTATGGACCTTGCTTTGTGCACTGGTGAGCAGGAAGGGGCCATCCCCAAACTGTTCCAACAAAGTTGGGAGCATGAAATTGTCCAAAATGTCTTGGTATGCTGACGCCTTAAGAGTTCTCCTCACTGGAACCAAGGGGCCAAGCCCAACCCCTGAAAAACAACCCCACACCATAATCCCTCCTCCACCAAATGATTTGGACCAGTGCACAAAGCAAGGTCCATAAAGACATGGATGAGCGAGTTTGGGGTGGAGGAACTTGACTGACCTGCACAGAGTCCTGACTTCAAGAACACCTTTGGGGTGAATTAGAGTGGAGACTGTGAGCCAGGACTTCACTCCAACATCAGTGCCTGACCTCACAATTGCGCCTCTAGAAGAATGGTCAAACATTCCCATAGACACACTCCTAAACCTTGTGGACGGCCTTCCCAGAAGAGTTGAAGCTGTTATAGCTGCAAAGGGTGGGCCAACTAATACTGAACTCTACGGACGAAGACTGGGATGCCATTAAAGTTCATGTGGGTGTAAAGGCAGACGTCCCAAAACGTAATGCTTTTTTATATATATAAATATATATATATACAATATTTTTAGTTTTTTTTTTTTGTTTATTTTTATCAATTTACAAACTGCAAAGTTAGAAAAATCTAATTAAAATCAATATTCGGTGTGACTACCTTTTGCCTTGAAACCACCCTCGATTCTTCTAGGTACACTTGCACACAGTTTTTGAAGGAACTCGGCAGGTAGGTTAGGTAGGTTGTTCCAAACATCCTGGAGAACTAACCACAGATCTTCTGTGGATGTTGGCCACCTCAGATCCTTGTGTCTCTTCGTGTAATCCCAGACAGACTCCATGATGTTGATACCGGGGCTCTGTGGGGGCCAAACCATCACTTCCAGAACTCCTTGTTCTTCTTTACAATGAAGATGGTACCTAATGACATTGTCTGTATGTTTGGGGTCAATGTCCTGCTGCAGAATAAATTTGGAGCCATTCACACACCTCCCTGATGGTATGGCATGATGGATAAGTATCTGCTTGTATTTCTCAACATTGAGGACACCAGTGATCGGGAAACGTTGAGGACCATAGAGTGGTTGGCTAAGCAAACTCAATGCAGCAGATGAAAGACACATCATGCTCACTTCCCTTCCACATTGGAAGATGTCCAACAATGCCATCAGTACAGAACTGGGGGAAACCCGTGGGACCCAGGCACACCCATCTACTGTCCGTAGAATTCTGGCCAGAGGTTGTCTTCATGGAAGAATTGTGGCCTAAAAGCCATACCTCCAACATGGAAACAAGGCTAAGCAACTCAACTATGCAGGAAAACATAAGAACTGGGGTGTAAAAAAATGGCAGCAGGAACTTTGGAGTGATAAGTCAAAATGTAAAATATTTGGCTGTAGCAGGAGGCAGTTTGTCGGTGAAGGGCTGGAGAGTGGTACAATAATGAGTGTCTGCAGCCAACAGTGAAGCATGATGGAGGTTCCTTGCAAGTTTGGGGCTGCAAATGCTGAGACATACAAGCACATACTTATCCATCATGCCATACCATCAGGGAGGCATGTGATTGGCCCCAAATTTATTCTGCAGCAGGACAATGACCCCAAACATACAGCCAATGTCCTTAAGAACTATCTTCTGCATAAAGAGTACTGGAAGTGATGGTTTGGCCCCCACAGAGCCCTGATCTCAACATCATTGAGTCTGTCTGGGATGTCCCAGAGGGATTTGAGGCAGCCTACATCCACAGAAGATCTGTAGTTGGTTCTCCAAGATGTTTGGAACAACTTACCTGCCAAGTTCCTTCAAAAACTGCATGCAAGTGTACCTAGAATTGATGCTGGTTTGAAGGCAAAGGGCGGTCACACCAAATATTGATTTGATTTGGATTTCTCTTCTGTTCATTTACTGTTTAATCTTGGTATTGATACAAAATAAACTATTAACACTTCTATGTCTGAATGGAATTCTTCATTTACAGCATTTTTTTACACATGCCTAAAACTTTTGCACAGTAGTGTGTATATGTATATATATATATGTATATATATATATATATATATATATATATATATATGTTCCCTGTTCCTCTTCAGCTGCATGCTTAAAATAGATAGTGTCCTGCCCCCCCCCCCTTCCTTTCCCCATCCACCGCCTAATCGAAGGTGGCTAATTCTCCCAGTAGCGTTCGGTTGAACGAATGAGTATGCAGAGCTTCAGACGGATGAAATGTGGTAAGTTTATGAAAGTGTGTATTAAAGTCAGTGCCGGGTCTCTAATTTCACTGCAGTATGCCAAAACACTGAGTTTCTTATTTCAGTTACTGTGATCTTCAGGGAGGTTAATTTCCATGACGAACTGCAGGCCATGTGCTTAAAGGATTTATCTAATTAGAATGACACTTTTTTTTTTCTTCTTCTTTTTGAGAAAAAATAAAAGAACTTGGATGGATATTTAAACGATGGCGGGAGCAACGTACTAAATCTTGCCTCTGGCTGCTGTATGCTGCTGTTCAGTGGTGGTTGCAAGCTCCTTTTGAAGGAATCTTAAAGTGAACCTTCACGCAATTTTGTTTGTTCCTTCCATGATTCTCTTTTTCCCCCCATTATCTATCATCAATTTGCAGCCCATTTTATTTTGAATAGGGGGAGGCATCCCTTTTTTACTTGGGGCATAGACTGACTCTACCTTTCTTGCCTAAGCGAGAACAGTGTCGCTCCCTGCCCAAAGCCACCTGGGATAGCAACATCACGCATCTCAGAAGGCTTCCAGGCAACATCATCAGGAGGCCAGCTGCTAGGATAAGAACAGCCAGCCTACTGCCTGGTTTCTCTGTTATCTGCATGGCAGGAGCAGTGTCTGCATACTAAATCTTGCTTCTGGCTGCTGTATGCTGCTGTCTAATGGTGGTTACAAGCTCCTTTTGAAGTAATCCTAAAGTGAACCTTGACTCACTTTTGCTTGTTCTTTCCATGTTGCTCCTCTACCCCCATTATCATTCTTCAAATTGCTGCCAATTTTTGGGAGTGGGGGATACCTATTTTTGATGGAGCATAGCCAACTCTTCTTGCCTAGGAGTAATAGATGCGCCCCGCCCCCCTCCTGCCCAAAGCCTCCTTTAAGCCTCCACGTCATACATCTCAGAAGGCTTCATCAGGAGGCCAGCTGCTAGAACCCGCAAGTGACAGCCAGCCTACTGCCTGGTTCCTCTGCTTTCTGCATGGCTGGAGCTGGGTCTGCGTACTAAATCTTGTCTCTGGCTGCTGTATGCTGCTTCCCAATGGTGGTTAAAAGCTCATTTTAAAGGAATCTTAAAGTGAATCTTTACTTTTGTTTGTTCCTTCCATGTTGCTCCTCTACCCCCATTATCAATCTTCAAATTGCAGCCAATTTTTTGGGGGGAGTGGGGGATGCCTTTTTTTAGTGGCGCATAGCCAACTCTAATCACCTAGGCCCTCCCTGCCCAAAGCCTCCTGGGATAGCCACGTCTTACGTCTCAGAAGGCTTCATCAGGAGACCAGCTGCTAGAACCCGGAATAGACAGCCAGCCTACTGGTGACGTCACAAAGAAGATGACGGCGCTGGACCAGGGAGATCAGCAGATTTCAGAGGTTTACAGATGGACAGCACTGGATTTGCTGGGTGGATGAGTATGCTATTGAAGCTGTATCCTGCAGACCAGGTAAGAAGGGGTCAAAATATAACCGAACCCCAGCACTGAGAGTTACAGTTCTGGGTGGAAAGTTTGGATCACAGTGGGTCGTTCCTTCAGTAAACATCTTGCGGTCTTTTCAGTGAATGCAAGGCGCTCTGTGAATGGAGCAAAGGAGCTTGTGATGTTCATCTGCCCCTCCTCCAATCTCTCAGAGCTCTTGCTTACTGTATGTTAGAAAGAATACAAGACATTTACTGAATGGAGAAGCTGGAATGGGAGTGAACTGCAGCGATCAAAGTACTCCAGCTGGAACTGTAAATCTCAGTGGTGGACGATCGGGGCTGCCTGCACTTTATGGGGGCGAGTCAAGTCAGAGTTGGATGTAAGCCTGCATCCTGAACACAGAGGACACACTTTATAAGTTTGGAATTATTTTTACACTGCACGTGTCAAAAAATAGTTTTTGCCCTGAGTTCAGCTTTAAGGGAAGAGGACCTGTCATGCAAACTTGAAAACAAAGAGCTGTCATGATGCCGCAGCCTGAGTAGAAGATGATTATGGTTTCTGGCACACGTTCCAACGTTTGCTCTCTTGTTCTCTATGCACGGAATGTTGTGTCAATGGTGACATTAAATTACAGGCGATCATTCAGAGTCAGTCAGGAGCCGATGGCACAGACTGTGAGATTTTTGCAATGGCAAAAAAAAAATAGTGAGTATTGCCTGTGCCAAGAGTTGAGTGCTTAGAAGCAATGTCAAGGAGCTGCACAGCAAGCTTTGCGTAAACCCCAATTAATGCTGTTATATAGGTAATAAAATATTAAATTCAATTATTATAGCTAAATTTTGCTTGGTATCTGCTGTTAAGCATCACTAAGAATGGGAGCTGGAGAGGCAGCACTAAGGCCAATCAGGTGTACTGAATAGACATATGCTGACAAGAGACTCTTTCATTGTTCAATCACAGCCTGGGACAGGCAGGTGACTTGGCTGTATTGCTTTAACTGAATTAAAAAAAGTAAGGTCACCAACCTGGATTTGGTAAGGCTGTGTAAATCTCAGGACTGACTGGAGTCTCTTGCATATGGGAAATCTTGCACAAAACATCATTCTAGGTTGCTGATGGCAATCGGTTATGTACCATCGTTTTCAAACCTTCATTACAAAATGAAACTTGAAGTTGGGTTGCTTTTGGCATCTTGTAGACAGTTCCGTACAATGACCGCTTCATTTGTAGATCTCACCATTTGGGCAGTTCTACATGAAGATTTTACCATTTAGACAGTTTCATACATTAAGATCTCCATTTGTAGATCTTACCATTTGGATCGTTCTATATCTATTACAATGAAGGGAATATTTCTTTAAAAAAATAAATAAATAAACCTGTCATACTTATCTGCTTTGTGCAAATATTTTGCACCGAGCAGCCCCAATCTTCCTAGTCTGGGGTCCCTCACTGACGTTCCTGGCTCCTTCCCCTTTCTGAGTGCCCCCATAGCAAGCCGCTTCCTATGGGGGCACTCGTGCGGGCTCAATCCCCAACCTTGCTTTGTGTGTCCATTGAAACCCACACCATGGCCTGGGCCCTTCTCCTGATTGCTCCTCACTGGCTGTGATTGACAGCAACAGGAGCCAATCGCTCCTGCTGCTGCCTCTGAGCCAGTGAGGAGAGAGAACAGCGATGTTGCTCTTGGGCACAGTGCTGGATTGAGATCGAACTCAGGTAAGCATGGGGGGAGCAGAATAACAAAGTTTTTTTTTTACCTTAATGCGTACAGTGCATTAATGTAAAAACACCTTCTACCTTTTCAACCACTTTAACCTCTTGGCGGCGACAGTACGCAAATATGTGGCCTCTTGGCAGGTAGGCCTTTATGCCGAGAGGCCACAGAATGTAAACCCAGCTATGCCGACACATTTACTGGCAGCTAACGAAAAGCATTCGGGAGCCTTCCAATCACTTGACAGCCATTGACGGCAGTCACATGATCATAAACCCAACGCTGCCTCCCGGCATCTGAAACCCCTTGAAGGCACAGGTGCAAAGGGGTTAAGCTCTTTAGTTGTAGATCCTGCCATTGGACAGTTCTGTAGATCAGGCTCTTGAATTGTAGATCTTATTATATGGACAATTTCCTTATGTTAGGCTTGTTATTTGTAGATCTTGCCATTTGGACAGTGCCATACATTAAGCATTCTCGAATTGGATGAATTGGAGAGCTTGATGTCATGGCGTCCAAGCGGCTGACCTCCTGTGTTCACAGTGCAGCAGGGCAGCCACTTGGAGTAGCAGTGTCTACTACAGGGATTTCCAGCTTCTAGAGGAATTCCACAGGTATTTTATATACATAGCTATACTGGTCCAAGTGGGATAAATGTAATTGGGTAAAAAATATCCATACCTGGAATTCTACTTTAAACCCAATTTGAAGAAGATGAGGGTTCATATTCAGCTTGAGGCTATACTCCAAGGAGCTCCATAGAGCACAGGGATTGACTTGAAGACCAATTAGTTTGAAGCCTAACATGGGTACTTGCAGGCACCTTTAGGCACTGCTGTTACCTGAGAAAAATGTTATGCCAGAACAGATTTACTTTACCAATAAAGAAAGTCCAGTATAGGTGAGCATTTCATGAGAACAATATTCTATGGATATAAAGTTATAGCTGGTTCAATATTACATTGGCCCAAGAATATCATTTTTTTGTCAGGTGGGAACTGATGCTTTTTAGGATTGTTCCATATTTTAGATTGTCTGTTCTAAAAAAGCTGGCACTAATGGAAACAAACGAAGATTAGCTACCAGCAACGCAACATAACACGGCAGAAAACATTGCAGAGGCTTTGTCATTCTACGAATGGAAGGCTTCGCAAGTGATAAGTCCACATAATGCCCTTTATAAACACTTTCCATTTTCATTTCAAACTTGGGACTTCTTGAGATTTGCAAAATTTATACTAAATGGCCTGCTTTGGTTTCATGGATGTATAAGGAAACAAATGGTCTCTGTATCTTAAAAAATCATAATTTTCAAAAATGAAAACCCACCCATGACTACTATAAAACACTTTTAGTTGGTTTGAATGTGACAGACTACCTTTTCCTTGTGCTCAGTTCTTTTAATTTGGGGTGGTTATCTCTATGAATCCTCTAAGATGCCCTGAGATATCTATACAGAAAATAGAGAATAATTAGACATACTTGTAGTTTTAAAATAAGGATGCCACCTGTCTTGTCAAACCCTTTTATAAGTTTAATATAGTGAAACATTTTAATTTTTTACCTTGTAATTGATCAATTATATATGAGACATAAAATAGAGGGTTCTACCTGCTACGTCATTTCAGTTTGTTAGGCCAGAGGTCCTAAGATCATTTTTTGGGGATGCCAAGATTAGTAGCTTGCAATTATTGTTTTGGCAGATGCAGAACATTGGCAGACCAAAAGATGGGGTCCCACCATCTTTTTATTTTCCACAGGCTTTACCTAATTACTAGCCACAGTTGGATTGGCTACCTTTCTGCAAAATGTACTATACAAGTGAATAATGAAGTAGCCAAATTCTGCATTTTAATAACTTGTATTGGTCCCCGCCTTCCTCTCCAACCCATACAGTAAGCAGCCGAGACAGCCCTCTAGTTGGGAGGAAGAGTAGGTGGTCCCAACTCGCACTGTCATTGACTTGAAACGTACGGTGGGGATACCCATTGTCCATAAGTAGTATTGTACAGATCCCCCAGAGGTGCATTGAATTATAATTCTAATTTATATGTCTTTCTGTTTGAATATCTTCCAATTTTTATTGAGCCCGTAGCAGCCAAGATCCCAATGTTTGAGTAGTTGGATGGTGCTAAAAGAAGGTGTGATAAAAAGGTATAAAATCCTCTGTAAGCGTATGCCACTGGGAGTTGTATGTGCCATCTACAGCCATCGATGGCTTATCCCCGGACGTGAAAGTGACATACGCTAACAGGATTTTATACCTTTTTTTTTTTTTTTGTAACACCATCCACCTTCAGTACTGAAACATTGGTATGTTGGATGCAATGGGTTCAATAAACACTGGAAGATATTAAATTAGGGAGGCATATAAATGATGAGAATTAAAATTTAAAGTGGTGTTCCATGCAAAATGATAGTTTTTAAATAAAAATACCCCTATAATACACAAGCTTAATGTATTTTAGTAAAGTTAGTCTGTAAACTAAGGTCGGTTTTGTTAGTTTATAGCAGTAGTTTGTTATTTTATAAACTTATAGCAGGCCGTGGCCATCTTAAGTGTGGGCATCTGAAGCCAGACTGTATTTCTTCCTGGATCTCAGCTTTGCAGATCTCACACATGCTCAGTGCAGCACAAGCAGTGTAATAGGTTTCACGTCAGGTTTCCATAGCAACGGCAGTGTCAGAGGAAGTTGCCGCCCCTTCCCAGAAAGGATTACAAACAGGAAATGATGCGATGGGCCGCGGCCAGGGCGGAGGAAGTGAAAAATGAATACAGCAGATATACAGGAGGTGCTGAGAAAAAAAATAAAAAAATATCCAATTCGTTTACAGTGCACAGTTTAGTGAGGGATGCTGAAGAGTTGTAAAAGTGGGTGGAACTCCACTTTAATGCACCTCTATGTATCTGTGCTATATTACTTTTGGACAATGAGTATCCCCACCAATTGCTTTTCAACTCCATATCAGAGTGAGTTGGAACACCACCCACTCATCCTCCCAACTAGAGGGTTGTCTCGGCTGCCTACTGTATGAGCTGGAGAAGAAGACGGGGACCAATATTACCAATATAACCCAACTAGAGGGTTGTCTCGGCTGCCTACTCTATGGGCTGGAGAAGAAGACAGGGACCAATATAAATGATTAAAATGCCAAATAGAACTTGGCTACTTCATTTTTCATTTGTATTGTTAATTTGCAGAAGGGTAGCCAGTCTAAATGTGGCTAGTAATTGGGAAAAGCTTGTGAGAAACAAAGATGGTGGGACCCCATCTGTTGGTCTGCTAATGTTCTGTACCGGCCATAACAATACATACAAGCTAGTAATCATATATAATTGATCAATTTCAAGGGAACAGATGAAAATGTTCTACAATATGAAACTTATAAAAGGGTTTGCCAGACAGGTGGCATCCTTATTTTATAACTACATGTATCTCTATTTCTGTATAGATATCTCGTGGCTTCCTAGAGGATCCATAGAGGTAATCAGACCAATGCCAGAAAGCGCCCTTATGCAGGAGGCCTTAAAGAATAAATTCAGTTTTAGACAAAGTGCACTTATTCAGTTTTTTCCTGACATAATAAATCCCACCCTCCTCTTCCATAGCAAAGACTGGACGTCTATGGCCTCCCGGGTTTATATACAGTATATATCAAGCATCATAAGTCCTCTCTCTCCTGGCCGTGTCTGTGCAGTACAGCCCAAAAGACTTCTATGGGGTTCGTCTTCCAGCCAGGAGACGAGCCTCATAGGATTCTATGGGGCAGTAATTTGCAGGCGTGACACCGGAGTAAGAAGACTTACGGCACTGGATGCAAACAAATACAGAAGGCCATAGGCATCAGATCTCAGTAAATATTAATCTGTGGAGGGGGAGGGTAGAATCGGTTAGGTCAGAGCCAAGGGGCACTTCTTCTTTTACCACAAGTCATAAGAGTGTAAAGCAGTGTGCAAAGGGTACCACCAAGACTATTAGCAGATCCACCCACCATGTGAGGAGCTCTGTGAAATCAGGCTGTAGTAGATTCCAGAAAACTCTGGTCAAGTTAGATTGTGGTTGTGTTGAATTGCTCTTCACAGTGGAATGATCTGTTTTGTATGGGTTCAGCTTTCACTGCAAAAGTTGCTAATTTTTATTTTTTTATTATTGGAATGTTGGATAGGTTTTATTTTTTTATTTATTTTTTGATGCTGTAAGTATATTTAGTACCATTAACTGGTAACGGTTTATTAAAGAGTGCATGTGATCCAGAGAAGGAAGTTCTCACTGTATGTGCTAAACAACTTTTGATAATACATGGCAGTCGTATAATTTGTAAGTACGGCTCCCGTCGTGTCCTCCCAGCCTCTTCACCCCCGGAAGTTGCCGAAGGGTTTCAGATCAATTGTAATCAACAACTTGACATGGCACAAGTAAACGGCCTGGCTGACTTTTACAAAGATTAGGTGCTAAGAGACCACATTTATATAAGATAGCCGGGGCTCAGGGTCTAGCTCCAGTTACATCCAAGGGCTGCTAGGATTACATCCGCAGATCAGAGGCCCGGGGAAGACGTTATCCTCCAGATCAGCTTGCATGACTTTTAGTAAAATTAGGTGTTAAGAAATGACATTTATGTAAGTTGCATCTTGGGGTCTGATTACGCTGCCGGCCGAGGACCTTGTGGCAAAGGCTGTAACTATTATATCGTTTCACTGGGATTCTTCGCAACAATAAAAAGGAGGAACCAACACAAAGTGCAAAGATAATTTGTGATTTTTGAGTTATTGCTTGTTATCTTTTAGAGATTACGTTGATTATCAGGATGCAACGTCAACCATGTTGAGTAGTATTTTAATGGATATATATCTTTATCAAAGTGATATCTAGACTTTTATATGCAATAAAGACATTGCAAAGTTTGAAGTGAACTCTACCCATTTTGGTTACCAAAGGCAGTTTTTCTAAGAGGTCATGTTCTATATATATAAAAAATGAAGGCATCATTAGAACAATTTTAAGCTTTTCCAAATGGAAAAAAAAAAAAGACTATATATATATATATATATATATATATATATATATATATATATATATATATATATATATATATATATATATATATATATATATATATATATATATATATATATATATATGTACGTATATATAATTTTTTTTATTTTTTTTCATTTGGAAAAGCTTAAAATTGTTTGAATGATGCCTTTATTTTATATCCTTGAATCTTGCAACACAAATGATTGCAGCAGCAAAATTCCAGCTTGGGATACTTCATTTCACTGAGCTGAGAGCATCGCCATTAATAGGTGATCTCCTACTATAACTGGACATTTTGGGAAAGACTTGCTTCAAGTGATATTAAAGGCAATTTTGTTTTTTGTTTTTTTCTGTTTCGTTGTTTTTATTGAGTTTTTCAAGCACGCAATTTTTTTTTTCTCTAAATTACAAACATGTTATACTTACCTACAATGTGCAATGGTTTTTGACAGGGCAGCCCTGGTCCTCCTCTTTTCGGGTCTCCTGGCGGCACTCCTGGCCCCTCACGCTGGCTTGCTCCCGAGCAGCTGCTCTGCATGTGCATTCAGACACAGAGCCATGGCTCAGCTCCACCCCCTCTCTGTCCTCATTGGCTCACTGGCTGTGATTGACAGCAGTAAGAGCCAATGGCTCCCCTTGCTGTCACAACCAATAAGTAAGTTGAGTACCTGGAGAGCCGAGGCTTTTGTGCACATTGATTGATTGGATAAGTATTGGAGGGGCTGGGGGGGGGAGGGAGTTGCACAGAGGTTTTTCACCTTCATGCATACAATGTATGAAGGTAAAAAAACATGAGCCTTTATAACCACCTTAAATTTGTAGACCAGCCTTTCTCAACCAGGATTCCATGGAAACCTTAGGTTCCTCCAGAGGTTGCTAGGGGTTCCTTGAGCAATTTCTGACACTCAGCAGTGGTGGCCCGTCCATAGAGGGCGCGTGAGCGCTGCTCCCCCCATCCATGTTGTCCGGCCCCCTGAACTAAAGTTCCTCCCCACCAATCAGGAGGCAGGTCGTGAGACCTGTTTCCCGATTGGACAAAGCGCAGGCGATCCTATTGGATACCTAGCGCTTAGGAGGAACAGAGAGGGGACACACGGCGGAGGAAGCCACGGAAGGAGCGGACACTGGAGCCGCTGCCTGCACCCCGGGAGAGGAGGAGAGGACACCACATCCCACCAGCCCTAGATCAGGTAGTAGGTGCCTGGCCACCGGTCACCTCGGGGGGGGAGTGGGGGAGGTTTTCAGTGCCGTGCCGCCAGCCTCCTAAGCTGGTTGCAGGAGGTGACCTCTGAATCTGCTCCATAGCATAAATACCTATACTTCTTCCTTTTTCTTTTTTTTTTTATAATATATCTTTATTGAAATTTTCATTACAGAAATGATAAAAATATACAAAAAAGAAACAAACAAAAAAAACCCAATATGATTTACAGCATAAAGGTATACAGTAGGGCTCATAAAAGCCTTAAGTATATTTAATGATATATCTATAGATCTTAACGTAATTGCCATAAGAAATTTTGAAACAGAATTGCAAATATGCTTTAAGTAATTAAGCATTAAAATCTATGACTAATGTGGGGAAAAACAAAAAGATCAAGCAAAAAGAAGAAGAAAAGAGGGGAAAAAAATAACAGTGAGCCTGTCGATGAGATGTACGATAATGTATAAAAGAATAGGGATTTAAGGTTCAGGTGAAGGGTTTCTAAGGATAGTAAAGTTGCAGAATCGGGGTTTTTCATAAAGGACATCCAGGAGGACCTTATGTCCTGGAAATGAGAATATCGGTCGCGTAGTTACATTGATAGTTCTTCCCTTCTTAAGCTTATTTAATTTGGCTATCCATTGTGTTATTGAAGGAATGAGCTGGGATTTCCAGTATCTCGGAATTATCACCCTGGCAGCCACTAAAAATAAAGGGAAAACCACCTTCTTGAATACGTATACTTCTATTATTGGAAGGCCTGAACCCAAACTGGTGGGCCTGCCTGTCCATATGTCCTCTTTTGTCTCTGGTTACCTTAAAGCGGACCTTCAGTCATATTTTTTTAAAAATCTTTCCATCTTTCAATCTTTCCATCTATTAAATCTTCTGCCCTTGTTGTTTTGGATAGTTGTTTTGGACTTTGGATAGTAAAACATTTTTTTAATTTCCCAAAAATTATGACAAAAAATTACAACTTCAAAAAACCCGCCATGCCTCTTACTAAACACCTTGGATTGCCTACTTTCTAAAAAGAGGCAATGTGGTGGTATTTGTACGGCCCTGACATCTTCAGGCTTCAAAAAAATGAGATAAACCGTCGGTACCATCAGAATTCATCAATTTTCAGATATATATCCCATAGTTTGTGGACTCTAGAACTTTCCTACAGACTAAATAATATACACTGATTTGGGTTATTTTCACCAAAGAAAAGTAGCAAGAATACATTTTGGGATAAATTTATGAAAAAACAATAATTTTTTTGCAAAATTTTATAAATGCCGCCAAAAGAAAATGTAGTTTGGGTACAGTGTTTGTATGACCGCGCAATTTTCATTCAAAGTGTGACAAGGCAGAAAGCTGAAAATTGGCCTGGGCAGGGAGGGGGTTAAAAGTGCCAGGGTTTAATGTTTACCTTATTATGGTACAGTCAGCTCCATAAATATTGGGACATCGACACAATTCTAATTTTTTTGGCTCTATACACCACCACAATGGATTTTAAATGAAACGAACAAGAAGTGCTTTAACTGCAGACTTTCATCTTTAATTTGAGGGGATTTACATCCAAATCAGGTGAACGGTGTAGGAATTACAACAGTTTGTATATGTGCCTCCCACTTTTTAAGGGACCAAAAGTAATGGGACAGATTAACAATCATCCATGAAACTTTCACTTTTTAATACTTGGTTGCAAATCCTTTGCAGTCAATTACAGCCTGAAGTCTGGAACACATAGACATCACCAGACGCTGGGTTTCATCCCTGGTGATGCTCTGCCAGGCCTCTACTACAACTGTCTTCAGTTCCTGCTTGTTCTTGGGGCATTTTCCCTTCAGTTTTGTCTTCAGCAAGTGAAATGCATGCTCAATCGGATTCAGGTCAGGTGATTGACTTGGCCATTGCATAACATTCCACTTCTTTCCCTTAAAAAACTCTTTGGTTGCTTTCGCAGTATGTTTCGGGTCATTGTCCATCTGCACTGTGAAGCGCCGTCCAATGAGTTCTGAAGCATTTTGCTGAATATAAGCAGATAATATTGCCCGAAACACTTCAGAATTCATCCTGCTGCTTTTTGTCAGCAGTCACATCATCAATAAATACAAGAGAACCAGTTCCATTGGCAGCCATACATGCCCACGCCATTACACTACCACCACCACGCTTCACTGATGAGGTGGTTTGCTTTGGGTCATGAGCAGTTCCTTTCCTTCTCCATACTCTTCTCTTCCCATCACTCTGGTACAAGTTGATCTTGGTCTCATCTGTCCAAAGGATGTTGTTCCAGAACTGTGAAGGCTTTTTTAGATGTTGTTTGGCAAACTCTAATCTGGCCTTCCTGTTTTTGAGGCTCATAAGAGTCATAAGAGGGCCAATGAGAGCTGCAGGGCTGGAGGTGTGCCTCCTGTGTAAATCCAGGAAGTGAACAGGCAGCCGCTTCAGCTGCCCACAGTTAAAATGGATGCAGTGGAGGGAGATTTCTGCAGCTTATTTGGCAAGCACAGAATCGCAGTATATATAAAATAATGTGCAAAGTGGTTGGAGGGAAGCTTCAGAATGGCAAAGATGTTTTTTATTACAAATGACGTGAGCAGGCCGCAGTTCCTCTTTAAGATGAATCCACACATGCCACGTTCCATTCTTAATGTACAGAAACCACAGAGGGCAGGGTGCTAAGCCACGGCCTTGGACTTTCTCACACAGCCAGTAGCTAGGCTGTGGTGCTGAAACTGAGAAGGTTAGCTTCGGAGAGATCATGTGAGGTCATGTCTGTGCTAGCTGGCGTACGTATGTGTACAAACAGCAAGCAAGCATCTGTTCCTCTTCGAATTAGCTTCACTGTCCTAACAAAACCATTTCTTCTTACACTGCCAAGTGAGTTCAAACAATTGAGTAGGTGTTGGCATGGTAAACACATAAAACTTACTGGTCCAGAAAAACGAGGCATTGTAGTTAATTGTACTCTTTGGGGTTGATTTACTAAAGACAAATAGACTGTGCACCTTGCAAGTGCAGTTGCTCCAAAGCTTAGTAAATGAGATGAAGCTTCACTTTGCAAAGAATATCCAATCCCATGCAAGAAAAAAAAAAAAAAAAACAGCATTTGTGATTGGATGATTGTCAGCTGAGCTCTCCATCATTTACTAAACTCTGGAGCAACTGAACCTTGCAAAGTGCACCGTCTATTTTCCTTTTAGTAAATCAACCCCATTATGTTCTTATTTTACCTTTTTTTTTTTTTTTTTTTTTTTGTTTTTTATTTTTTGTTTTTTTTTTTGTTTTTTTAATTCAAAATATTTATATAATTCCTGTGTATATTATTTTTAATAAATAAATCTAAATAAATAAATGTAATAAATCTGCTGATTTAGTTGTCTAAAACAGTTTGCTTATTGCATTTCATCGCATTAGCGCAGGGGGTCTCAAACTGGCGGCCCTCCAGCTGTTGCGAAACTACAAGTCCCATCATGCTTCTGCCTGTGGGAGTCATGCTTGTAACTGTCAGCCTTGCAATGCCTCATGGGACTTGTAGTTTTGCAACAGCTGGAGGGCCGTCAGTTTAAGACCCCTGCTAGATGTTGTGTTTTTTTTTTTTTTTTTTTTTAGCGTTTCCTAAGACACCCTATGTTAGGTTCCATTCACACCTAGGCGGGCGGAATCGCCACAATTTTGGCCGCGGTTCCAGAACGCGGGACACATTTGCAATGCCATTACTTGTTAATGGCACCCCAATTGCGGTGCTATTTTTTTGCCGCGCGAAGCTTGTCACTCAGAAATGAGCAGGAGCTATTTTTGGGACGGCCGATTTGCACGTTGCGATTTTGCCGCGATTGCAGCGCTGGTAAAGAAATAGAAAAAACTGCGCCAAGATAAAAACTAAAAAAAATGGTTGCAAAACTAATTTCCAACCATTCAGTTGTTCGGGGGCTGCGATTAATGTGTATAACATCAATACAAGAAAATAATGTGAAAAGAATACAAAATCGCGCTACCCATAAATTCCTAACCAAAAATGAATGTGGACCAAATCTATATAAAGTCCTGTGTAGGAGGGATCAACAATATGAGTGATAAAAATTTCAAATAAATAAATGGATTTATTAAATGGCAACCGTGGCAAAAACGCACAGCGATTGGCAGCTGCACACAGGAGTTTTTTTTACCTTACCTACCTTTTACCTAGTATGTGATCTGCCGCTGTCGACCTGTTCCTGCTGTGATCACACACAGCGGGAGCCCGGCGGGTACCGCAGACTTGATGTCCACCCAGCACCCGCCGATTACACAGTACAGAGGCAAAGCAGCAGTCTGCCTATGTAAACAAGGCAGATTGCCGTTCTGTCAGAGGAGAAGGTATTGATCCTGTGTTCCTGCTTGCAGGAAGACGAATCTTTGCCTTCCCCTAGTCAAAGCATCTCCTCCCCCACAGTGAGAAGGCACTGGCTAGGCACACATTTAACCCCTTGATCGCCCCTGGTGGTAACCACTTCCCAGCCAGTGTCATTAGTAAAGTGACAGTGCATATTTTTAGCACTGATGACTGTGTTAGTGTCACCGGACCCAAAAAGTGTCAAATGTGTCAGTTAGTGTCCGATTCGTAAGCCACAATGTCACAGTCCTGCTATAAGCCTTTGATCGCTGCCATTACTAGTGAAAATAAAAAAAATATTTATAAAAATATCCCATAGTTTTGTAGACGCTATAACTTTTGCGCAAACCAATCAATATACGCTTTCACCCCGAGGCGGTTTTCAGCCGGTTTAGCGCTAGAAATAGCGCCTGTAAAACGCCTGAAAACCGCCTCCCATTCATTTCAGTGTAAGTTTCCACACTGGGGCGCTGCGCTTGCGGGATATTAGGAAAAGTCCTGCAAGCAGCATCTTTGGGGTGGTTTGGGAGCACTGTATTTAGCGCTCCCAAAACTCCCTGCCCTTTGCAATGAATGGGCAGCGCTTCTAAAGCGCCTGAAAAGCAATTCGGAAGCGCCGCAACACGGGCGCTTTTAACCCCTTCATTGGGGTTAAAAAAAGCGCCCCGCCAGCAAGCGTAAAGCGGCGCAAAAGTGCAGCTAAACAGCGGTGAAGCCCCACTAAAACGAGCGGTGCTTTAGCGCTGACGTGGCCGCGGCCCCAGTGTGAATGGGGTCTTATTAGGATTTTTTTTTTTTTTACCAACAATATGTAGCAGAATACATATTCACCCAAACTGATGAAGAAATTAAATTTTTTTGATTGGATACGTTTTATAGCAGAAAGTAAAAAATATTGTTTTTTGTTTTTTTTTTCAAAATTATCGCTCTTTTTTTGTTTTATATCGCAAAAAGTAAAAAATGTAGAGGTGATCAAATACCACCAAAAGAAAGCTCTATTTGTAAGAAAAAAAGGACATCAATTTTATTTGGGTACAGCGTCGCACGGCCGCGCAATTTTCAGTTAAAGTAACTTAGTACTGTATCGCAAAAAATTGGCCTGGTCATGAAGGGGAGGGGGGGGGCTTCTGGAGGTCAAGTGGTTAAAAGAACAAAAGACCTTAAAAATGACAATTCCTAGATGCTGCCACTGCATCTAGGAATTGGCAAGGGTGCTTAAAGGAATTACATGGACAAAAATGGAGCCCAGGGTTTCTGAACTCGATATTGCGGTAAAGTTTTTTTTTTTTTTTTTTTTTTTTTTTTTTTTACATTATCACATCTTTGACTATTGTTTTTTTTTTTTTTTTTCCCAAAGTACTTTCATTTTTTACATTGAGGTTATATTTATCTGACCAATTTTGGGGGCAAACTGCGCTTATCGGAGTTCCCACGCGTCTGAGCAGGTCATCAGAAATGACACGGAGGTTCCATCCTTGCCTGCCGTGTGTGTATAGAAGAAAAAGGAAAGTGTCTTAGCAGTGATGCCGCTGTAGGATAGCCACCAACAGAAGGGGAAGGTACAGAGGACATACGCCTGCCAACACTCGCACGCAGAACATGATCGCAGAGATGCCATTACGCATGATTTAAAACTGGCACTGAAATTGCATTTGAACAGTGTAAATTACTTTTTTATTAACTTTAATATTCCCTCTAGTTTCAGTGTGTTTTTCATATCCACCCCCTCTCTCTCCCTCTCGTCTTTCTCGCAGTGATTGATTGAAATTGTGAATATTTCAAAATATTTTTCTTGCATATATGGGGAAAAAGCTTTGCCTTCACAGCATGCTGGCTCCGCGCAGAAAATCAGGACATAAGTCTTGCCATGCAATTACAATTTAAAATCATTTCATGAAATGTGTATTTATGTTGATGTAAAGTTTAGATAAAATGTGGAGTTCTGGTGTAAAATACCGGGCTACTTAAAGGAGACGTACAGGCAAAGCTTGTCAGGCTGTACGCCTCCTGTGGATCACAGAAGTGCCGTCCGTTTTGTACTCCAGTGACCCGTTTTCAGCTGACGGAGGGCTGAAGTCCGCTGTCTGCTGATGTCTGAGAGCTGGTCCAGGCTTGGGGCAAGATTGGGACAATGCTGTGGGATCCGCCCACATGCCTGGACCGGCACCCAGCTCGGCCTCTCAGTGAACCTCTGAGAACCTGAGCCGGCCGCTCCCGTCCCCTCCACAGCCCAGCGCTCCAGTGAGCATGGGGGCAGAGCCCAGAGCTGCTCACGGAGCCCTGAGAACCGAGCGATCGCCGGTGTTTGATCGCTCAGTTCTCAGTGTTGGAGCCGGCGGGGGACAGATGCAGCATCCACCTAGGTAAGTAGGAATAAAACAAAAACAAAAAACATACTGCTCTTATAAAGTAACCCTGTCAGAAACTGAGACAAATGAAAGAGTTTCATGAACATGCGCTTGTGACACTCGCCCCAATGCCGAGGCCTGGAACTATAAATGGCAAGTACTTGGTCGCCCCCAGGTCTTGACACACAATGCTAGAATTTCTTGGCTAAGCTGCCCTCCCGAGCATCCATACCTATCCATACACCATTGTGGATAAGGCTATCCCCATCCACTTGGAGACATTTTTGGAGATATACATCAGAGACCTTACTGCTGGGGTCTCATACTGGTGGCCCTCCAGCTGTTGCAGAACTACATCAGGCATTGCAAGACTGACAGTTACAAGCATGACTCCCATAGGCAGAGGCATGATGGGACTTGTAGTTCCCCAACAGCTGGAGGGTAATTTGACTGCTAGTTTGAGACCCCTGCTTTACTGACTCATCCAATTTGATCTGTCTTTCTGATGTTATTGATTCAAGTCTATTGACAAAATTATTTCCCAGTTCTTTTGGTGCTTTGGAGTTTAGTTAATCAGCCTACCATACCTTAAAGGCCCAGATTCCCTTGCTTCCTTGGCAAGCGGTGTGATGTATTGTCTTGGCGTTGGGTCTCGTGCCTCTTGTGGGGAGTTTTGAGTTGGGCCCACCGCTCCCCACCCCCATGGACTTCTCGTGTCTCGTGGCAACAATTTTCCTTGTTTTTAAATGATGCAGCTAGTCAGAATATGAACATATATCAACATGATATTATTGTGTAATTATAACCACCCACCCCTGAAGAAGAGGAACTACGTAATCTCTCGAAACGCGTTGGGTATTACTCTGATCTTGGTTGTACCATTGACAGAGAACTGTGGTTATACACGTTTAATCACCATGTATTTATTGTAACCGCATCTATTGCATTGTTTTAATTGAGCATCATTACCTTTTTCCTTTTTAACATTTAACAATAAAATGTACTTTTTTTTATTACAAATCCTACTTTTTTGGAGTTCATGCCCTTTAAAGTCCCACTAGAGGGTTTTTCTGTAGATTAATTTCTTGCTTATTGGCACAAGGGATTGAGCGTAGGTACCAGAAGTGTACCTGATCTTCAGGAGGATCCGGCATGAGGCAAAGCAGGAGAGTATGTGTACGAACGTCCATAGACTTATGGTGGTCAGGGCAGGCAGTAGACGGTAAGTGTTATCCAGAGACCATCCAAGGTCAGGGCAGGCAGCAGGTGCAGCGTTTTTCAGAAGCTGTCATAGGTCAGGGCAGGCAGTAGGTGGTTAGCTCTTTACAGAGACAGTTCAAGGTCAGGGCAGGCAGCGGGCACAGCATTTTCTATATACAGTCTGGGGCCAAACCTGGAACTATAGATGGCGAGTACTTGGTTCCCCCCATGTCTTAATGCACAATGCTATAATTTCTTGCCTATTGGCAGAAGGGATTGAGCGTAGGTACCAGAAGAGTACCTGATCTTCAGGAGGATCCGGCATGAGGCAAAGCAGGAGAGTATGTGTACGAAAGTCCATAGACTTATGGTGGTCAGGGCAGGCAGTAGACGGTAAGTGTTATCCAGAGACCATCCAAGGTCAGAGCAGGCAGCAGGTGCAGCGTTTTTCAGAAGCTGTCATAGGTCAGGGCAGGCAGTAGGTAGTTAGCTCTTTACAGAGACAGTCCAAGGTCAGGGCAAGCAGCAGGCACAGCATTTTCTATATACAGTCTGGGGCCAAACCTGGAACTATAGATGGCGAGTACTTGGTTGCCCCCATGTCTTGATGCACAATGCTATAATTTCTTGCCTATTGGCAGAAGGGATTGAGCATAGGTACCAGAAGAGTACCTGATCTTCAGGAGGATCAGGCTTAAAACGAAGCATGGTAGGAGAGTATGTGTACAAAAGTCAATATACTGATGGTGGTCAGGGCAGGCAGTAGACGGTAAGCGTTATCCAGAGGCCATCCAAAGTCAGGGCAGGCAGCAGATGCAGCATTTTTCAGAAGCTGTCATAGGTCAGGCCAGACGGTAGATGGTTAGCATTATTCCAAGACAATACAAGGTCAGGGCAGGCAGCAGGCACGTTATCCAGAAACAGTCTGTGAGATCTGGGCAGTTGGCAGAGAATTGTAACCCAAAAAACAGTCCGAGGTCAAAAGGCAGACAGCATTCCAAATAGTCCTATTCCAGGCAAAGGCCTAAGGCAGACAGAAACTCTCTAGTCAGGGGTCAGGAGCTAGGGAGCAAACTGCCATCACAAGCCGAGAGCCCCAGCAGCCAGATGCACCTCCAGAGCCGCTGGTGTACACTATAGTGCAAATATAGCCTAATATTATTGAGCCATTTATTGCAAACTGCATGCAGCTGTTTGAGGCTTTTTGGCCCTCATCAGTGCAGCAAATGGCTTATATAGAGTAGGGCTTGGTACCTTTTGAGGAGTTGATTTACTGGCCACTTTGTATGGGAGGTTTCCTTTAGGTTAGTGATATGGTATCCAATCGTGTGCAAGCAAAAATACAGTTTTTTTCCTTGCACACGATTGGTTACACCTTTACAAAGTGAGTTTTGACTACTTTTTCGAAGCTAAGGGAAAATTCCCTAGCAATAGCAAAGTGAACAGCCTATATTTGCCTTTAGTAAATCAACTCCTGTATGTCACATTGTCCAAATGAGAATCTCTTTTTTTACATATTTTTTTTCTAACTTTTTATAGAAAAAATCCATCAAAGTACAAACAAATTCAACTATTGCCCAGTATGTAGCTTTCTTGGTTATGTCTAAGAACTTATTAAACAGTACTGAATCAACATGTACCTATATATCTCACAAAAAGGAAATAAATGGGATTAATGATATGATATTATGTACATTGGGGTTGATTTACTAAAACTAAGGAGTGCAAAATCTGGTGCAGCTGTGCATAGAAACCAATCAGCTTCCAGGTTTTAATGTCAAAGTTTAATTGAACAAGGTGAAGTTAGAAGCTGATTGGCTACCATGCCTTAGGCCGGGTTCACACATGCTGCGGCCGCTGCTCACCGCAGGGGTCTGGTGTGTCCCTGTTCACCCAATTCAGGTGCGAATCAGGTCTGAATTTTTGATGCACAGGACCCTTTCCAAATGTGGACCGCGGCCGCCCCGGAGGTGTGTGAACCGGCTCTATTGTAACATACCTCCCAACTTTTTAGGATGAGAACGAGGGACACCTATTGGCAAAAGTATGTGGGCATAGGACACACCCCCTCTCACACCCCCTTAAAGAAGAATTGTACATTTAAAAAAAGTTTAGTTAAATCCACGTGTGTTTTTTGTTTTTTTTTTTTGTTTTTTTGTTTTTTTTCCTACTGTTATTCTTTTATACTGGCTTTTGACATTTTCAAATGGTGCAATTTATAATTTGGATGAAAAGTTTAGCACTGTGAAACATTTTTTGAAAGATAAATAGTGCGTTTTATATATAACTATATAGATCAGACCAAAATGAAGAAGGAAGGAGGGACATTGTTCCAAATCAGGGACAGTCCCTCAAAATCAGGGACAGTTGGGAGCTACCCTGTTTCCCCCAAAATAAGACCTAGCGTGATTGTCAGTGATAGCTGCAATATAAGCCCTACCCCCCCCCCAAATAAGCCCTAGTTAAAGTCCTTGTAGGTCTTATTTTCAGGGTAGGGCTCATTTTCGGGGAAACAGGGTAGGGCTTATTTGGGGTGTAGGGCTTATATTGCAGCCGTCACCAACAATCACACTAGGTCTTATTTTCGGGGAAACAGGGTATGTTATAAGCCGGGTACACTATCCTGTCATGCAAATTGGATGTTGGTAAACCTGCATGCAATTCGCTTATGTGTGAATCCAGCCTTAGTAAATCTCCCCCATTATGTCAAATACCCCCTCTGCAGATCAATATGATGTAGGGAAGTCACAGAAAAAAAGACGCTTTGCTAATGGTTGGGATCATTTTTGGTTGATTATAGGCTCTCCTAAGTGATTGGACTTGACTTAGGTTGCCACAACTCTGACAACCTTCAAGCAAACCCTACTAAAGGCGAAGAAAAGATGTATTTGGACTATAGGTTCAAGGTGTACATTGAGGCAACAACTACCCTGGAACTGGTCACTGTTCGCAATGGAGCCATATTGTATTATTAGGAACCATTTCAGTCCCAGAGCCTTTTCCTCCTCCATAGTCCTAGAACATTTCTTTTCCATTTCGGAGATGTTGGTTTTTGCATTCTATGGTTAGACTGCATTTAAAGTCTAACATATCGTATATTGATTTCAGGACAGCAGATTTTCAAATATATCTTTTTTAACTCATAGGTTATAATTAGGAAAAACTGGAAAGGATAAAAACTTGTTCTTGTAATTTTACCAAACCCCATTTTTAAATATTTAGGGCTGCCCCTGATATTTACCCAAAAAAAAAAAAACGAATTGGCAGTAGTCTTCAGACTACACAGATACCACATAGGTGTGATATTTACATACTATCACGGAGTGGTAAAGCCCAGCATTTTAGTTCCCCTTTCTCCTTAGGAGATCTTCTTTCCATTTCAATGTTAAATCATGCAGCACACAAGAAAAGTAATCTGTTTGTGTAATAGAGATAAGTCAGGTGCAATTAGTATGACAGCGCCATTTTCGCAGGTTTGTGATCACAAAGATCCTAAGTGAGGCCATTTGTGCAGATTTCATCCTGAATGTGCAACCCTTTACCTGGAACTTGGCGATTTAATGGGGTGGTGTTTTTTTATTAAAAAATGTTATTTAAGTTTTAGTTTTTGCTAGTGGTGCACCGAAATGACAATGTCGGTGCCGAAACCGGAGATTTTAAGATGCACTTGGCTGAAACCAAAATTGACGGTTTTTAAAAAATATATATATTTTTATAAATAATTTAATTATATTCAACTTTTTAATTAATATCATGAATTTAAAGGATAATTAATTTATTGTCGGCACCTTTTTGAAGCTCTGCTTGCTGCGTTTTTTGGTGCACATTTGCCAAACTGCACCAAAAACGCACCTTTCCATTGAAATGCATTGAAAATGCAGCAAGAGCGCATCAAAAATGCACCTGTGTTGCGTTTTTGATGGAACACAGGTGCATTTTTGATGCATTTTTTGAGTCACATGAAAAACACACCATAAACAAAGCAAAACAGCAGTAAAATCGATGCAAATTCGCGGATGTTTTCAGCAACCATTATCTGCACTTTTTCTTCTTTTTTTTTTTTCTTTCGGCAAAACGTTGAAAACTCTATTTTTGCTCAAAGAAAGCAAAAAGTGGAGATAGGGGACTTTTAGGGTACATACTTTATGTACCCTAAAAGTCCCCTATCTCCACTTTTAGATCTCTTTGAACACTAGGGATGTTGGTACTATATTACGCTTAGAATCTTGGAACTGAATTCTGCCCAATCATTTGCCTATTTTTGCTCAATAGGGGCACATGGAATTAGGGTTGCCAGCTGTCCGGGATTCTAATCATGCGTCCGGGTTTCAGGCAGACTGAAACCTGGACACATTATTCAGACCGGGCTGTGGCTCCCTATGTAACCAAGATAGTCACACACAAATCTGTTGCTGTCTGGGAGCTGCGGACGGCTGTCTGGGGGCAGGTTTGGCATCACTGAGATGCAGGGCGATGCTGTCAGCAAGAGCAAATTGGCCACACCCACTGTTCGCTGCAGAAGGCTATGTGCACTGCATTACTACTTTACATTGGGCACCCAAAGGTGTCCCAGGCCACTAAAGTGTTTGGGTTTAGATTGAAGAAAAAGTGGCAACCCTACATGGAACGGGTCTCCTTTTTCTATGAGCAACCAATAGATCACTATTGCAATGATCTGTCTTTGTGGGGGGGGGGATTAGGTCTGTGCTGCTTTAAGATCACCTTCTTAGCTTATAGGAGATCTCAATACTATGAGACATTTCATCACAGGCTCTTCTCATGTAACCACAAAGCAGAAGCATCATAGTAATGTTATGTGATGGAGCTGTGGTTGTATATAGAGTGCTCTTCAGCAGGATAGAAGCTCAGGGGTTGACTAACTCAAAGTTTGAGTGGTGAATCCCGGCTGTCAGGGTTAGCTAGAGGTTCTACCACCAACACCTGCCGCACCAGCTTAAAGCCAGGTACCACTTTAACATGTGAACTGAGAACTGGCCATTCATTTGTGCTCTGGAAAAGCCAATGTCTAAGGCCTTCATTCTATATTAGGCCTTGGCTTCCCTCTATATCCAAATTAAAGCTAACCATACACATTTTAAAATCAGCCAGTTCACTCATCCACACCAAACGATGTGGATAGAGGCATCCCCTCCCCCGGCTATTGTGTTCAGACCACTGCAGCGCCCGTGGGTTCCAGAATAACTGAACAATGACTGCATCTTAAATAATGTTGTCACTGTTGGAATCACAATCCCCCCCCCCGGCATCAATTTTTCATATTTTACACAAATCATAAGTTCGCATACAGACAAAACATCGTCATAGAAATAAGGTCCACTATTTCTTAGGGGGAGGGGCTTAACTCGTGACGTCCTCACGCACGCTGAGTGTTAGCTGGTGCAGCCTTTTATTTCCATGTGCTGATCTGCTTTCAAAGTTGTAAGTACAGGCAGTCCCCGAGTTACGAACAGGTTAGGTACTGCCTGTTTGTTCTGAAGTTGAATTTGTTCGTAAGTTGGAAGCGCATGTGCAGAACGGCAGAGACGTCGTTTTCCGATGTTTTCCGATGTGTTCTGATGTTTTCCAACGTTGTTTTCCAACTATGTTTTCCGATGTGTTCTGATGTGCCCGCTGACGCCGCCTCCCATTCGTAAGTAGGAGTCGTTCGCAAGTCGAAGGTTCGTATCTCGGGACCTGTACCCATCTATGTCTTTTTAAAATAAATGTGTAATACAGAGTTACACAGTGGGGGTTATTTATGAAAGGTAAATCCACTTTGCACTACAAGTGCAAAGTGCACTTGAAATTGCACTGAAAGTGCACTTGGAAGTGCAGTCGCTGTAAACCGGGGGGCTTTCAGCGCAATTTCGAGTGCACTTTGCACTTGTAGTTTGTACTTGTAGTGCAAAGTTCATTTGCCTTTCGTAAATGACCCCCAATGTGTGGCCTTTGTTCCTTTGCATAAAATCTCACATGGGGGTCACCTGCTACTGGAGACATCCGGATGTCTAGGATTGATGTCTATGCTGGTGTTTTTAATGTTAAAAGTTGGAATCATCTAATTTACAGCATGCTTTGTGGATCTCTGTATTTGGGGATCAACACAGTCACAGGAAGAGGCTAATTGTGTGGTGGAGGGCACAAGGTTCCGTTTGTCTTTCAAGAATCGTGCATCCTGCTGGTGGAAGACTGAAATTGTACATTTACTTTTTTGCTTGAGCAAACTCGCTTTTTTATTTTTTATGTTTACTTTATTTGAGAAATGGACTTTATTTCTATAGTGGTGTTTTGTCTGTATGTGCCCTTATGATTTGTGTATAATATTAGATATCATGGTATATTCTGGTGGATGGTAGGTGCAGCTCTAGACACATAAGATTTATTTTATTTTATTTTACGCAATTTTTTTTTTCATTTTTTTTTTTTTTCAATTTTTCATTTGACTTTTCTGGTGCCAGTTGGTGCCGACAGGGCACGGTGCATCGCCAGCTTAAGACTTTCTGCCTCCTGGTGTAAAGTGCAACCTCCTATCATCCATCTGTCAGATTCTGGTCATCGTGGCCCCTAGAGGCTTTGAAATATTAAAGAGGAATGATACGAGGTGGGACCTAGCACCATGAGAAGGTATGGCTGAATCTGAATTTGGAGATAGGTCAAGGTCCTGTATAAAGCTATAGGTTTAGGATCCAGGTTCCCACCCAGGCCAAAAAAAAACAAAAAAACGAATTATGAGACAGACACAAGTATTTGTCTGCACATTAGCAATAATGTTAGTTAATACATATAGGTGGTCAGGGCATATCATGTACCTGGTGGCAGAGTCTGAAATGATGAGGAAGGCCTCTCTTACACCTCTGGGGCCCCTGGTAGTGTGAGCAGAAGGCACAGGAGTGCAGAGTGGCACTACTGCCTAAAGGTCTTTGCCAGTAGCAGATCGGGTATCCACACCAGGCAGGAGAGGCCGTCAGTAGACTTTGGTGAAGCAGGCGGGCTGGTAGACAACTGGAGGATTGCAGGCTGGTACTGGTGACAGCGGGCAGGTAAGGCATGCACTCATCGCAGACTGTAGAACTGCAGTCACAGCAAGATGTGTCAGAAAGCAGTCAGGCAAGCCAGGTCATTTACGGTACTGGCAGGATGGATCAGGTACAGAGGAGGCAGGCAGGAGCGTGGTCTGGGTACAAGCCGCCGCCGGGTCAGAAGCCAATCGGTGGAATAGAGGCAAACGGAGCAGACAGAAGCGGAGGTCAAGGACAAGCTGGGGTCTGTGCAGGAGAAGTTCAGAGAGTCATTAGACAAGCTGGGTCAGCAACTGGAATCAGGATACAGAATAACAGGATCACAGAATGCAGAGAAGGCTGAAAGACAAAAGCAGCACTGATCCTGAGCACTGGCCGAGTTTAAATAGCCGGTTTGGTGCCAACATCTGTCACAGGTACAGGCGTGCGCCAGTGCGCATGAGAATGCGCAATGGCTCATGTGCGCATATGCATTAGCCAGTGCCCAATTCTTGCAAGCACGAAAGGGAATATGATTTAGCCTCTGCACAGAAGGCCTTTTCTTACAGGGCAGTTTCATGAACACTTTACATACTGTAGATTCATATCTAAGGTCCCTATCCCACATACACTCTATGGCTTATTTAGACAGGTTGGACAGTTGGAAGAAGCCTAACAGCCATATCTAAAGGAAACCCATGCAAGCACAGAGAACATGCAAACTCCATGCATAGTTTCCTGACTGGGATACAAAAAGGGGACCCCAGAAGTGCTAACCACTATGCCACCATGTACTGTAGATGAGACTCCAGAAGTTCTCATACATATTGTGTGCACAATCCTCACTTTATGATTTGTCCTAGTGAGTCAGACTGTGACTTGTACTAACCTAACAATACTCTTTGTCCTTTGCCTAAAACTCCTGCCCAGTGAGAAAAAAAAAGTCACAAATTACGAGATTGCTGTATTTTGCTTTCCCAGCTGTTGCCAGTCAGATCACCTTATTTATACAGGGTGGAGTACAATATAAGACAAAAAAAAACAAGGTGGAACTCGGACAGAACCCAAGAAATATCAAAAGTAAGACAAACTCTCTTTTGTTCAAATATAAGGTAAAACAAAGAGAAAAGCTTTCATGGGGAAACTTCTCTAACTTCTCAATAAATGTAAAAGAAAAAAGAAAATCTTATGTAAATACTTGAACAATTTGGATGTCCGTTCTTTTTCTGTTGCTGTGCCATGTTAATGGTCTTTTATTTACCCAAATGAAAGTGACTGCAGCTGTGACCTTGCCAGTTAGAGAATAGGCGGGAAAGGTTGTGTTGGTTTTTCAGGGTATACCAGCCTTTAATAGACAAGTTGTTTTATGTTTATTAACCTATCAATATACTGTATATTATAGAGCGCATTGCACTTGTTAAAGCCGAGGTTTAAGTATCGTAATTTTTACATACATACATTGGTCCAGCTTGATCATTGGTCTCAGGACCTGTACTACTAAGGGTTGGTGGCCTGACGCTCCGACTTCGAGAGCACAAGTCACCTGACATGTCAAAATGAATGGTTCCTTATGAGAGCCGTCTTAACTGGTCCAATTCATGTCGGTCCTACTTTGAAAAAGCGTCCTGCACTACTTTGGTCTAACTTGGTCACAATTTCAGGCCATTGCTTTGATTGTAAGTCGCATCCAAGTCAGATCATCATCTTAACTGATCTGACTTGTGGCATACGACTTGTGGTCTAAGGATCTTGAAAGGGAACCCCACGCCAAAATGAAAAAAAAAAAAAAAGTGGCCTGGTATGGTCCAGGAGGGGGTGCTCGCTCATCCCCCCCCCTTTCCTAACCTCCTGTGCTGCGTGCTTAGGTAAGGGTTTGGTATAGATTTTGGGGGGGACCCAACACCTTTCTCTTTTTTTGGGCATGGGGTTTACTCTCAAGATTCATACCAGACTCAAAGGGTCTGGTATGGTCGGATAAAAGTCAGATCCCATTCGTTGAAGTCTCATGGAAGTCGGACATGAAGACGTAGGGCAAAGTTGTATCGGGAAGTCGTTCGACGTCCATGTCGGAGCAGTGTGAACCCAGCCTCAGGATGAGAGTTCAGTCAAAGACACCAATCGGCTAACTTCACTGGAATGTCAGTTATCTAAGCTCCAGCTACAGAGACATGATAATTTCTCTAGGATTTAATCTTGTGACCAATACTGGAGGGACCATTGAGTGCCATTTTCTCCAAATAAAGCCATATTAAAGGTGAAGTTTAGGTATGGCAATTTTTACATAGTTACATTGGTCCAGCTTGATCATTGGTTACAGGACCTCTACTAAAGATCAAGATGAGATTTCAGTCAAGGCACCAATTGGACAACTACAACGGAATGTCAGTTACCTAAGCCTGTTCTGCAGAGACATGGCCTGTGGTCTAGGATTTAGTCATGTGATCAGTACTGGAGGGAGCCCTGAGCACCAATTTCTCCAATTAAAGCGGTATCAAAGCTGAAGGTCACTTGCTTGGCACAGGCACCATTTAGAGAACACTTTGCATTTTCTCCATGAATGCAAAGTATTCTTTAATTGGACAAGGTGGAGATTGTGACGTCACCTCCCTGATTCTCCACCATGTCCAATCAGAGAATACCGCCTTCTTTAAGTACAGTGGGAGTTCCCTTACTGGATACAAATAAATTCTCATTGAACACTGGATTGGTAGTTGGCAGGGATGGGCCATGAGGCCTGGGAACAAGTAACAATGTGAAACTAAATCAGAGGAGGTCCAAGAAGCGGCTTCCCTAACCAGTTAAGCTGGGCCTTTACCTAGAATTTTCTTAGAAAATTGCCATTTTTCAGAATGCTTGTTTGATTATCTAAGACAAGTGGTCTTCAAACTGCGACCCGGGGGCCGGATGTGGCCGTTTGCTTGTTTTTATCTGGCCGTTAGGCACCATAGGTATTATGCTCTTCACTGACACCAACAGTGGGGTGTTACTTCTACCACTGACACCAACAATGAGCCATTATTTATTTCCACTGACATCACTGATAAGTCACTATTCCTCCCACTGACACCAACATTGGACCTCCACTAACACCAAAGATGGGGCATGTTCTCCCACCGTCGCCATGAATTTTGTACTCGCACTGACCACAGTCTGGCCCCCTTAAAAGCCTGAAGGACAGTAAAACAGCCCTTTGTTTATAAAGTTTGGAGACTCCTAATCTAAGAGATAAAGGGGATGATTTAACAATCTGCTTTGACCAGAGTGAGCAAAAAAAAAAATCTAAGGACAAAAATGGAAATTTTTTGTTGAATTCAAATGGAACAAATGAGTTTCTCATCCTGGAATTCGCTCCCAGCTTAGAAAGACATAACTGGTGTTAATCCGGAAGTGGAATGTTTGTTCTACGAAAATTGAGACATTAACTTGGTACTTAAATGAAAAGTCGTTCTAAATTAGTTGAGTCTATGAGGGCACCATTAAATGGTTGGTCAAGAGATTTTTATAATTTCTCATCCGAACATTTGAACAAAAGGCCAGCTCATGGGCAGGTAGGCAGGACTTTTTCCTTTAAAAAAAAGTTGAAAATGCAATACAGGTCCACTTTAAGGCTGGGTTCACACTAGAACACGCAGCGGCTCACAGCAGGGGTCCGGTGCGTCTCCATTCACCATTTCAGGTCTGATTTCAGCCCGAATTTTGGGCTGAATTCGAACCTGAAACGGACCAAAAGACGCACAGGGCTCCTGTGCAATTCGCACCAGAGCCGCTGCGGAGATGTGTGAATCGGCTCCATAGAGAGTCGGTCACAATCTCCTGCTATGCGCATTGGAAACCCGAATCTAATTTGCATAGGTGTGAACCCAGCCTAAAGATTTAATGTATAGAGAATCAGCTGGTTAAAATTTCTTCTTGAGACCCTAAGGCCAGTCATTCATGTAGCAAATTTCTTTCCTACAACTACAGGTTGTATTTTCCCATCAACACAGACAGTGTGGACCATTGTTTTCTCCTGACGGAGGGGGTGGGGGCAGCCATCCCTGCAGGGAGAAGACAATGATTATTGCTAGCGGCTATAGCTGCCACTAGCGATTATCGCAAGGGAATCCAACAGGCTGGTTGTTCCCGAGTTGATCAATCAACTTGGTACATTCAGCCTCCCATTAATGGTTCATTACTGCTGAACTCGTCAAGATTTGAATCGTGTATGGCCGGCCTTACTGGCAATGTGAATTTTTTTCCAAGACCAAGACAAGTGTCTGTTTGCCGTTGTGCTGGGTTTCCGAAAACACGTTCCTTATAAAGAAGTGTTTAATTGGTATTTTTTTATCTTGTGATGACTAAAAGCAATAAATTTCCTCCACTTCCCTGGAAATCTGCTGCCTAACACAGTACAGATAGGCTGTAAGGTGGAGTATTTGTTGTGTGCGGGTTACATGTTCACGTCTCTACTAGTATTTAACGCTCGGCACTGAAGACTCTTTACTGTCTTACCTAATGAATACGGCTTCCAGAAAATTGATGGGGAGATTCCATTACAGATCTGACCTCTGATTCCGAGCTTGTCAAGTTTTGTTTTAGTGCAACACAGGTAAACGAGGTGGTATGGCAGACGAAGGCCAGCAAGTCAAATTATAGCCCAATTGAACCTTCAGTTTAAAGTCATTGTAAAGTTTGAATAAAAAAAATAAAAAAAACAACAAACATGTCATACTTACCTGCTCTGTGTAATGGTTTTGCACAGAGCAGCCCAGATCCTCCTTGGGTCCCCCACCGGCGCTTCTGCCTCCTCCCCCCACAGAGGCACTCTATGGGGCATTTGTGCATGCTCGATCCCTAGCAGGGCTGTTTGCATCTATCCAGACACACAGTCTGGCTCAGCCCCACCTCCACAGGTTTCAATTGACAGCAGCAGGAGCCAATAGCTCCCGCTGTGCTCAGCCAAGCCTGTGAAAGCAAGGAGAGGGGAGAAGAGCTGTTGCAGATGTGTACAGCATTGGACAGAGTTCAGGTGAGTATTTAGTATTTAGGAGGGCTGGGGGGGGGGGGGGCACTATTAAAAGGGTGTTTTTTTTACCCAAATGCAGATAATTCATTAAGGTAAAAAAAACCTTTTACTTTTAGAACCACTTTAGGTCAACTAAATACATTCCAGGTGCATGATAACCAAGTTTGTGCAAAGTCTTACAGTCCATTTCACTTGAAAAGCAGCCACAACTTGAGAAAAAAAGCCTGTCCCCTGCCAGGATGCTGTAGAGTAATGCCACGTACACACGAGCGGACTTTCCGGCAGCAAAGGTCTGACGGAACGATTCCGGCGGACATTACGACCTTTTCTGTCGAAAATTCCGACGGACCTAAAGATAGAACATGTTTCAAATCTTTCCGACTGACTCGATTCCTATCGAAAAAAAACGTTCGTCTGTATGCTAGTATGCTTAAATTTGCTGAATGTGTCAAATACCAGATTGACTACTTTAGAATAATTTGGTGCTTTTCTCTAACCTGTTGATTATTGTCCATAATCTAGAAAAGTAAATGAATTTTAACACATTTTGTATAGTCTTTGATCATTGTACCATGGTCAGGGGCGTAGATAAAGGGGAGGAGAGGGTCAAACCCCCCCCCCCCAAAGTGTTTGCAGCACCACAGCAAGTACCATCCATGGTCCAGGGCTTTTAACTTACACTTGCTTCCATACTTAATTACTGACCCTGAACAAGGGTGTGTGTCAGGAGTCTTGACCCTTGATATGCACATGCTTGTTCCGGGTCCCCGCTCAGTTTCAAAGTCTAGAGATGACAGCCCCGGAGCCTGCATCTTTTAAAACAAGTCATCTGTGACAGATTCCATGCTTCTGTCCTACTCAGGTTCCTTTTTAGTGTGGTTTTTGGACAGTTGCCTAATTTTCTTGCAAGATAATTCGGCTTCCCAGAGCATGCCTTAGCTTTACAACTGGAGTAAGTTTTATATTCAGTGGAGGGTTTTAGTAAGTGTGCTTTGGGTCTCCAGTGAATGAAGCAAATGGCTGAGAAATGTATGGAGATTATGAGATGAGAATGTAAATCTTAAGCAAAAAGGTAATTGAATGTAATAGCCAGCTCTGTTTGGTCTTTGTTAATTTTCGCTCATCCCTCTGCTACAAAGATCTGTATTGGAGTTTTATTACCATGTTGTTTGCACTAATAAAATAGTAAAATTTATTTCAAGGAAGCTGAAGGATGGTTTTACAATGCAAATTTGAAGATGTTGGACATTTCATTTATGTCTGTGCTTTTCTAGACCTTGAACAGGATAAATTACTCCCCAGCCATGCCAGAGGGAATTTCACTCTGCTCCAAGAATATTTGTTAAAGGTATTTTATAGGTTGTCTCATGACACAGGTCCCTTAGGCTTGTTTAGTTTTTTTTTTTTTTTAATGTTTTCTCAGTTAAGATACCCCTGAGTGAGGATAGACAAGAGAATTAGTAGTCCAGTCTCATACTGAAGTAGGTAGTTCCGGTAGCATCTGCTTGCGTCCCTCTACTGCCTTAACCTCTCCTGCTCTTTATTGGCATGAACTTGTTAGGTTGGCAGTGGACCTTGCATGTCTATGGTGCAATCTTCAAATCTCAGAAGCTTCCCTGAGTGTGGTCGGCTCAAGTCTGCTTCTCCAGCCACCCTAAAAAGTCTGTGGGTAGCCTTACCTTTTATTTCTCCTTCCCAGTAAGAATGGTAATGTAGCTTTTAGTTAACAATTGAAGTGTCTCTCCAGCCAAAAATTGACAGTATCCTCGGTAAGGTTTCCAGCATGGACAATATGTTCTAATTTTATATCCTTAGATTGCATGATTCTACCTTTTAATCCTGTTATTACCCCCAAATATCATCGTAATCACACAGTACAGGACACAGGCGGGATAATCATAAACCCTGGGTTTAGGCTACCACCTTTAATGCTTTTGGATACATTCCCCTTGTGGTACCCCATGCCACTCTGTGAGACCTCATGTTTTTGCTAGTGTCCTGTAATCTTAACTAGTTTTTCTTTACTTCAAATTCAATTAATTCACTACTGCCTCTACTATAACAATGGAACCAGTGCATCCAGATTGGTTCAACCTCGGTAATACCTTGGGAACCGTACCTGAACCCCACACTGTGGCAAAAGCCTGTAATATTGCTTTGGGCACTGGATCCTGCTTTGGTGCTCACCCCAGCACTCATTGTAGTTAGCCACAGGATGCTATACAGGCCCAGGGCTGTGGTCCACTTTGGATCCTGCTCACTTGCAGCTTCCCCCCTCTTTTGGGAGCGGTGTGAGAGCCATGGAGTACACGTGGCAACGTCACTTCATGTCCTGATATGAATTCTCAGGGGAGAGCCAGCCACTGATTAGAGAAGGGCACAGACTGAGGATTAGTGATCAGGTGACCACAATATAAAACCAACAATAAAAAATAGTTTTTATGGGGATTTTAAACACAATTTAGAGGGTGATAAAGCAAACTTACATCTACTGTTTTGTCCATTGGGGATAGCTCTACTTTAAATAGAGGCCCAATTCCAAATTCCCTTCCCAAGCCTGATTTTTTGTTTTTTTTCATCAGATGGGCCCCCTGTTTAAAAAAATAAAAAAAAACTTGGAATTGGGCTTTAATTTAACCAATAATTTGTAACACCTAAACTTTAAAGTTTACGTTTTGTTGCATAGAAGACTATTTTATAGAGTACAAGTTCAGTTCTTTAGGATCATTTAGGGTCAATGTGTTAACAATCTTAATAGGAAGTGGAGATAGCACCTTCCAGCCACCAACTTCCAACCAATTTCATCCTGCCCCGAAAGTCTAAATTTGTTTAGTGGTTGTGTGAAAATAACTCAAGTTCCTTTGAAGAACATGTGTTCTATGCTCTATCGATGATTTTGTTTTTTGTTGAACTGGGAGGCACCATGATGTATCCGTATAGCAATTAATTGAAACTGAAATAGGGGCCAGGGATTTATTTTAACCCATACATGACAAACCTACAGTAAATTGGTGTCCTCCTGGTCAGGTCCCATGCCTCATGGCTAATTCCTCTAATTCGAAAAGTACAAAATGCAGTCTTTCTTCGGTTATTTAAAAAAAAAAAAATGTTCCATGACGTTTGTCTACAAAAGCTCCAAGGTTCGAAATATTGTCTTTTTAATAAGGAGCTGGGGGAGGATCTTTTTTTTCCCCCTGTTTTGAGGATCACAGTAATGATATGAGATTCATGTCTTATTGTAGGACCTTTCCTTGCTGTCTTATGCTTTTACTTGTATTTCTGTAACTTTCTGCCTCGTGATTGTCTCCTTCAAAGGGAGAGAGAGCTCCATATTCCCATTTACCTTGTGAACAGCTTATCATTACATTGCAAGAATGTGTTTGCTGTCTCTGAATCCCAAAGGATCTGACGATTACATCATTCGGAGGCAAAGATGCCTTGTAGACAACAAAAATAATGAGAATATGAGTGGATGGTCTTATAAGCATTTACATTTGCTTGGCATTTAGGTTAACACTTCTTTGCAGTAGACGACAGCTCCTGGTCTCCCTATAATTGTAGATTACGTCTCAATCAGGATTGCTCCTTGTAGTATGATGAATTTGACAAAATACTTTCTGATGAGCAAAAGCTACAAATGTGCCTTAACCTGTAGCGGCAGACCATAGTAGCCCATTAGTCTTAATATTTGAGCAAACATTTGGTTTACAGGAGATACAGCTTCTCCATTTTTCAAAGCTCCGTGGGTCTGTTGTATGAAAAGTGCACTAAAAGAAGAAAAATTATCGTTATCCAGAACTAAAATGAAAATCTTTTATTCATTGTCTGGCTTGGACTGCAAAAATGACAAGGGAAAGATTTGTTGGTTGCTGCAGGCAACAATATATTTTTCAATTAGTGCATTTTTAATACATCAGCCATGTAGTTACTAAGGCATGGTTGTCAAACTCAATTTAATCGCAGGCCGCCTCAGAATTATGCTTGCCCTCAAAGGGCAAGTTGTATCTGTAAGACTAGATGTACAGAGCACCCCACCCCACCCTATAACAGAAGTCAAGTATCCCCCACCCTCCCTTACATCACAGTGCACCCCCACCCCCCCTTACCTTGTGCTGCTGCCAGGAAGAAGCTGGGTGTGGAGCTGGGAAGCAGAAAGTGCAGGGTCTGGAGGAGGACCAGAGAAGGGCTGGAGTCAGCTGCCAGAGCCCTCCTAAGGCTGAGACTAGGGGAGGCGGAGATGAGGGGGAGCTGCTTGTACACAAAGATGAGCAGGATCTGTAGGAGTTCTCTCCTCCTTTCTGTTGCCAACTGTTGGGAGGGGAGGGGGGCAGAGACAAACCTTTCCATGGATGCAAGCGCAAGATATGGAAGAGGAGTTTTGTTCTATCTTCTGCTGACTGCTGAGACAAGGGGGGGACAAAGACGAGGGGGGTGCTGCAGGAGAAGTGGGAGGGCTATATGAAATGGCCTGACGGGCTGGATACAGCCTACGGGCCTTGTGTTTGACAAGTGTACTAAGGCAGTCGCCATCAACTCTGTCCTCAGGGCCCACTAACAGGCCAGGTTTGCAAGATAACTGAAATACATCACATGTGATATCATTTGCTGCTCAGTGATTGCAGTATTCTAGTCTGCATCTCCCCAAGGTAATACATAAAAACTGGCCTGTTAGTGGGCCCCGAGGACAGGAGTTGATGACCACTGTACTAAGGGGTCTACTTATAATATTTTTTACACAAAATTTTAACCAGGGTTCACCTTTTCTTATTGGATTCAGCTGTGAATATTGGGTGAAATTTGTGTGAATCTTGAGTGAAAAAATGTATAAATAGACCTTACATGCTGGGTACCAGAAAAAAGCATGCATACAGTACATGGAAGGAGCGCTAGACCAAAAGATAAGAGTCCAATTTCATTTATTGGTATTGTGCTGAAAGACAGCCAATGTGTTTCGGGAGTCGAAGATACTTTCCCTTTCTAATAACCTGCTGGGGTACCCACTGGGCATACCCCTTGTCTGTTGTGAGCAGCCTAACCCGAGTCAGCGGGCGTTTTTGACCTCTGACTATTTTGAATAAACTTTATATTAAAGTCCCAGAGCCTCTTGGATAACTTGGTAGACCAGTACTGCCAACCACTTGTCCACATGTTCTGCAGACCAGCAAGGTCAACCACTATTTTTGGAGTCCACAAGTTGAGTAGACCAGCATGGTCAACCACTATTTAAATTATTTTTAATTTGTTAAGTATGATGTTTTCACTCATGGCAGAGCTTGATGCCGACAAATTTTTAATTGCTGTCATGAACATGCATATGAGTTGTTAGGTTGGATAACGTAGAAGAGTATTGTGCTGTGTTAACCACTGATCATAAAGGAAAAGTTTGGATCATAAAGAGAATCTGGTACTTTGCTTATTTAGGACCCATACTCCTTGGGACACTTTCACCGTTCTTCTCCCTTTGTAGGCTTATGTAAATACCCGTACATGGAGCAATTGAGCCTAAACAGCCAATGGTTGGTCACTAGTGGAGGAGGGAAAGAGGGTAACCTTGAATAATCTCCGACACCATTAGACACAGGGTTTGGAAGATGACTGAAGTGGCAGGGAGAGGGCAGGGTAGATATCAATGTTGGGAGAATTTGTGCTTTCAAGATAACTTGTCCCTTTGTCTTGAATGGGCAATGCAACAGAGTCACTTTAGATAATACCTTTTATTAGCTAACTTAGGTTGTTTGAAGATGCAAACAAGTCGGGAAGGATTTTTCATGTCAGTCAGGTGATGCACCTTCATTTTTGCTTCTTCTTTGGTGGTGGATGGTCTTCAACGATGCAGAGAATGCCACTGACATGAAGACACCACAAAAGAAAACCGGAAAATATTTTCACATGTTTGGAGTGTGCTTCAACTCCCCCTGTAAGGCTGCCCTGGTTATACAGACTGTCATCTCGCCTAGAGCTATATATCTCAAAGGACACTTATATGGACTTGAGTTACATTATATATATTACAGTATGCACCACCATTTCTTGTATATCTTTTATGGTGACACCAGAACCGTCCTATGAGCCAGAGTGGCATGATGGTGTGCCCTTGGTGGGCATGTCCATGACTCCCTGGACCCAAAGGAAGTGGGTCATTCAACCCGTAAAAGGACTAGCATTAGAGTATGGAGCAGTGAGTCTTTAGGAGAAAGTTAATACTGCCGGTAGAGCTGATTTTTATTTTTCCATCAGATGGGCCCCCTGTTTAAAAAAATAAAAATACTTGGAATTGGGCTTAAATGTAACCAATAATTTGTACCACCTAAATTTTAAAGTTTTTAAGTTTTGTTGGATAGAAGACTATTTTAGAGTACAAGTTCAGTTCTTTAGGATAATTTAGGGTCAATGTGTTAATCTTAATAAGAGGTGGAGATAACCCTTTCCAGCCACCAACTTCCAACCAGTTTCCTCCTGCCCTGAAAGTCTAAATTTGATTAGTGGTTGTGTAGAAATAACTCCAGCTCATTTGAAGAACATGTTGGTACATCAAGCTCTTTGCGTCCTATGCTCTATCGATGATTTTACTTTATGTTGAACTGGGAGACACCATGATGTATCTGTATACCAATGGGCAGCAATTCTGTTTATGAGTGACAGGTGCACTTTAATGGCTTTCTGACAGCTCTTGCAATTCATGGTAGATTATAGATTGGAATTGAGGACGATGCAGATAGAAAGGTTTTGACAGAGAGTCATCACAGTTGACCTACATATTTTAATATCTCTTTGACAGAAATGGCTCGTGGATAATAGAACATTCCATACTGATTCAGCGTAAGCTTATTCGGTAAAATGGCAAAATACCATACCTAGGTCAACCAATATGAACCCATCTTGTACTTTATAGGGTCAGTAAAGTAAAACCTGATTGAATTGTTTGGGTTACCTAACTTTGGACTTTTCTTTTTGTGCCCAAGAAGATCCTACTGTACAATATAAGGGTAGACAGTACAGTTACAATGTAATTCAATACAAGAGGGTTAGGAGGTCCCTGCTCATGAGAGCTTACAATCTAAAGAGAGGGGTAAGTGGTACAAAAGGCAATAACTGTATGGGATGAGTTGATGGAGAAAGTTCAGTTTTTAGGTGCATGATCCCTTCAGTATATGATCTCCGCAGCAGAGATGCAGTTCTGAGCTATATGACCCACCCTACAAATAAATATTGAAGAACACACATCCACAGTGTATTGAAGCTGTCCCAAGTTTTTGTTTGGAGCACGCCTCTGTGGCTTACCTAAAGTGAACCTATCATGATAGAAACAAAGCTGCCACCATTGCGGACTTGAAATTTGCCAGTTCCCTGGCAGCAGCAGATGAGCCCATCTCTCTCCTCTCTCTCTCTTCTCTCTCTCTCTCTCTCTCTCTCTCTCTCTCTCTCTCTCTCTCTCTCTCTGTCACCCTGCTGTGTCCTTCTATCATGTTATCATCTTGTTAGCACTTGAGCACTGCAGTACAACTTACTGGCTTCTTGTGATGTTTTTCCCTCTCCCATTCTAAACTCTGCTGTACTGTACATATACCACAACAGGCTGATTCAACGTTAAATTCAGGTACATAGCTTGCATTCACATACATTAAATACATGAATTTAGAGATGCAATATCTGTGTCTTTTTTTTTTATATATACATGATTGGAATTTATCTTTAAATAGTATTGGTCTAGCTTAATCTAGATCAGTCTTTCTCAACCAGGGTTCCTTCCGTGGTTGCTATGGGGTTCCTTAAGCAAGGAGCAATTTTTCCTCTCATATAGGTTCCCCCTGTAAGGAATTTTCTTCCCATTGACCACCAATGTATGGAACATTCTTCATATTGACTACCAATGTAGGGGGCATTCTTCCTACTGACCACCAATGTAAGGAGCATTCTTCTCACTGACCACCAACGTAAGGAGCATTCTTCTCACTGACCACCAACGTAAGGAGCATTCTTTCCACTGACCTCCAATGTAAGGAGGATTCTTCCCACTGACCAGCAATGTAAGGAGGATTCTTCCCACTGACCTCCAATGTAAGGAGGATTCTTCCCTCTGACCACCAATGTAAGGAGGATTCTTCCCACTGACCACCAATGTAAGGAGCATTCTTCCCACTGACCACCAATGTAAGGAGCATTTTTCCCACTGACCACCAATGTAAGGAGCATTCTTCTCACTGACCCCCAATGTAAGGGACATTCTTCCCACTGATCACCAATATAAGGAACATTCTTCCCACTGATCACCAATGTAAGGAACATTCTTACCACTGATCACCAATGTAAGGAACATTCTTCCCACTGATCACCAATGTAAGGAACATTCTTCCCACTGATCACCAATGTAAGGAACATTTTTCCCACTAGTCACCAATGTAAGGAACATTCTTCTCACTGACCCCCAATGTAAGGGACATTCTTCTCACTGACCACCAATGTAAGGAACATTCTTCCCACTGATCACCAATGTAAGGAGCATTCTTCCCACTGACCACCAATGTAAGGAACATTCTCCCCAGCGATTGTCACTCTTCTCACTGAACGCCTAGTGATCACTGTAGATATAGTAATTATTAGAGGGTTCCTCCATGTTGAAAAGGTTGACAAAGGTTGGGTTCGATGATCAGTCCAGTTTTAGTAGAGAAGGATAGTGATGGGATGTTCGTGTGTTTTTTTGTGTCTTTAGATCTCAAAATGGTGTGCAGAATATCCTTCACTCTTAATGCTTCTTGTTCAGCACAGTTAATATGAATCTAGAAAAACTTCTATATTTCATTATATTTGAAACTTAAGAGTTGAACCTTTTATATTTATATCCAAGGGTGAAGAAATGAAAAAGGTGGACGTTCTGCACCTGGTGTATTCTGAAAAAGATAGAATTCATTACGTGTCCTTTTTTTTTTGTAGCTCTATTCTTCGGGATATCCCCCTCTGACGTGTCCCAAGTCTAGTATACTCTATGTGTGTAATTCAAACATAGAGCTCAGAGTCATGTTCTTCCTTTTTAGTGGAATTGTAGCATTTTCCTATGTCATTTATGGAAATGCCGAGCCAAATTCTAACAAAGATGTTTGGTAATAAACAATAAAATGCATGCAGATTCTCTCTCTCTAAAAAAAAAAAGAATGGAAGAAAGGAAATGCGTTATTTTAGGACAGGTGAGCAAACAGTGACAGAACACAAAGTACAGAGCACACTGAAAACAATGCAAATGAGGTTTTAGGGCAAAATCATGCTGCTACATGTGTTTGTTGCCGGGTGCACAGACAGAACACATTATATACACCCCAAATATCCGGCATCCCGAGCAGATGACAGACGTAGGTTTACTTTAGTAGAGTATTTTAAATTGTGTCAAAATACATGCATTAAAAACCATAAAGTGAACCTGTCATTCACTCTGAATACTGTGTACTCAATGCAATTCCTTAGAGTAGGCATCACGTTGAACCTGCCCTTATCTCTCTTGTCCGACTAGCATTTAGGCCGGGTTCCTCGCATCCAATTCGCAATAGCAGGAGATTTTGACCGGTTCTCTATGGAGCCGGTTCGCATATCTCTGCTGTGGCTCCGGTGCGAATTTGCACAGGAACCCTGTGCGTCTTTTGGTCGGTTTCAGGTCCGAATTCAGCCAAAACTTTGCGCAGAAATTGGACCTGAAGCGGTAAATGGGGACGCACTAGACCTTGACTGTGAGCCGCATGCAAAGATAGTGTGAACCCAGCCTTAAAGTGTGATATCAGTTTGCTAAAGAGTTCTAAACTCAACTTCTGACATTAAAGTAGAACTATGGGCAAAAGATTTATTTTTATTTTGGATAGAGTAAGGGAGGGTTATAACTAGGGATGCATCGATACCATTTTTTTTTTTTTACTACAAGTACCGATACTTTTTTTTTTTTAGTACTCGCCGATACCAGTTACTGATACCTACCGCAACTGTTTTGTTTTCATTTCAGCTGTCAGCAATGGTACAAAGCATTAAAAAGTTATTTACAAATGAAATAAATTGATTTTTGTTTTTAATTTTGTGCTTTTTCAATGTGAAATGTGTAAGGCCCCTTTCACACTGGGGTGGTGGGGGCGTCGGCGGTAAAACAGCGCTATTTTTAGCGCTGTTTTACCGTCGTTTTTTCGGCTGTATTCGGCCGCTAGCGGTGCGGTTTTAGCCCCCGCTGGTTGCCGAAAAAGGGTTAAACCCGCTCGTACAGCGTGGCTATAGCCGCGGTATTACCGCAGTATAGCCGCGCTGTCCCATTGATTTCAATGGGCAGGAGCGGTGAAGGAGCGGTATACACACCGCTCCTTCACCGCTCCAAAGATGCGGCTTGCAGGACTTTTTTTACCGTCCTGCCAGCGCAACGCTTCAGTGTGAAAGCCCTAGGGCTTTCACACTGAAAAAACAGCGGAGGCTGTTTAGGGGCGATTTGCAGGCGGTATTTTTAGCACAATAACGCCTGCAAACCGCCCCAGTGTGAAAGGGGCCAAAGTATATGTTAATATATGTGTGGAAAAATATTCACTAACAAAGCAAATAAAAAAAAGTTTTAATAATGATTAAATGGAGGAGAATAGGGAATTAATTAAGGCTGATTAGAGTAAATTAAGGGTTAATAAGGGGTAAAACAGATGAAGAAACAGAAAGATACAAAAAGAAACAAATGTTTCTTTTTATTTTAGTGTTTTGGCGGCTGAGCAATGTTGTTAATAAACATTGCCGGCTGCTTTTTTTTTTTTTTTTTCACAGCTCCAATTACCGGACTCCTTTTAACACTTTAGCTGTCAACAGGGAAGACCCACTGACAACTCAAAGAACCGAGCCTGAAAGTATCAGTGTCAGGTATTGGTGTATTTGTATCAGTACTGATACTTGTGCAAATACTCGGCATCGGTATAGTTGCCAATACCGAGTATTTGTAACAGTACTAGTATCGGTGCAACCCTAGTTATAACCCGTCAGATTTTTTTTTTTTCCTGCCATCTGTGTCCCATTGATTTCCCTTCACTTCCTCTCTCATAGCCAAACAGGAAGTGAGAGGAAATCCCTGCAAATTAAGGGAATTCCTTGGGGACCCCCCGGCCACGAGGATTCCCTTTTTTGGGGACAACCTAAAATTTGTGATTTTCTTTAACTTTGACTTTCACTGATAACTGTAAACAGGACAAACAAAGAGGGTGAATCTCTCTAATGGGGGGCACAGAGAGCAATAAAAACAGCTATTCGTATCCCTCTCTATGCTGTACAAAACTGATATAAAAGTTTTGCCTTTGGTTATACTTTAAGTCCTGGTCATCTGTTGGCCCTTCTTATCTAATGTGTCGCTGGCTATTGAAAAGGGGCCTGGTGAGTGATCAAGTCTTAGTGCCATAGTTAAAAGCATAGCCCACCTTTCTGAACATGCAAAGCCTGGTACACACCAGTAGTGTTTTTTCATTCCACCCAGCAGGGCTGAACAAAAAAACAAACTGACAGCTCATACCATGCGATTGTTAGTTCAGCGATCTTCCCCACTGTGCTGTTGTGTTCTGACAGGGGAACGGACCCCCCAGCTAGAACACTCCGATCACTGAGACCGCTGTTTGAGAGCCAGTCGGCAGACCTTTTTCAGTCATGCCCCATCGACCGAAGTTCACGTGGGCTGGATGTTGGCTGGTTTCTATTGAACCGGCCCATGCCGCCTGACATTCGGCCCGTGTGTACTTGGCTTTACACCACTAGGTGTTACACTAGGCTATATTTTAGGCCCCTTTCACACTACACATAGCAGGAACTTGCAATTTTGTGCAATTCTCATTTTGAAGCGAGTGTCGCGCATAGGGCAGCCCATTCACTTGAATAGGCTTCCCTAAGAGCAATTGTCACTCCAAAGAAGTTCAGGGAATTTTTGGCCTGAAGTAATTTTACACTTGCATTGCACAACAATCACAGTAAAACTGAGCTGTGGGGTGCCATTCAAGATAAATCGCACCAAAACGCCCATTACGTGTTTTGCCATGATTTGGAATTTTGCCCCTAATTCCATATACGAACGGGCCTCAGTTTAACATGAAACCTACCCACATTCCATAGCCCTCACCTTCAAACCACCCCCAACCAACAACAGGTCTGTCCTGCAAGCACCTGTTTTGAATTCGGCATGGATGTTTGTAGGTACTCCAACACAGCCACATCATCCAGATCCATTCACCGTGAATGAAAAGACTACACGTCCCATCTTCCACTGTGGCAGAGAGACTTGTAGATCTCAGTGGATCACAAGTGCGGTGATGCCACCACACATGTAGTCCACTGTTTACTTTGTTCAGCTCCATAACCAGAGGTCCATACCTCCGCGTCTGTGCGTTGCACCGGAGGCGCACTAGTTGCGGTTGCAGTGCTCTGCAGGCTACAGTGCAAACATTTAATACATACACATTTTATATTTGAATTAGTCTTTTCTAGACAAGGGAAGAAGTAATGAGCTATTTTTGGTTTCCTACACTTTTAATTTTAGATACTTAGAATAGATGCCAGATCGAGTGAAAAGTGAAATCGAATCCCAATATTTTGAGGTTTAAATGAGAATTGGTTTTTAATGTTGTCATTGGAAAATCTTCCACCACATGCGAACACAGCTGCCAGAGTCAGGGCTTTGGTGTAAATTAAACAATATTCATGTATTCATATGGAGAGTCATGGTGCAGGTATTATGGTGTCACTAGCCTTTCTGGTGGGTTCTCTTTAGGAATATGAGAAGGTTCAACTCCATCATGGATCTGCAGGGGTGGGGAGATTATTCCCCAACATTGTACTGTAGATAAAGACCTGTTTTACCCCATCGTAAAAAAGGTCCACATCACAGAGGTTCTTGTACAGAGGTGGGTGGTCAGACACACGGCAATGGCCATATCCGAGAGGGAGCATTGATCATCCAAGCTACAGCAGCCCAGCTGATCGCTCTTTCCTCAGTTAGAAGGAATGTTCGATACTTGTAGACCTAACGATCATCGCCCAGTCTAGACAAAATTGGCTGAGTTGGGTGATGATCGTCGCATGCCTTCTGTGAGCACCTTTAGTCTGCCAAGAAAATGTGAACAGTTGTAAAGTCAGTGAGTTTACTGTTTAAGTGGAGCTGGAGCCCCCATGCCTGACGTTATATAGAGGAACCAGACATCTGGTAGAATTTTTGGTTCAAAGGCATTCATTTTTGAAACAATTGTTTGATTTCTAAAGGTTAATAATAAAAAAAAAGACATTTGTTTTCAGCCGCATGGACAAAAAACTCAAAGGCTTAGGAGGGATCATTTTTGTCGTTTCTAAGTTCAAATATTGTCCTCAATTGGGAAAACTTTTTTTGTACAGTATTTGTATACTGTTGTAAAAGATCCTCAATTGGGAAAACTTTTTTTGTGCTGTATTTGTATACTGTTGTAAAAGCTCAAAAATTGAATATTAAAATTTGATACATTAGTACGGAATTGGAATAATAAATGGTTGAGGTCAAACAAAAATTGAGTCAGTGATGAGCATATTGAGTGTTCTGTCGAACGATCTTTCATGAAAGGGTAGTCAAAAATCTTAACGTGACCAGCTTTACTATTTACAAAAGAAAAAAAAGGTTAGTTTTTTGTTTTTTTTTCTCACAATTTCCCAAAAACTGGAATATTGGGTTTGGATGGACTGACCCTTTTATTACCCCAGCTAAAATGTGGCTTTTTCAATGTCCTCAGTCAGTATAAGTGCTTGTGGCGTGGTGTAATAATACAAAGCAGTCACATAGGAGACCTTCTTAGTGAGGGAGGTCAGTCCACTGAGAGCGCAGCTTTGCTTGCAGTGCATTTGGGTTAAAGAGCTAAATCTGCAAGGCTATTAAAATATAAAACATCTCGTAAAAAAAGAAGGCAAGGATCCATATAGGCGTCAGACCTTAATTTATCACTTCCCTGTCATTGCCTATGTTTGTTAATCAATTCTGTTCCATAGGACCCTTTTCTTTTGGAATACACAGTACATCTTTATTGTAAAGAATATGTTCCAAATCATTTGCGTATCTGGTTAGCAAAGTTAGATATTTGCAGTCTGAGTTTGTAAGAAATTGATTTATAATAAAATTCAAGGAGGCAGTGTACATTTAAGTAGAGAAATAAGGATAATGTTTACCATAGCCCCCATCATGAGATTGTAAATAAACACTTTTCTATTGACAAGGCTGGCAAAAAAAATGGCAGTCGTGGTGTGTTTGCCGACACCTACAGCGTTGGCTTATCATGGAAAGCGAAAGCAGTCGGAGACAGGAAAAATAGCAGTCACGGACTGTTGTAGACACCTCCCAATGTTGGCTTATCATGGAAGGCAATAGCAATCAGAGACAAAAAAATGGCAGTCATGGACCATTGTAGACATCTCTCAGCGCTGGCGTATTACGGAAAGCAATAGCAATCGGAGACAGAAAAATGGCAGTTATGAAGCCTTGTAGACATCTTCCAGCATTGGCTTATCATGAAAGGCAATAGAAATCAGATACAGACAAAATGGCAGTCGTGGACCATTGTAGAAACCTCACACTGTTGGCTTATCATGGAAAACAATAGCAATTAGAGACAAAAAAAATGTCAGATATGAAGTGATGTAGACACCTCAGGGAAAACAATAGCAATCGGAGACCATTTTCTAACCTGCGCAGTCACTATTTTCTCCAGCCTTTCGGGTAAACGGGCAGCTAATAGACATTAAACCATTTCCCCATTTGTAAGAAAATTGCAAGAAGGAGCAACTGTAAATTAATATGTTAAGAAACCTTAAGAAGGGAAATATTCATTGGTAGCATAAAGTAATATGCATTAGTGCTAAAAACACAACTGGGCAACCTCAACAACAAAAACTCTTAGGAACAAGTTTTACTGTTTTAAAAATTGGCAATTATATCATGGTATATTTGTGTGTGTGTGTGTGTGTATGTGTATATATATATGTATGTATGTATGTATGTATGTATGTGTGTGTGTGTGTGTATATATATATATATATATATATATATATATATATATATATATATATATATATATATATCTATATCGGTGTATAACATGCACCCCAAGTTAAGGAGGGAATTTTAAGGAAGAAAACTTACATTTAAATGCCCATCAATGCAGCCTTGCACAGCGTCCATCTGCATGCTTGTCCAGTGTCATTTGCATCCTTTTCAGTGTCCATCTGCAGCCTTGTCAGTGAGATTTGCAGCCTTTCCCAGGCTGCAGTTAAACTGCAATGACTTATCAGTGTCACTTCTGTTTGAAAATGGCGCCGCTGAGATACACAGAGCCGGTCCTCGGCTCCTCTCGGCTCCTCTCGTAGTCCCGCCCAGTCCCGCTGTATGATGGACATAACACAGGTCAAATGGCAAGACTGGGCATGACTGTGAGCGGAGCCGAGCACCGCCCATATACATACATAGCCGAGTGTACTCGGCTAGGTTCGGCTAGCTCTGCTCACAGTCACGCCCAGTCCCTGTGTTATGTCTATCATAGGGCGGGACTGGGCGGGACTGTGAGCAGAACTAGCTGAGCCTAGCCGAGTACACTCGGCTATGTACGTATATCGGCGGCCGGCGCTCGCTCCGCTCACAATCAGTGGGGGGGGGATTGGCGTATAACACGCACCCACGATTTTAAGGGGAAAAAGTGCGTGTTATACGCTGATAAATACGGTATATATGTATGTGTGTGCGTGTGTGTATAAGCAGAACTTTGCTAACCAGATATGCAAATGTGTGTGTGTGTGTGTGTGTATATATGTGTATATATGTATGTATATGTATATATATATATATATATATATATATCTATATATATATATATATATATAGATATATAGATAGATAGATAGATAGATAGATAGATAGATAGATAGATAGATAGATAGATAGATAGATAGATAGATAGATAGATAGATAGATAATAAATATATATATTATAGGGGTTGGTTTACTAAAGGCAAATATGCTGTTCACTTTGTAAGAGAATCTCCCTTTAGTTTCAAGAATGTTAAAAAATTTTAAACAATACCCACGTGCAAGGCGGGGAAAAAAAAATTCAAAAAAAGTATTTTTGCATGCACATGATTGGATGATAAAAGCCAGCAAAGCTTCATCTCATTCACTAAGCTATTGGTAAATTCCCTTGCAAAATAAAAAATTCCTTTGCAAGGTGAACAGCCAATCAACCCTATTTTGTTACAAGCTTTGTTATTTTTTTATTTTTTTTGTAAAAATGACACTGTTGAATCTCAGTGTGCCAGTTGGTTGCACATTGGTGGTGGTGAGGCAAAAACAAATATAAACTCGGTGTTGTTGGACAGTGCGTCCTGCATGAGTACACACGGATGACTTGTGTGTGCAGGATATGAGATCTTCCTGTGTGCTCTTGTCACAAGTGGCCAGTTTATGTTCCCTGCTGCTTATTGGTCCCGTTCCCTGCAGCCAATAATAAAATATGGCTCAGGGTTTCATTATGGGATGTATTGATTACCTTTTGGGACAGATGAATTATGGAGAACATTAAATTAAAAAAAAAATGGAAATATTTTAATGAGACTGAAAGGTCGATTCTAGAAATGGCTGACACACTAGCCTTCCCGGTACTGCTGGTGCTTTTACTTTGGAGGGGGTCAAGTAAGTAATGCTGATATGAGGGTGTGTGTTTATATGTATATGTGTGTGTGTATATGTATATGTGTGCGTGTGTATGTATATATATCTATATCTATATATATATATATATATCTATATATATATCTATATAGATATATATAGATATATATCTATAGAGAGAGAGAGAGAGAGATATCTCTCTCTCTCTCTCTCTCTCTCTCATATCTATATATATATATATATATATATATATATATATATAATTTATTTATTTAGATATCTATATCTATATCTATATATAGATATATATCTATAGATATAGATATTACACACACACAATAAATGTTTACATTGTGCTGTCTTCCTCTTATACATTTATCATATGATCTGGATATGTTAATGATGAGCTTCAGTTAGGATGTTTGTCCTGTTCACCATAGTCCATTGTCTTGCTGCACTAAGAGGTTGAAGGTGATGTAGTGTTCTTGTTAAGGAAATTTCCCCTCACTCTTCTGGTGAACACTTTTTACTTGGATGGGAAGCAAGGTGAATTCTCCCCCCAACCCAGAAAAAAAAAAAAAACTTAATACTGTAGAGGTTATGGCAATTTAATACTTTATCAAGAAATAGGACTAAAATTCCAACAAAACAAAAATGTTGTTGCCCTTTTGTTTTGTTTGCAGGAGTAATTTATATTTGTTTGAGAGGCAGTTTATTTGAGATGATCTAACCCAGCCTTTCTGAAACTTCTTTTACCCCAGAGGAACCCCTAAAATAGTTTTCAGGCCTTAGAGAAGTCAAGGGGAGAAATGCCCCGTACACTGGAAGAATGAAACCTTTACAGTGGCGGTCAGAATGCCGCCTTTGAAGATCATTGGTGTCATAGTTCCTGGACTTGGTCCAGGAACTATGAAGGCACCATCAAATTGGAGGCCAATCAGCCACATCTCATGAACTCCTAGCAAACTCTAAAGCAGGTTTTCCCAACTAGGGTTCCTCCAGAGGTTGCTAGGAGATCTTTGAACAATTAGCAATTTCTGCCTCTTAGAAAATTTCCCACTGACAAGGGGGTTATTCTTCCCAAGGACTACAAGTGCAAGGAGCATTCTTCCCACTGACCATCACACTAATGTATCATGAGTTGTAGATACAGTCATTTAAGTAAGGGTTCCCTGAGACCTAAAAGTTATTTCAAGGGTTCCTCTGTGTTGAAAAGGTTGAGAGACTTCTCTGGAGGAACCCTAGGATTCCATGGAATCCTGGATGAAATAGACGGATCTAACTCATTCCATTACTTGTTTGCTACATTTAACTGTTTGGGTGACTACCAATACTTCGTATTCCAGATGCTTTGAAAAATCATCCAAAAAGTATTCTCATGGAGGTTGAGAAATTGAATGCAAAATCCATTCCTGAAATAAGAAATGTACAAGACTAATGGAGAGGTACAGCGATTGTCCTTTTTTTTTTTTTTTTTGATATCCACAATTGTGACCCTTCTAATGGGCACAAGAGCCAATTGTGCCAATCTATTGAATGCACGGATATAGAGACAAGACAAAAGATGTAAGGGATTATTATTAAAAAAAAGAAAAACGTGCCTGCCTTAGTTTGATGTACAGACGACTTCAAAAACTGCCCTTCCCTACTTAATATTGTGTTGAATCATAACAGAATTGAATAGGCTGTAATAATGCCTGGAACTAAACAGAGAATGGACGTGCTCTGTCATTGCCGGTACACCATTTTATGTGTTTTGCTTTGTCAGTCAGGTCATAAAGTCAATTGCTGGTTGAGAGGAATTCACTGTTTTTCTTATAAAAGATTTCAAAGAATGCTCTCAAGCCCCATCTAATGCTAGTCACGTCTGTTTGTCATTCAAAGTCCAAGAAAAAAAAAAATTGTAACTGGCACAACTTATGTACCAGGCAGTGCATGCCCCCTAACAAAATACATAATACAACACCTGCTAATGTTACTCAGCCCTGCAGCCATGTATCATTTTTACATTAGTAGATTTGGGGGGGGTCTTTCTTTATAAGGTTCAATGTGTGTAAGTTGGTGACATAATAAAGTTTTTTTTCTGATAAACTGTAAGGCTCGGTTCACACTACTGCGACCTGAAAGTGCGACTTTGCCAGGTGACTTCCTGTTGACTTGATGTGACTTTGTCTAGTGCAGGTATACAGAGATAACAGCGCACAGGAAGATGCCATGCACTGCCTGGGTAATCTTCCTGTAATGTCAGATCCAAATTACATCAATATAGATGAGGATCCGACTTGGAGGCGACTTCTATTAAAGTCTATGGGCACAAGTCGGATAGAAGTTGCCTTGAAGTAGTACAAGAACCTTTTCTAAAGCTGGAGTGACTTCAGTAGCACTAATTAAGACAGCTCTTATTGACTTACACAGGATTTCACATGTCATGCAGCTTGGGGTCTCACAAGTTGGATCCCAAGTCGCAGCAGTGTGAACCGAGCCTTAGACCCCTTTCACACTGGGGCCGCCCTGTGTGTTAGCGCTAAAGCACCGCTCATTTTAGCAGGGCTTTTCGGCCCTTTAGCGGGGTGCTTTTAATGCCCGCTAGTGGCCAAAGAAGGGGTTAAAACCGCCCATGTTGCGGTGCTTCCAAATCACTTTTCAGGTGCTTCGGAAGCACTGCCCATTCATTGCAATGGGCAGGGGCGTTTTGGGAGTGCTGTATACAGCGCTCGAAAAATGGCCCCAAAGATGCTGCTTGCAGGACTTTTTCTAAAGCACACCGCCCCAGTGTGAAAGTGTTCGGGCGGCATGGGAGGCAATTTTTAGGCGCTTTGCAGGTGCTATTTCTAGCGCTAAAATGCTTGAAAACTGCCTCAGTGTGAAAGGGGTCTAAGAGTTGCCAGCCAAAGAATCATCTACATCATCTATTCCCAACCAGGGTTCTTCCAGAAGTTGCTTGGGTTTCCATGAGCTGAGGCTCATTGACCTTCTATTTGATAAAGCCTGTATAGTTCTGAGGCCAACTCCATTTGGCAAAACCAGCTGCATGACACCAATGATTTTTTTAAGCTGTCTATAAAGGTGATATTTTGACCATCACTGTAAGGAGGACATTCTTCCCACCAGCCACCAATGTAAGGGGGACATTCTTCCAACCAGTGTAAGGGGGACATTCTTCCCACCAGCCACCAATGTAAGGTTGACATTCTTTCCTCCAGCCACCAATGTAATGTAAGGGTTTTTTTTCCCACTGACCCCAAAGAATTTTAACAGGGGTTCCCCAAGACCTGAAAATTATTTCAGGGGTTCCTCTAGGCTAAGAGGGTTAAGAAAGGCTTGTCTACATAGATACCAAACATACAGGGAAATATACTTATGAAAGAAGTTGGTGGACATAAACATTTTGTACCCTATAGTGTCATATAGTTACATATCTGTAGCATTTTCCCTTTTGAAAAAGGATAGGTAGTTTATATTAAATTTATAGCAAAAATAGAGCAGTTCCATAATAACAAAATTCTGTATTTCAGATTTAGTTCTAGTTTTAGTTTTCTGGGATTTTTCATTGCTAGTCCTACCCAAAACACAGCTTTCTGTAGTTGCTGATGGGTTAAAATACATGTTGACTCTGGGTCTCCAGTGCGGAGCTCCCCCAGTATTCCCAGTCCTGGCCAGGGTATGTAGCCACAGATCAACACACTGTTGTCATTTGTTAGATAGATTCTTTATAATACAAAGAAATGATTGAGAAATGATTGAGAACATCAAGCAGAACTCCATTTAATTTTTTTTTTATCCCAATAATAGAATTAAACAATAAAAAAAAAAGAATTACCGTAAATAAAAAAGCAGCTCTTGCTTTACTCAGTAGGGCATTCACATCCACGGAAAGGCCTTTTTCTTTCACCTAGATGGCGCTGCTCTTCTGAGTTGAATGACGGCCAGCCTCATTCATTCCACTTCCTGTTAGCCCAGGCTGTCATTGTCCCGCCCCTGAGGGTTTATCATCACACTATTTTGGATGTCATTGGCCTAATATGGCCACATGGCCACTGCTGTAAACTGTATGTAGCTGATGCTACATATAGTTTATACAGCGCTGACAGAGTAAGCAGCAATTAGTAAAAGAAATAGTTAATTGACCCAAACAAATTATTTAAAGTGGTAGCAAAGCTGGATTTAGGCTTTTAAATCAGAAGAAAGACCTGTGAATTTTAGAATGGAACCCAGGAATAGAATTTATCAAACTTTTGTGGCATAAAAATATAATAAGTGGTATTAAGGTGATCTGTAGCATTCACTTTATGTACAAATTACAGGAGTCAAATTATTTTTAAAACTTTTTTAAAAATAATTTTTACTGTTACTGTTATTTTAATAACACAATTATTTTTTTACGAAAAAAGAAAAAAAAGACCAGCATGCAGCATTTTGTTTTTTTTTATTTTTGCTGTTTTTTTTTTTAATCCGACGTCTTAGTTAAAGTCTTATCTTTCGTATGGAATCCTGGTTAAAATAAGAAAAACGTTTTGTTTTTTTTTAAATAAAATTCTCATTACTGACTTTCTTTCCCAAAATCCATCTTTATGAATATTTTTCTGAAGGTCAGTGCAGAGTTTTCCCCGATCACCATACGAGACGCACGGAGCACGTATTGGGAAGAAAGCGGTTAATCATTAGTTTGGTGTGACTTGAAGAAATGTTTGTGTGTTCTGTGAGAGTCAGTACTAGGCTGTGTGTGTTTAATTAATAACTGAATTGCAGCTTATTTACTGTTGAATTTACCAGCTGCCCTGAAAGCTTCTCGTTTCACCTGGGCGAATGCAAAAAGGTGGCGGTTTCCATGGATACGGGCCTCTCCATGGTGACACACCCTCTGTATTTTATGTTCCTTCGTTCCCTAGAGTTGATTGTTTTTGGCAAAGCAGCTCAGAAACTCATCCAACTATTAAATAAAATAGATAGGTAGCTGGAAGGGCAGTACACAAACAGGCGGAATTACCTGCAGCAGCTCCCACCTGTGAGCTGGGTGGCTCCGCTGTCAACTATCCAGAATGGAGGGAGCCCTCGCCTCTCTGTATGAAGTACACCTGGGATCATCTGGGGAAATCTAATAGTATTATTAGATTAGATTATTATATATATACAGGGCTTTTTTTCAGCGGGAATGTGGGGGGAACGCAGTGCGACTTTGCCAGGTGACTTCCTGTTGACTTGATGTGACTTTGTCTAGTGCAGGTATGCACTGGGTAATCTTCCTGTAATGTCGGATCCAAATCACTCGTGCCCATTCTGTTTGTGAGAAAAATATGATTAAAATTACAACTTTGAGTATTTTCCAAAAACTTGAGTCAAAACAACGTCTTCAAAAGACTCCCCATACTTCATAAAAAAATATCTTGGGGTGTTTGCTTTCCAAAATGTGGTCATTAGTAGAGGGTTTCCATTGTTATGGTGCTCCAGGGGCTCCAAAAATGTAATAGGTAGTCAGGAAATTAGATGCATAATTTATGCCCCTGGAAGGCATGAAGGTGCTCCATGGATTTTGGGCCTCTCTATGTGGCTAGCCTGTGAAAAAGTCAACATGTGGTATCCCCATACTCAGGAAGAGTAGCAGAATGTGTTTTGTGTAATTCTAAGTCTGCCTATGATGTGTGTTATAAATATGCTAATTAATGGCAACTTTGTGTAAAAAAATAAATTTTATTTTCTTTCCTGCATTTTCCAAAAACTTGTGGCAGAAAATGACATTTAAAAAATGCATTGGAGTGTTGGTTTCCAAAAGGTGTGTCCACTGTCCTGGTGCTCGAGGGCTTCAAAAAATGTGATGGGGAGTTAGAAAATTAGATGCATAATTTATGCTTTGTAAAAGCCGAAAAGTGCTCCTTGGATTTTGGGCCCCTCTGTGCATCTAGGCTGTGAAAACGTCTCACATATGTGGTATCCTCATATTAGGCAGCAGAATGTGTTTTGGGGTGTAATTATAAGCATGCCTATGCTGTGTGGGAGAACTAACTTGTTAAAATAACAACTTTGTGTAAAAAAAAAAATAAAAAAAATGAAAGGAGGCATAGGTGTAGCAAACAGCCTGCTGACAGCAGCCTTTTTTTTAACTCTGATTTTATTTAAAGATAATGTTTTATATTTTAACTCCATTAAGACAAGCCACCACGCAGGACACGGGACAAAAACAAGAAAAAAAGTATCAATAACACATGGCGTTTAAACCGGACAAAAAAAAAAGGATAAAACATTATATCGGGACCTAAACAGAAGAAAACATATGTGCCATTTATGCATAGAATTTCTCAGATAATAAGTATATTTTTACAGCTCCAATTTTGGCCAATTCGGCAGGAGCCACCACGCTCAACAAACTTTGATTGAAATGTTGAAGGAAATATGGAATATTGTCGATTGAACCTTAAAGTCTGTTTCCTTATCCCTTTTGTGATTAACATAAATTTTAGTCCTTTATTTGATATACACATCCTACAAGGGGACCTGCAGCCTAAAGAAGCTTTATAGAAGTTAGACGGGGGGGAGCCTATGAACCCTACAATCCTCAGTGGGAATAAAAGTACAGTTTCTGGATTTGATTTTTTCCTGCTGATAGTCATTGTTGCCCCGTAGTAACACTCACTGCCGTTGTGGGTGTCCTGCTCCTGAGTTAGGTGTGTGATGGTCTATGTTGAAATCTGTTGACAGAAATATTAAGTGCTTTGATTGTGCAAGCACATTCAGCTACTGATGTATACCAGAAACTTTACTGCGATCTATCTTTATAGGAAGGCACTACACAGAATTTGGTTATCTTAGCCAATCTGAGTAGCATCAGGATAACCAAATCGGCAAGCTATTAAAAAGTGTTTAACAAGTTTTCGTTTGTTTGTTTTCTTAAAGTGATATTAAAGGTTCTTATTTTTTTTCTTATTTTTTTTAATAACAATTATGTCATACTTACCTGCTCTGTGTAATGGTTTTGCACAGAGCAACCCCGATCCTCTTCTTCTCGGTTCCTCCGTGGGCACTCCTGGCTCCTGCCGCTTGACCAGTGCCCTCATAGCAAACCGCTTGCTATGGAGGCACTAGTGTTTGCTCGCTTGCAAGCCCCACTCTATGCGTCCAGAAGACACATAGAGCCCCCCACTCTCTCCTCATTGGCTCACTGGCTGTGATTGACAGCAGTGGGAGCCAATGGCTCACGCTGCTTGGCTCCCACTGCTGTCTCAGCCAACGAGTAGAGAGAGATCCGGGACAGCCGAGGCTCCCGTGTACATTGCTGGATCGAGAGTGGGCTCAGGTGAGTATTAGGGAGAGGCTGTGGGGGGAGCAGCATACGGAAGGTTTTTTCCTTTATGCATAGAATGCACCTTCAGCTTTTACAACCACTTTAACTTCTTCAAACACCCTTTAGATCCTAAAAGGAGTTCTGGTTGTAGCTGTAAACAAGCATTTAGCAAGTTCCAGGCACTACAGAAGTTGCTTCTATTTTCTTTTTGTGAACACTTTTGCTGCCTTCTTACCATTTTTACTTAACTTTTGGTGGATACTGTGTATATTTTTACCTTTTTTATGTGACTACTTTTGATGAATATTATGTGCCTTCTTACTTTTTTTGTATGTGACCACCTTTACATTTGACCTTAACAAGGTTTTGAGATACATGGGCGGTGTGCTGGCTATTTCTTGTTATTGAGCACCGTGAGCCAATCATCACAGCCTTGGGCATATGGGAATGAAGCTGGATGGATTTGATGGTTTTATAGTTAGAAATTCAGCCTAGTTTAGGACACATCTCTTCCTGTGATTGAACAATGCAAAAACATGCTGGTCAGTTCATCTCTCTTCCCTCGTGAAGACATGTAGGCACTGTGCAAAGCAGTTGAGGCCTTATTGGCTTCAAGTGCTGACCTACCCTCTCAATCTTGCTGTACAGTAGATTACAGGAGGCTAATACCCACACTGATTACGCCATTTGTGTTAGCTGTCAGTATAAATGCATTTTATGTTTTTCAATGAATACACAACTGCTAATAATTGCATCATATATCGTCCCAGAGTTCAGTCTATATCATCATTTTAGGGCCATAGTTAGATTCCACCCTAGTATTTTTGTGGGAGTAAGGGCTGCCCACGCTGCTCCATTGTAGACTTCTTACCTCACTAGAGAGTGACACTAGGTGTTCGTAAAAGGAAAATTACACATCTCAATTTGTTTGTTACTCTTTTTAATAGTTGATTAAATCCATAAATGGAGCCAAGTATAGTTACAAGTTCTCAGATCCTACAGTGTGTTCTAGGTTCTACTGTGTGTATTTCACCTGACCTCAACATCCATCTCTTCTTAACTTTTATCTGTTGCATAGATATTACCTAATTCATCCTTTCCCAACCTTTTTACCCCAGAGGAACCCTTGAAAAGATTTTTACGTCTTTGGGAACCCCCCGATGTTCCTTACATTGGTAATCAGTTGAAAAAAAGCTCTACTTGCGGTGGTGACCAGAATGCCACCCTTACAGACATTGGGTTCCATGGATCCCTGTTCGGAAATAACCGCTCCAGAAGTTGCTAATGGTTCCTTGAGCCATGAACAATTACTGCCTCTTAGATGAGAGACCACTCACAACATTGACGTTTTTAGCTATTTGTAAGGAGGGGGGTTTCTGCCCAATGATCAGAAATGTAAGGAACATTCTTTCCAGTGACCCATCATGCTAATGTACTGTGAACAATACGAGGGGGATTTGAAATCTTTTAGCCCTGATTCATTTCCCAATTCTGGTATTGTAGTTGTAAATAGTGATATTTGATATATTGTGCCAATTTGGAGAATTAGACCTATATTTTCCCAGTTGTTGCGGGTAATTGAATGGACCATGGTGGAGAAGAAGAGTTTTTATTGTTTTTGCAGGACAACACACCCTCACATAAGGCAGGCAAGCCTCTGGCTGTTTTGAAGGATTTAGGGTTTCAGTGCATAGACCAGGGGTCTCCAGAATTTGTACACAAAAGGCCAATTTACTGCCCTTTAGGCTTTAGAGGGGCAAGACTGTGGCCAGTTGGCATAAACAATGCTGCATTATTGGTTTTAATGGGAGGCATAGTGCCCCATCAATGGTGTCCGTAGGGGGAAGAGTGCCCCTTTGTTGATGTTAGTGGATGGACTAGTGCCCCATTGTTGGTTACATATAGTAGATGAGGTCGAAAAAAGACACAAGTCCATCAAGTTCAACCTATGTGTGTGATTATATGTCAGTATTACATTGTATATACCTATATGTTGTGGTCGTTCAGGTGCTTATCTAATCGTTTCTTGAAACTGTTGATGCTCCCCGCTGAGAACACCGCCTGTGGAAGGGAATTCCACATCCTTGCCGCTCTTGCAGTAAAGAAAGTTAAACCTCTTTTCTTCTAATTTTAATGAGTGGCCATGTGTCTTGTTAAACTCCCTTCCGCGAAAAAGTTTTATCCCTATTGTGGGGTCACCAGTAGTTGGTGTCAGTGGAAGGAATAGTGCCCCATCAAAGGTGTTAGTGGGAGGGATGGTGCCTCATCGATGGGGTCAGCTGGTGAAATAGTACCCCAAGGGCCATAGAAAGGTAAGCAAAGGGTCACATCTGGCCCCTGGGCTGCAGTTTGGAGACCAATGGCATAGACCAGGGGTCTTCAAACTACGGCCCTCCAGTTGTTCAGGAACTTCAATTCCCATCATGCATAGTCATGTCTGTGAATGTCAGAGTTTGACAAGGCCTCATGGGAAGTGTAGTTCTGCAACAGCTGGAGGGCCGTAGTTTGAGGATCCCTGGCCTAGACCATCCACCCTATTCACCAGATCTTGCTCCGTCCAAATATTACCTAACCTTAAAAAAACACTGAAAGGACAGACATTTTAGACAGATTCAGAAGTCGTAGTAGCAACAGAGCAGTTTTTCGCAGAGCAGATAAAATAATGTTTTTGGAAGGGTTTAAGAAACTGGAAAAGAAAAGATGTGCTAAGAGTGTTAGGGGGGAATATGTAAAATACCAAGCAAGTTTCTTTGCTATGGCTCATTTCTATCTTGATTGGGCTGAGAACTTTTCACCCCTCCCGTAATTATAGTAAAAACATTTGCAGGGATTCCATGAAACCTGGAAGGGGTTCCTCAAGGGTTCCTCCATGATAAAAAAAGGTTGAGAAAGGCTGCCCTAATCTGAAAACTGTCAAACATTTTGATCTCAAATCCATAAATCAAAGCTTCAAGGTGAAGAAAAAGTAGATAAGAGTGTAAGCTCTGAAAGAACCTCCAGCAGAGCAAACAAAGGGTCATCCGTTAAAAAAAAAAGGGTTTTATCCCATCTTATGTTGGTTATGAAAGTATATTGCTGTTAGGATAGCTCCCCCTACTATAAAAATGTGAAAAGGAAAAAAAAAAACAACATAAAGCTACCGTCTGTGAACACAAATACACACACCCACGCTCTGAACTAGAGGCACACCTGACAAACACGAGGGACTGGCAGCCAATGGGAAGACACTGTGTTGAAATAAAGAAGAAAGAGCGATGCCAGCCTTAATTAATTTAAATATTTACCAATCCAGTTTTTTTAATTGTGTGTATGTTTGCTCTATTTGTGTACAAGAAATACCTGCTGCATGGGCGTACCCGGTGCTGGGATAAAGCTTGATGACATCAGGCTGAAAAAATGCAATGAAAAACATTTTCATGCCACAACAGATCAAATTGCATAATTTTCTTTTCCACATGAAATATCACTATTATTTATGTTGTTTTTTTTTTTGTTTTTTTTTCTTTCTTTTGGCATCTTGAGGTAATATGAAAACACTGATGATTACAATCAGAGGTATTCAGAGTGTTGAAAGGATGGGGTTTGTTGTCTCTGTAAAAATTGGTACGTTCAGTTTCTTGTAGGTTTGCCACTCTGGTTTATGTAGCACACTCATTTCCTGTCTTTTTTTATTTTTTTTTATTTTATCTCATTGTTTTGTTTTCTTTTGTCCTCCTTGATTTCCGCCATCTGTGTTGTTAATTAGTCAGAAAGGTAATGACTTATGGTATAGATAACGGTCAGTTCGGATGATCTGAGCCGCAAATGAGCTACAACTAATCAAAAATATATGTGCGTTCTTTTAAAAAAAAAATCACCCTCAGCAGATACACCATATTGTCAAAAGTATTGGGACGCCTGCCTTTAGACGCACATGAACTTTAATGCCATCCCAGTCTTATGCCCCGTACACACGGTCGGATTTTCCGACGGAAAATGTGTGATAGGACCTTGTTGTCTGAAATTCCGACCGTGTGTAGGCTCCATCACACATTTTCCATCGGATTTTCCGACACACAAAGTTGGAGAGCAGGCTATAAAATTTTCCGACAACAAAATCCGTTGTCGGAAATTCCGATCGTGTGTACACAAATCCGACGGACAAAGTGCCACGCATGCTCAGAATAAATAAAGAGATGAAATCTATTGGCCACTGCCCTGTTTATAGTCCCGATGTACGTGTTTTACGTCACCGCGTTGAGAACAATCGGATTTTCCGACAACTTTGTGTGCCCGTGTGTATGCAAGACAAGTTTGAGCCAACATCCGTCGAAAAAAATCCTAGGATTTTGTTGTCGGAATGTCCGAACAAAGTCCGACCGTGTGTACGGGGCATTAGTCCGTAGGGTTCAATATGGAGTTGGCCCACCCTTTGCAGCTATAACAGCTTCAACTCTTCTGGGAAGGCCGTCCACAAGGTTTAGGAGTGTGTCTATGGGAATGTTTGACCATTCTTCCAGAAGAGCATTTGTGAGGTCAGGCACTGATGTTGGATGAGAAGGCCTGGCTCGAAGTCTCCGCTCTAATGCCCCGTACACACGGTCGGACTTTGTTCGGACATTCCGACAACAAAATCCTAGGATTTTTTCCGACGGATGTTGGCTCAAACTTGTCTTGCATACACACGGTCACACAAAGTTGTCAGAAAATCCGATCGTTCGAAACGCGGTGACGTAAAACACGTACGTCGGGACTATAAACGGGGCAGTGGCCAATAGCTTTCATCTCTTTATTTATTTTGAGCATGCGTGGCACTTTGTGCGTCGTATTTGTGTAGACACGATCGGAATTTCCGACAACGGATTTTATTGTCGGAAAATTTTATAGCCTGCTCTCAAACTTTGTGTGTCGGAAAATCCGATGGAAAATGTGTGATGGAGCCCACACACGGTCGGAATTTCCCACAACAAGGTCCTATAACACATTTTCCATCAGAAAGTCCGACCATGTGTACGGGGCATAATTCAAACTCACTCATCCATGTCTTTATGGACCTTGCTTTGTGCACTGGTGGGCAGTCATGTTGGAACAGGAAGGGGCCATCCCCAAACTGTTCCCACAAAGTTGGGAGCATGAAGTTGTCCAAAATGTCTGGGTATGTTGATGTTTTAAGAGTTCCCTTCACTGGAAATAAGGGGCCCAACCCCTGAAAAACAACCCCCACACTATAATCCCCCCTCCACCAAATGATTTGGACCGGTGCACAAAGCAAGGTCCATAAAGACATGGATGAGCAAGTTTGGGGTGGAGGAAATGGCTTGTCTGCACCCCAACCTGATAGAACACCTTTGGGATGAATTAGAGCGGAGACTGCGAGCCAGGCCTTCTTGTCCAACATCAATGCCTGACCTCACAAATGCTCCTCTGGAAGAATGGTCAAACATTCCCATAGACACACTCCTAAACCTTGTGGACAGCCTTCCCAGAAGACTTGAAGCTGTTATAGCTGCAAAGGGTGGGCCAACTCAATATTGAACCCTACGGACTAATGCCCCGTACACACGGTCAGATTTTCCGACGGAAAATGTGTGATAGGACCTTGTTGTCGGAAATTCCGACCGTGTGTGGGCTCCATCACACATTTTCCATCAGATTTTCCGACACACAAAGTTTGAGAGCAGGCTATAAAATTTTCCGACAACAAAATCCGTTGTCGGAAATTCCGATCGTGTGTACACAAATCCGCCGGACAAACTGCCACGCACGCTCAGAATAAATAAAGAGATGAAAGCTATTGGCTACTGCCCCGTTTATAGTCCCGACGTACGTGTTTTACGTCACCGCGTTCAGAACGATCGGATTTTCCGACCACTTTGTGTGACCGTGTGTATGCAAGACAAGTTTGAGCCAACATCCGTTGGAAAAAATCCTAGGATTTTGTTGTCGGAATGTCCGAACAAAGTCCGACCGTGTGTACGGGGCATAAGACTGGGATGCCATTAAAGTTCATGTGGGTGTAAAGGCAGGTGTCCCAATACTTTTGGTAATATAGTGTATATTGCTGCTCTTCTGAATTAACCAACGGCTTGCAGAAGAGACTCCCGTGGTGATATCTCCCCTAGTCATTTGGGCCTACGCTCCTCCTACAGCACCATAACCGTGTCACTCCTAAATTATTCTAACTAAATGGAGAATGTGCTGGTTGGAAATTCTGGGGTGGTTACCTCCTCACCAAAAATTCCTTCAGAAATATAAGAAACCGGCATGTGATTCAGCTTGCCAGTATAAGCAGGAAAGTAAGTTTTGGCTGGAGTTTGTTAAGGTGCTTACACAATGAGTGGATCACGTGGCTTTCCCCTAGGGTCTAGGATACAAACACACAATAGTATCCCAGATTAATGTTTTTCTGGCACAGATTCTGTAACTACATCCAACACGTTAAAATAAGCTTTACTGAGTTCACCTTTTCTCGAAAATAGCCTATGAGGTCAAGGGGGCTACAGTAGATATTAAAGCGTTTGTTACCCCCAACACTTCATATTCCTGATATGTGCCTGCTGTACCATGTACTTCTATGAGAAAGTCTCCTGTTCTCTTTGTAATGCTTCTTTTGTGTGATATCCCTGGTGTTCCTGTCAGTCCCTCTGCTTTCCTATTAAAAACTGACCACACTAAGCAGGCGAACACACTGTGGTCAGTTCTCTAGCTGTGCTGGGAACTCAGTGTGCTCTCCTCCAATGATCAGACTTGCCCTGACACACCGCCCCCCCCCCCCCCGCACAGCCTTTCACTGTGAAGTGTGCTGCTGTTTCTCCTCCCCCAGCTATTATGCCGCTGAGAACATAGGGAATGTGATCACTTATAAGAAAGGTATTTATATATATATATAATTTTTTTTTTATCCATAACAGATGTTTTTGCCTTTCATTTCTCTTTTAAACTGGATGGGTTGTTTTACAATGTAATCGTTTACAATCGCTTTAAAAAAGATGCAGTTTTGTAAAATGTTCATTTATTTTATCGTCATACCAGTTGGCTGTTTGGTTCACCCATGGAAGCCTGGTCGAAAAACTTCCAGTTGGCAGTCCCCATATCCTGCTTTGTTGTTATGATGTAAAAACCGTTCATAACCAACATTACAGGAGTGAAAAACAATATTTTTCCATACCTAGCACCAAGGCAGGAGATGGAGATGGCCAACTGGGAATCTTTTAGCCAGGCTTCCAACGGGGAATCCGATTTGCCTACATGTATGACAAAATAAACATTTTACAAAACTGCACGGGTTTTTATTACTTACTGGGACCCTTTGACGGCATAGGCTGATTTCTGGCAAAGATGAACTTGGCCTTTAACCACTTCAGCTCCAGAAGGTTTACCTCCTTCATGACCAGGCCATTTTTGTGATACGGCACTGCAATACTTTAACTGACAATTGCGCGGTCGTGCAACACTCTACCCAAATAAAAGCTTTAATAGAGCTTTATGTTGGTGGTATTTAATCACCTCTGTATTTTATTTTTATTTATTTTATTTTTTTTGCACTATAAACAAAAAAAGATCAACAATTTTGAAAAAATAAACAACAATATTTTTTACTTTCTGCCTTCAAACATATCCAATAAAAAAAATTTTAAAAAATAAAATTTTTTCATCAATTTAAGTCAATAGGTATTCTGCTACATATTTTTGGTAAAAAAAATCCCAATAAGCGTATATTGATTGGTTTGCGCAAAAGTTATAGTGTCTACAAATTATAGGATATTTTTATTTTTATTACTAGTAATGGCGGCGATCAGCGACTTATAGCCGGACTGCGATATTGCGGCTGACAGACGGGAGACTAACTGACACTTTTGACACTTTTTGGGGACCGGTGACACTAAGGCTCGGTTCACACAGGGACGACTTGTCAGGCGACCTAGTCGCCTGACAAGTCGCCTCCCGTTCTGTGCTATGGAACCGTTCTAAGGGGAGCGACGCAAGTCGCTCCGACTTAGAAAAAGGTTCCTGTACGACTTTGGGGGCGACTTGCATAGACTTCTATACAGAAGTCGTTTTGCAAGTCGCCCGGGCAGTCGTGTGCAGGTCGCCTCGGTGAAGCGACCTGCAAGTCGTGCCGCCTCTGGTGTGAACCAAGGCTAATACAGTGATCAGTGCTAAAAAAATATGCACTGTCACTGTACTAATGACACTGGCTGGGAAGGGGGCGACTAAAGGGTAAAAGGGGTTGTGAAGGCAGAAGGTTTTTTTTTATCTTAATGCATTCTATGCATTAAGATACAAAGTCTTCTGTGTGCAACAGCCCCCCTCTGCCCCTAATACTTACCGGAGCCCCATCTCTGTCCAGCGATGTCCACAAGTGTCTCGGCCATCCAGGACTCTCCCTCCTGATTGGCTGAGACACAGCAGCAGCACCATTGGCTCCCGCTGCTGTCAATACCAGTCAGTTTGCCAATCAGGAGAGAGAGGGGGCGGGGTCGAACCGCAGCTCCATGTCTGAATGGACACACGTAGCTGCAGCTCGGCTTGGGTGCCCCCATAGCAAGCTGCTTGCTGTGGGGAAACTCAACAGGAGGGAGGGGCCAGGAGTACAGAAGAGGCACTCGAGAAGAGGAGGATCTGGGCTGCTCTGTGGAAAATCAACTGCAACAAAGCAGGTAAGTAGACCGCCTTTCTGCCTGTCCACTGAAGCATCGGCGGGGGGCGGCGGACATCGAGTCCGCCGTACCCACCAATCAAGCCGGCGCGCGCACCCCAAACCTGGAGGTGCAGGAGAGCCGCCGTGCCGCAGTATATCTACAGTATATGGTCAGCAAGTGGTTAAGGGCCACCATACATGATCCAATCGTGCATCGCCTCCAGTTCAAGCATCACTTTTGTAATTTGTGGGGTTATTTTTAGGCTGACGGTGAGCACTAGCTTTTTTTTTTTTTTTTTTTTTTTTTTGCTCCTAAAAGTTTTGGCACATGACTTTCCACCTATCATTCTCCGTGAAATGTCTGCCTGTAATGCAATGGACAGTCAGCTCAATTCTTTACAGCAGGGATATGCAATTAGCGGACCTCCAGCTGTTGCAGAACGACAAGTCCCATGAGGCATAGCAAGACTCTGACAGCCACAAGCATGACACCCAGAGGCAGAGGCATGATGGGACTTGTAGTTTTGCAACAGCTGGAGGTCCGCTAATTGCATATCCCTGCTTTACAGGGTTAAATTAGTAATATTCCTAAGCGGAACAATTGATTCCAAGATCAGTAAGGGAGAAGCGTTGCATCATCTTCAAAATGATGTTTGTTTGAAGGTATATGATTAAAATTCAGGAGTGACACCGACATTTATTAACTCCTATAATTTATTTCTTTATAAACTGGGCTTAGTGATATCAGAACTGTGCTGTTTATATAGAGCTGCAATAAATGTTCCCTTTTCTGTTATGAGTATATGATCTGTTTTTACATATTACTGTTGTTTCAAAAAATTGTCGCAGTATTGGGGGTGGTTTTAGCCAATAATCATAAACAGCCCTCTATCGTTCTTTTTTTTTTATGTCAGTTAGAAATGTAAATGTTAAATTTGCTTTGTATTTATGACAGCACTACCACTTTTTCCTTCCTGTAGTTTTCATAATTTAACTCCACTGTAACTTTTTTTTTTTTTTTTCTAATTTGACATTTTTGTTCAAAAAAGGTTCATTTGGAGTTCCTGCTAAGAGCTATTTTTACAAGCCTTGCAACCACCAGGAAAATAGATTTTCAAAACGCAGTTATTAGTTATTCAGTAGGAGAAAAATCTCTTTTCTGTGTTGAGTGTTTTTAAGGTGTCCTTATTTACTAAATGTGCTCACTGCACACTTGGTAGGCCTAGCCTACATCATACTGACCCAAATGCTCGTAAAACATGCCAGTCCTTGCCAACCCTTTGATTATATTGCTTTCCCTTTGGGCTTCACAAAATAAACAGCTAGATGAGTTTAAGCACCCAGCATCTTGGTGAAAATAACCCAGTAGAGCAATAATATTTCCTCCCAATTTTAAAAATTAAGATATCCCTAATGAGATTAATTTAGCAAAAAAAGTAACATTCGAAGAAAAACGTTAAAATACCCATTGACGTCCAGGGAGATCGCCTAGGCCAGGGTGACATCACTGGATCTTCTCTCAGGATCCTGGGAAAGCTTAGGATCCCATGTCCCACTAGAAGTCACTCCTGCAGATGGCTGTAGTGAATTCTCCCATGATTTGGGATCCTCAGATTTCCCAGGATCCCGGGAGAAGGCCTGGAAAGGCTAGGAAACATCCATAAGTTGGCCATAAGGTGAGCATTTTCTTGTTATCTTTTATTTATGTTGAGCGTTTTAAGGTGTCCTTATTTACGAAACGTGCTCCCTGCACACTTGGTAGGCCTGGCTTTACATCATATTGACCCAATTGTTAGTAAACCATGCCAGTCCTTGCCAACCCTTTGACTTATATTGCTTTCCTTCGGGACTTCACTAAAGAAAATGCTAGATGACTGTAAGTATCCAGTATCTTGGTGAAAATACCCTAGCAGAGCAATAATCTTTTCTCCCAATTTTAAAATCTAATGCCGTGTACACACGGGCGGACTTTTCGGCCTTAAAGATCAAATGGTCTTTCCGACGGACTTTCGACGGACTTTTGACGGACTTCCGATGGACTTTCGAACGAAAGGAGTTGCCTACACACGATCACACCAAAGTCCGACGGATTCGTAGGTGATGACGTACGACCAGACTTAAATAAGGAAGTTGATAGCCGGTAGCCAATAGCTGCCCTAGCGTTGTTTTTTTGTCCGTCTGACTAGCACACAGACGAGCGGATTTTTCGACCGGACTCAAGTCTGTCGGAAAGATTTGAAACATGTTCCAAATCTAAAGTCCGTCTGATTTTCGACCAAAAAAATCCGCTCCAGGTCCGATGAAGCCCACACACGGTCGGATTGTCAGACGGATTCGTCCGTTCGAAAAGTCCGCCCGTGTGTACATGGCATAAGACATGCTTAATGAGATGAATTTTGTAGAAACAAAAGTATTTAAAGAAAAATGTTAAAATGCCCATAGGCGTCCAGGGAGATCGCCTAGACGAAGGTGACATCACTGGATCTTCTCCCAGGATCCTGTTAAAGCTTAGGATCCTATGTCCCACTAGAAGTCACTCCTGCAGATAGCTGTAGTGAATTCTACCAAGATTTGGGATCCTCCAATTTCCCAGGATCCCTGGAGAAGGCCTGGAAAGGCCAGGAAACATCCATAAGTCAGCAACGAGGTGAGCATTTTCATATTTTTTTATCCGTGTTGAGCATTTTAAGGTGTCCTTATTTACAAAACGTGCTGCCTGCACACTTGGTAGGCCTGGCTTTACATCATACTGACCCAAACGTTAGTGTACCACGCCAGTCCTTCCCCGGCTCTCTGATTATATTGCTTTCCCTATGAACTTCACCAAAGAAAGTGCTAGGTGAGTTTGAGCACCCAGCGTCTTGATGAAAATAACTTTGCAGAGCAACAATCTTTCCTCCAAATTTTAAAATCTAAGATATGCTTAAGGAGATTTTGTAAAAAAAGTAACATTCGAAGAAAAAGGTTAAAATACCCATAGCCGTCCAGGGAGATAGCCTAGACGAGGGTGACATCACTGGACCTTCTCACTGGATCCTGGGAAAGCTGAGGATTCCATGTTCCGCTAGAAGTCACTCCTGCAGATGGTAGTAGTGAATTCTCCCAAGATTTGGGATCCTCAGATTTCCCGGAATCCTGGGAGAGGGCCTGGAAAGGCCAGGAAACATCCATCAGCTGGCATATAAGGTGAGCATTTTCTTCTAATATTATTTTTTTTATTCTATTGAGGGTTTGGGGGATACAAAAGAAGTGGACCTTGCAGATTCATGTTCTAAATATCAATAGATGGCATATAGAGCCTGGTGACTTTCTAGTTACCTGTAGCCTCCAGCAATAATACTTGATGCTGCAAAGAGTATGAGACTTCATTCTACAACAGTATGTAACTAGTTAGTTGACCTCTAAGACTGTTGTAGACTCTGTAATGCCTACATTTTTAGGCTTTATAGGCATAAACCTAATACTGACTAGATCCACTGTTGTCAACTAGGGTTCCGAGGAAACCCTAGGTTCCTCCAGAGGTTGCCAGAGATTTCATCAGCTGTGGTTGATTGACCTTTTTATCTGATGGTGCCTGCTAAGTTCCTGAACCAACACCACTTGGCAGAGCCATATGTATGACATCTCTGATTCCTCTTGTATTAAGTTGTATTGTAGCTGTACTGTCTGCCCTATGTTGTAATGTGCTGCAAAAAACTGTTGGCACTATATAAATCCTGTATAATAATAACAATAATAGTCCTCTTAGCTGTCTGTAAGGATGGCATTTTCCCTGTGACCCCTAATCAGTTGGTTTTAGCTGAAGTTTAAAAAAAACCCTCACAATTTCAAGGGTTTCTCTGAAGTAAAAAGGTTGAGAAAGGCTGCACTGGACACTAGGGCTGTCTTTAATATTGATTGGAGCCTGGGCAAACATTTTCTTGCCCCTCCCCATTCTGAGATATACATTAAATAGCAGTTAGACTCAAATTCAGTTTACTGCAGCAGATCAGGCAGTGATTGCGATTGGTTGCCAGAGCTTGCAGCATATCATTGCCTCTCACTGACTGGTTGCTATAAGCTAAAGCACGTTATTTCTGCTTGCTGATTGGTTACTAGAGGTCACTGCACATCCTTACTGCTCACTGATTGGTTGCTAGAGGTTACTGCACATCATTACCACTCACTGGCTGCTAGAGGTTACGCTACATCATTAAAGCTCACTAATTGGTTGCTAGAGGTTACTGCACATCATTACCTCTCACCGATTGGCTGCTAGAGGTTACTGCACATCATTACCTCTCACTGATTGGCTGCTAGAGGTTACTGCACATCATTACCGCTCACTGATTGGTTGCTAGAGATTACTGCACATCATAATTACTCACTGATTGGTTGCTAGAGATTACAGCAGATCATTACTGTTCACTGATTGGTTGCTAGAGGTTACTGCACATCATTACCTCTGCATCAAATTGTGAGTGTGGCTAAACTGTACTAACAGTGAGGCATTGTTATAAACCAGGATTTCAGGCGTGCAATATATACAGACTGCAGGGTTCTGGAATACACCACATAGAGTACGGGGTTGAAGAGTGTGCCATGTACAGAGTGCATGGTTGAAGAGTGAGCTTCGTACAGGGTGCCGGGTTGAGTTATGTACAGAGTGCACGGTTGGGGCGTGAACTTCGTACAGAGTGTGTGGTTGAGGGGTGAGCTGTGTGCAGACTGCAGTGTTGAGGGGTGAGCTAACATACAGTGTGCAGAATTGAGGGGTAAACCTTGTATGGAATGCGGGGTTGAGGGTGCGCTACATATGGAATGTGGCGTTGAGGGGTGCGCTACGTATGGAATGCAGGGTTGAGTGTGCGCTACATATGGAATGTGGAGTTGAGGGTGCGCTACGTATGCAATGCGGGGTTGAGGGTTGCGCTACATATGGAATGCAGGGTTGAGGGGTGCGCTATATATGGAATGCAGGGTTGAGGGGTGCATTAGGTATGGAATGCAGGGTTGAGGGGTGCGCCATGTATGGAATGCAGGGTTGAGAGGTGCGCTATGTGCAAAGTACAGGGTTGAGGGGTAAACTTTGTATGAAATACGGGGTTGAGGGGTGCGCTATGTATGGAATGCGGGGTTTAGGGGTGCGATGTGCAAAGTGCAGAGTTGAGGGGGGTAAACTTTGTATGGAGTGCAGGGTTGAAGGCTGTGTACATCCAAGTTCTCCACCCCCCTAAGTACAAAGCTCTTCCCCCAGATTCCAGTGCAGCACTCACCCCCCTGTCTCCCCCCCCCCATTCCCCCTTCCAGTGTAGAGCTTTTCTTCCTCAACACATCCTCTCCCAGTATCTAGAAAACCTCACAGAGAGCAGCTAAACTCACAGAACATCCATGCAGGCTGCTGGCTTCACGAGAAGCATTTGCCTGTGTACATTCCATGCCCCCTCCTCCCCCTCCCTCCTCAGCTCTCATTTAGAGATTGATGTGTAGAGCAGAGGGGTCTGCACTGTCACCGACAGAGAAGCGCTGTCACTTGTGTTTACAACTGATAGTAGTGAGCGGCCAACATAGTTACATAGTAGGTGAGGTTGAAAAAAGACACAAGTCCATCAAGTCCAACCTATGTGTGTCAGTATTACATCGTATATCCCTGTACGTTGCGGTCTTTCAGGTGCTTATCTAATAGTTTTTTGAAACTATCGATGCTCCCCGCTGAGACCACCGCCTGTGGAAGGGAATTCCACATCCTTGCTGCACTTACAGTAAATAACCCTCTACGTAGTTTAAGGTGAAACCTCTTTTTTCTTCTAATTTTAATGAGTGGCCACGTATCTTGTTAAACTCCTTTCCGCGATTTCCCTATTGTGGGGTCACCAGTACGGTATTTGTACATTGAAATCATATCCCCTCTCAAGTGTCTCTTCTCCAGAGAGAATAAGTTCAGTGCTTGCAAATTTTCCTCATAACTAAGATCCTCCAGACGCTTTATTAGCTTAGTTGCCCTTCTTTGTACTCACTTCATTTCCAGTACATCCTACCTGAGGACTAGTGCCCAGAACTGGACAGCATACTCCAGGTGCGGCTGGACCAGCGTCTTGTAGAACGGGAGAATTATCGTTTTATCTCTTGCATTGATCCCCCTTTTAATGCATGCCAATATTCTATTTGCTTTGTTAGCAGCAGTTTGGCATTGCATGCCATTGCTGAGCCTATCATCTACTAGGACCCCCAGGTCCTTTTCCATCCTGGATTCCCCCAGAGGTTCTCCCCCGTGTATAGATTGCATTCATATTTTTACCACCCAAATGCATTATTTTACATTTTTCTACATTGAACAAGTGGCGGGCAGCAACGCCGGCTCAATTGGCAGCTGCTTTGGCCCCCCCCAACAATGATTGAGCCCTGGGCAGCTGCCCTATTTGCCCTGTGCTAAAGACAGCCCCTCTGGACACACCGAATTGTTGGCAATTATGATGGTAATGATGAAGACTTATCATTGAATTTGTGTGCATTATCATGTTTTGTTTCTAATTAAGGTGGTTTTGATGTGTAGTTGAGATAGTAGCTGCTTGTTACAAGCTCACCACTAGCTACAAATGCTTCCAAATGTATTTTCACTATTTTATTTTCTTCTGTTCTGCATTATTACAAACCGGGAACATTGCTTTGTTTCTTTTACCAAAACAATAAAAGATCACTTTTTTAAGTTACATTTCTTTTTTTAACTTTAATTTCTAAATGTAAAAAGCCATGTGTGTTTTTACTAAAGCTTTGGTGAAGCAACTCCTGTAGGAGTTTCCTGTAATAAAGACCAGGCTATGCCGTTCTCTTTGCTTGCGCAGGTTGACTGGTCTTGTACCCACCCCTTCTGTAGTTTTCTGTAGGCAACCTGTAGTGGGTGGGGCCTGCTGGGTCCATCCCACTGCTTTGCTCTGTGCTCACTTTATGCACAACCCAGTAATGATGTCACTGACACATTTACAATTTGGATTTGCATTAGCATTTTTTGAACATAAGGTGGGTTTATGTAATTGTTGCTGTCAAGGGATATGTTTCTATGGGATGTATATCTTCAGAACCCCCCCCCCCCCCAAAAAAAGAAAAAATTGTCACCAGCTACAAATACTGTAGCTGCTGAGTTTTAATAAATGTAATAAATGTAAATGTAATAAAGTAAGTCCAAGGATCCAGCTCAATCCTCACCTAGGCCAGTACTTCGCTGGTCTTCAGGTCCCTGGAGCCGGCATGTTTATTTTTAATAAGGGGACACTTATCTGTCCAGGGATCCAGCACTGTCCTAACCTGAACCAGTTCTTCCCCTGGCACCGGCATCGCACTGCGCATTAGTGAGCTGAGCTGCGCTGCGCTTTGTGAATGGTCCCACGGCCTTCTGAAACCAGTGACGAGTCCCAGAAGGCTGCGGGCAAAGAGAGGTAGGCCAGACTTCTGCTCGGATGTAGGTGATCCAAGCGAAAGTGGGGGTGGGTACCTATCAAAACTAGGTACCCCCCCCCAAAAAAAAAATGTGTCCAAAAGTGGAAGAGGAGGGGGAGGATACTGAAAAGCGGAACTTGCCCTTTTGGGTGATGTTCCATTTTAAATAAATGTTCTGTGTCTGGAGATTTGAGGAAACCACAAATTACATCATTTTGAACCCTGACCCCAAATTGTTTGGATTTGTTTAAAATGTTGGATTGTCGGTTCCTTAAATCCCCTACCTCTAAGCTCAGCAGTGTTTTTGGTAGGGTCTGTGTTGGTCTCAAAGATTGATGAGTGAGATGCGAGGAAGGCCCAGAAATAAAAGTAAGAGGAGAAGATAATGTTATTCAGACCTTTGTACCCAGGGTCAGGAGGCTTATGGAGAAGACCTTACACCATTATTAGTTTGATATATTGCGGCCAGGGATAGGTTACTTTAGGTTGGGCCATATGGCTGAGCTGCAGCTATTTGACTGTCTCTTTCAACATCGCTGGGAGTCCTTGGCAGATTGTTTTTATTGCAAATTACTGATCCCTGGAAGTTAAAGGGATCCGATATGCCAGGACTCATTGATTTCTTGTGCTGCCATGTTTACTTGCCGAGTTCCATTCTGCGTTATTGATCGGGGAGGGACAGGCAGCTGTGTGTTTTTGTTTCAGGCCTGGAAACCTGTACTCTATCTTGGATTGTAGATGTTTTTGTCATCTTCTGCTATTTTACTGTATAAATTGCCACCATGCTTGTTACCTCCATCCCTATTGGCTGATGTTACTTAAATGGGTCCAGTATACACCCCTCACATTTTTGGGAATTTTTTTATATCTTTTCATGTGACAACACTGAAGAAATGACACTTTGCTACAATGTAAAGTAGTGAGTGTACAGCTTGTATAACAGTGTAAATTTGCTTTCCCCTCAAAATAACAACACACAGCCATTAATGTCTAAACCGCTGGCAGCAAAAGTGAGTACACCCCTAAGTGAAAATTTCCAAGTTGGGCCCAAAGTGTCATTTGTAATTTCTTCAATGTTGTCACATGAAAAGATATAATTAAATATTTACAAAAATGTAAGGGTGTACGCACTTTTGTGAGCTACTGTGTATGAAGTTATATGTAGTAAAACTGGCTTTTAGTGTGTCTCTGCATTGACCTAGATTCCTATTCATTTGGAGCAGAATTTCCCAATCTTCTGCCACCTTAACTTGTGGACACCCATTACACCCAATTTATTTTGGATCTCCGTTTTTTTTAAATAAAATTATGCTTCTATGCTGCTGATGAAATCTAGGCTTTACGTGAGTCATATATATATATTTTTTATGAGTATAAATCCTGCCTACAGATAACACAAGATGCCGGATATGACCATAAGTCAGAAAAGCTTTTACTTTGCCCCCTGATTTCATTTTACTTTGCTACTGGGGGCTGGCTTTCACTACCTTCATGGCTAAGCCCTTCTAATCACCATTTCTCTATCCAATCAGACTGCCTTAATGATTGTGATCAAGAGCTAAATACACTTGAAGCTCTGGACTCAAATAGTGGATGATAGTGGCTTTCTTTAGTTTGACTTTGGCAGCTCAAAAAATACAAAGGATTGAGCTCCAGACGATCACATCAAATGTCCATATAGCTTTATTCTTGGCTATAAAGTAACAACACCAATGAATGTATATAATGTATATAAAAATGGGCACTGGCTGGTTTGCACTGGTAGGCAGGGTGGCAGACAGGAAGCTGTTTACATTATACATGAAATATAGAATATGTCAGTGATGGCGAACCTTGGCACCCCAGATGTTTTGGAACTACATTTCCCATGATGCTCATGCACTCTGCAGTGTAGTTGAGCGTCATGGGAAATGTAGTTCCAAAACATCTGGGGTGCCAAGGTTCGCCATCACTGGTATATGTTAATGTCAAGAAAATGATGTGTGGGTGGCATAGCTCGTAACTGTCCCTCGTTTGTAGGGCCTTTTTTGGTACCAAGTCCCTCTTTCCTTCTTAGCTGTCCCTCTGTTTTTGGCCTGATGTATAGGCCTCTAATACAAATTTACTAGTTATCACAAGTACTAATGCAAAAAATGATTCACCTCTAAGTTATTGCATTTTGTTATTATGGAAAGCCGGTATAAAGGAAACGTAGTGATGAAGTCTTTTTAACCTATCATTTTTTCATATTATTTCTTAATGGTCCACATAATTGGTGCATAGTAGGGTGTGCCTACATATATTAGGGTTGATTTCAAAATCGGGTGCAGATGTGCATGGGTAACCAATCAGCTTCTAACTTCAACTTGTTCAAATTAGCTGGAAGCTGGATTGGTTTCTATGCAGAGCTGCACCAGATTTTGCATTCTCCATATTTAGAAAATCAACCTCTATGTGCCTTCTTACCTTTTTTACTTGATAAATTTTAGTGGATTCTTTGTGTATTTTTAACTTTTTTATGTGACCACCTTTGCATTTGACCTCGATAAAGTTTTGAGTTGCACTATTTCTTATAATTGAGCACCGCGAGGCAATCACGTCAGCCTCGGTTTCTATGCAGAGTTTCACCAGATTATACGCTCTCCAGTTTTAGTAAATCAACCTCATTGTGTCCCTCTTTCCTCGTTAGTTGTCCTTCCCTTTTGGCATGAAGTATAGACCTCTATTAAAAATGTACTAGTTTTCATAAGTATTACACTGCAATTAACTTTTCACCCAAGTGGCGAAATCTGTTTAACCAGTTATTTTTTGCATATTGATTCTTCATGGTCCACGTCATTAGGGGTGTGGTAGGGCTGTGGCCATTGGCTTCATACTTTGTGCTATATTATGTTCCTCTTTCCTATCTCAAATGGAGAAAGAGGAGCGCCTGGTGTCTAGAAAGATGCCACACTTGATGGGGGAATCACAATCTTTTCTTGAACTAAAAAAAATTTGCAAATCAAGTCAATGTGTTTTGGGGGAATTGCTGCCCCTGCATCACAAAGTCAACATCCACTTTTACAAGAAATCCAGGTACCACAGTGGAGCCCATACTTCTCTGTTTGAACATACCAACAGCCCTAAAGAAGGGGACGATTTGTACATTTTTTATGTGGTTCTCGCATCAAGTGTGGCATTACTCCAGACACCGAGTGCTCCTCTCTCCCCATTCAAGTATCTTTTACGCTGAAGCAACACCATCACTGTGCCAGCAAGGCAGCAGCCCATACCTCCAAAGGGAGTCAAACACCACCATTCATCTGTGGACATATAATATCAACCAAGAATAGTTTAGCCATTCCAGCGTAGTCTTTCTCAAACGAACCCCTTTCCTACCTCAGAAGTTTGGAAGGTATGGGGGTGGCTGTGTACCTTCCTTGGTAGCCCTTATTCCCTAGGCCACAGCCTTTGTTGCCTATGTAGAAAGTCAATCCTACACTCAGCTCTTGTTATCAATGTAATTAAACCATTTGTTTTTCCAAGGAACTGCTATGTTAGTCCACGTGCGAGTTTTAGATTCCTTTAACTTGTTGCATTGGGAGTCATGCTTATGAAAGAGTCTTATGTATGCGAGCCTTATATGTTTTCTCGAATCCCAATAAAAAATGTGAAAATTAAATGTACAGAAACTGTATATCCATTAATAGGACCTGTTTATAAGCAATTTAAATTTACACCTGGGGAAAACCCCGGTTAAAAAGTTCCAGGATAGAGTGTGTCTGTCCTGCAGCCAGATTCCCACAGGCACTTCATGTGTGGCCTGCTACTTGGAAGACTGACAGAACGAGGCAGCAGTAGCTGGAGTCATAGAGCACACAATCCTCTCTCCATTGTCACTACAGTCAGGCGAATAAGCCTTTACATGTCTCAACCATCAAATGAAAGGGCATTAATATTGTGCTTTTAATTTTGCAAAGCAGAGGTGTGATAACCACACAACCAAAAACAGAACATTGAACATCAGAAGAACATTAAGTGCAGGCCATGTCTCAGAGATTATGTAGACTTAAAAATTACAGAGGGAACTTCAAGGAACCGAAAACACACCCGGAACCGGCCTTCCCCTGAGAAAAAAAAAACCATGTAATCACTGTGCAGGTGACAAGTAGATAGGACACCGTGAAGGAGCTTTCAAACAGTTCCTGGTCTCTTGGACCAGACAGGCGCATGGGAGATGCAAAAAAAAAAAAAAATGTCTGGCAGGAATTTATATGCAAACCTTATTAATTTGCAGTTTCCGTTCCTTTGAACTAAAGTAAAGAAATGTTTGAGTCTCCATTTACAAAAGCAACAGAAATCTGTCTGGTGTCTTGGTCAAAGACAAAAACTCTTCAGAGGAGCTAATAGACCCTGTTCTTTCTGATGACTACCCCAAGGTGGTATCTTAAAGTATAACTAAGGGCAAAACTTTTTTTTTTAGTTCTGGATAGAGTTGGGACTAGAACACCTGTCCATTTTTATTGGTGCCCCCATTGTGGAGATTCACTCTCTCTATTTGTCCTATTTAACATTATCATTGAAAGTGAAAGTAAAGAAAATGCCAAATTGTCCCCAGAAAAGTAATAGAGATGGAATTTTCCAATGGGGACACTAGTCCCCATTGGACACACAGGTCCCAGAAGACAACGGGGGGCTCGCCGCAGAAAAGGATGTGACGTCCTGGGCTGTGGCCCGGCTGGATCTTAGTACTTCCAAAAAAGGTACTCGAGAAAGAAAAAAAAATTGTTTTTAATTTCCAAAAACGAGGGGTAGAGAGGTGGTCTTTCGTTTAAGACCACCTCTCGAAATTGGGTGGAACTCTGCTTTAACCACTTGAGCTCCGGAAGATTTATACCCCTTCATGGCCAGGCCATTTTTTGCAATGCGGCACTGCATTACTTTAACTGACAATTGTGCGGTTGTGCGGCGCTGTACACAAATATAATTGATGTCCTTTTTTCCCCACAAATAGAGTTTTTTTTCTTTTGGCGGTGTTTGACCACCTCTGCGGTTTTTATTTTTTGCGCTATAAACAAAAAAAATCCAACAATTTTGAAAAAAAAAAAAAAAACAATATTTTTTTACTTTCTGCTATAAAACATATCCGATAAAAAAATGTAAAAAATCAAATTTCTTCAAAAATTTAGGCCAATATGTATTCTACTACATATTTTTGGTGAAAAAAAAAAAAAAAAATCCCAATAAGCGTATATTGATTGGTTTGCACAAAAGTTATAGTGTCCAGAAACTATTGGATAGATTTACGGAATTTTTTATTTATTTATTTATTTTACTAGTAATGGCAGCAATCAGTGACTTAAAGCGGGACTGCGACATTGCGGCGGACTGTCACTGTACTAATAACACTGGCAGGAAAGGGGTTAACATCAGGGGCAATTAAAGGGTTAAATGTGTTCCTAGGAAGTGATTACTAACTGTGAGGGAGGTGCTGTTATTGTGGGAAGGCAGAGATCCGTGTCCCTACTTAGCAGAAATACAGGGTCTCTACCTCCCCTTTTCACAGAACTGCGATCTGCCTTGTTTACATCAGCAGACCCTGTCTTGTCTCTCTCGGGGACATTGCGGTGGACATTGGGTCTGCTGGACCCACTAATTGGCTCCCACTGTGTCCAGTAACCGCGGGAGCGGGTCGCCGGCGGCGCGTGTACACACCCCAGACCCGGAAGTGCAGAATCACGTACAGGTATGTGATTCTGCACAGGAAAGTCACCTTGCTGCTGTATGCAGGCAGTATACGGTCGGTATGCGGTTAAAGCCAAACTCTAGACGCTAAGGCTTTCGTTTTTAAATACAACCATCAGTGGCCAAAAATATACGAATCAACTTTGTGTGCATCAAATGACTTTACAGACCTAGATATCACTTTGAAGAAGCAGCAGTGACATCATCACTGTGCTGTACATAGCCTGTGAAGAGAGGAGAGCTGTGGGAGGGGCCAGCAGGCCTCACCCACTACAGGGTGCCTGCAGAACAATACAGGAGGGGGCGGAGACAAGACCAGTCACCCTGCACAAGGAGAGAGAGCAGCAGTGACCGGTCTTTATTACAGGAAGTAAAGTCTCAGACTGGATTACTACACAGAACAGATATCTGAGCTATGTGAGCTTTTCTGTGTTTCTTATATAAATTGACCTAAATCACTGCTACTGTCCAAGAAACATGATTTTGAGAATGTTACGCCTATGAAATTTCTCAGCAGCGCTCAGTGGCTAAACCAAATGTAGCTTATTGTTGATGCCACAAGCATTTTTCTAAATTTTCCTAACCATGTGGATTTATACATCCAATACATGTGTCTGCTGAAAACCTTTTTGTTTGTGTTTTCCTATCATGAATATATGGCAGGGACTCATACAATTAAAGGCCTCTCTTGCAATCGCAACAGCTGCATACAGCTTTATACTTTCAGTCTTGTTATACCCTGTGATATTCCAGCAATAGAAGTGCATGACATGGTGGTGGAGAGACAGAGGGCAGCTGCCATAGACCGTTGCTTATGCATTTCCAGAATTTCTATGGAAACCTCCAATGACCTTTTACTGCTGGAAGCGGACCTTCACTCAAAGGTGAAAGTACTGCTAATCCTCCTCCCACCCCAAACACATTTTTTTTTCAGGTTGGGTACCGAATCCCACTTCCTTTATTCTCATCTACGCAAGGATGAAGTCGGATTGGGATGCCCTCCTGACCCGCAGCCTCCTGGGACATGTCATACATCTCAGAAGGCTTCAGGGCCAGTACCACAGAGTTGCTGTGCCTCACATATGCACAATGGGGAGCCGGCTGTGAAACATCAGGAAGTCCCAACCAGCTCCCAGATCCAAGATGGTGTTGCCGGAGAGCAGAAGCTCAGCGAGGAATTGCCTGTGGGGAGGACAGCACTGGGCTCCCATGGGCTGGAAAGCTGTTTCTTAAAAGTCAGCAGCTATGATATTTGTAATTTTTTTAAACAAGAGTGAAATTTCTACTTAAAGTATAAAGACAAAACTTTTTTTTTTAGTTTTCGATAGTGGGGAGAAATTAAAATGCTTTTCCGTTTTTATTGCTGTCTGTGGCCCCGTTAGGAATATTCACCCTCTCTCTTTGTCCTGTTTACTATTATATTTTAAAAGTGAAAGTAAAAGAAAATGGGTTGTCCCCGAAAAGTAATAGCAGGGAACTCTTCCAATGGGGACAGTAGATATAGTGGCCTGGGGCTCCCCAAGGAATTCCCTTGATTTGCAGGGATTTCCTCTCACTTCCTGCTTGGCTATGGGACAGGAAGTGAGGGGAAATCTCCGCAATGGTGAAAAAAAATCACAGTGGTTATTACCCTCCCTTGCTCTATCCAAAATGAAAAAAGAAAAGTTTTGCCTATAGTTCTGCTTGAAGGCCTTCAAGCAGAACTATAGGCAAAACTTTTCTTTTTCATGTTGACCATTTTTTATAGCTCGAAGCAACAAAATGCTCAACATCCAAAATCCCATGCATGTCAAATTCTGATCACATATAAGCAATCAGACACCTGTAGCTTGACACCAGATTTGGACTTCAATAACACCTGTAAATCAAGCGTTTTTGATCATTTTTCCAGGTGTATTTCAGATGTTTTTAGCCTGCAAGAGATAGTCTCTTCCCCCTAGTGCTTTCTAGTGGCTAAAACAAAAATGGCTAAAACTTAAATACACATGTAAAACACTTTAAAATATTTGCAAATGCATGCAAAAATGCCTCAATAAAAATGCCTGAAGATCCCTCTCCTTGGACATGACTGCAGCCCAAAAGGCCAACCACATTAAGGTGTCAGTATATAGAGAAAGTTGTGTTCTGCTACAGGCATGCCATCCCTTTAATCCATCAGGTGCAGGATCCTCAACATGTGCAAACCACTCTATGTTTACAGCACTCCGGTTCTTGCAGAAAAAGAATCGGGTAGCCGCTCTCCATTTAAATCCAGTATTTATGTTTAATGAAGTATCTGATGCAAAGATTGTGCCACTTCTGCAACTCCTACGTGGAGCTTATTCGTAGTCTCGTAGAGTTGTAGAGAAGAGTCACTCTACAAATAAGTGGCATGTAGAAATGAAACACGTTAAGTTTGTAAGCGCTAGGTAGTACAGTCTGCTTTGCCGGGAGTACGTCTATTGATGCCTATTGATGCCCTCCCCTTTGCAGGCTCGCCACGCCCCCCTGAAGGGCGCGCACTTTGATCACCTGAGTCATGAAACCGGCCCCTTACCACGTGATCAGCTGTCAGCCAATGACAGCTGATCACGTGATGTAAACAGAAGATCGGTAATCTTTTTTTTTTTTTTTTACTGACAGCGTGAGGAGAAAAAAAGCCGATCACCGGCTTCTGTTTGAAGGGACATCGGTCCTGAAGAGGAAGAGCCTCATATGTGCCCACCGGTGCCGCCATTGGTGGCACTGGCCAACTGCCAGTGCCACGAATCAGTGCCCACAGTAAGTGCCAGCAATCAGTGCCATCTATCAGTGCCCACAAGTGCCACCTATTAATGCCCATCAGTGGTTCCAATCAGTGCCCCCTAGCAGTGCTGCCGATCAGTGCCCATCACTGCCACCCATCTGTTCTCATCAGTGCCAGCTATCAGTGCCACCTGTTAGTGCCCTTCAGTGCCACCTTTTAATGCCCTTCAGTGCTGCCCATCAGTGCCACCCATCAGTGCCACCTCTCAGTGCCCACCAGTGCCGCCTATTAGTGCCCATCAGTGTCGCCTTATCAGTGCAGCCTATCAGTGCCCATCAGTGTAGCCTCATCAGCGTACATCAATGAAGGAGAAAAATTACCTGTTTGCAAAATTTATTAACAAAATATAAAACGGTTTTGTATTTTTTTTTAAAAAATCGCAGAGGTGATCAAATACCACCAAAAGAAAGGTATATTTGTGTGAAAAAAATGATAAACATTTAATTTGGATGCAGTGTTGTATGACCGCTCAATTGTCATTCAAAGAGTGACAGCACTAAAAGCTGAAAATTGGTCTGGGCAGGAGGGGGGTTTAGGTGCCCAGTAAGCAAGTGGTTAAGGTGTGTACATGGTAGAATTGGCAGTTTTTGCCAATTAACAGTTTTGTTTGTTGGATCTGTCTATTTTCAGACCTTCATCAAACATTCTATGTATAGATTTTCAAAACAGAGTCTAGAACTTTTGTTTCCGATGTATCCTCAACTCACCTGTTCCCTCTTCTTTTTTTTTTTAACTTTTACCCTCCTTGGAAGTATTTTGTTAGAGAACAGATTGGGTCACTTTGTAGGCAACATTCTTTCTTTCAAAAGTAATAAACATATTTGCCTTTTGGAAGCCCTCTTGTGTTTTATTTATGGACTTTTGCCATATATATCCTTTTCCTCGCATGTTATGTGTATGTCTATTGGTTTCGCCTCCCATGTCTGGCAGTGCTTCCTTTTGTAGTATCCGTGCAGCGCAGGTGTTTTAGAAAATAACCGGGCGTGGGAATAATAAAAAGTGCATTCATTTTTACTAATCTGTATTTATAGTAAATAAATGGGAAGAAATCAGCCTGGAATTTCTGTTCCACCCAATCCTGCCTTGTGCAACACAGTCCAGGCTGAGCACAAGGAAACATTTCACGTTTTGTGCAGCTTTTTTTCCAACTCTTTGTTGGTTTGTTTGTTCGTATTTCTGCCAGCTCCGTCCTCTCGAGGGTTTGCCAATTTTTTCTCCCTCATTGTACATAACATGTAAATCTAATGAAAAGAGGATTTAGTGTATTTTTCTTTCATTTCCAAGTTTATAATAACATACCTATGTGCAGTTGTAGATGCACATATGGCTTGTCTTTACAAACCACTGGTGGCACCTAACAATTTATTGTTGACTTACAGTGTAAACGTCAGCTGGTTCTGAGGTAGCTCAATGGCTAATATCTCTTCTAGGTTCTGGTGGCAACTTCTCCCTAGTTTTTGTCTTTCACGGGGTCATAGTGAAGGGTTTACACCAGGGTTTCTCAACCAGGGTACCTCCAAAAGTAGCCAGGTGTTCTTTGAGCAATTTCTGCCTCTTAGATAAGTTCCCACTGACACCATTGACCTTTTTAGCTATCTGTAAGGTGGTAATTCTTCCCAATGACCACAAGTGTAAGGAGCATTAGTCCCACTGATCATCACACTAATGTATCATGAGTTGTAGTCATTTTTTGCACAGGTTCCCTGGGACTGGAAAGTTACTTCAAGGGTTCCTCTAGGTTAAAAAGGTTGAGAGAGGCTGGTTTACACTCTCACAGCTACAGTATATGTCCCCAGTCATTACAGACAACCAGGGGAGCAGGACATCACTACTTGACTTTTTAATGGTCGGTTAGGCCAAATTGGGGATTCTGACAGTGGTCTATTCTTGCTGTTGTTCTTTTTACATTTAGTGGAGCTCAAAAAACGAAGCTGTCTTAAGGGGAACATCTAGAACAGTTGATTATGCCTAAGCAGTACCCTGAAAAAAATACATTTAGGTTAATTTCCTTCTGAAAAAATATCAGTAAACTTTTATGCCTCATATTTATGTATCTGCAGTGTGAGATCATCCAAGGCTTGGGTCTCCAAACTTTCTAACTAAAGAGCCAGTTTACTGCCCTTCAGACTTTTGAAGGGCCGGTGTGTGGCCAGTGGAGGGGTCAAAATGTCCTGGTATCATTGAGAGTAAACCATGTCTCAGGCTTTGGTGGTCAGTTGCACCATAATTAGTATCAGTGAAAGGAATAGTGGTTCATCGTTGGTGTCAGTGGGAGGAATAGTGGCCCATTGTTGGTGTCAGTGGGAGGAATTTTGGTCCACTATTGGTGTCAGTGGGAGTAATAGTGCCACAAGGGCTGGATAAACATTAGCAAAGGGCCACATCAGGCCCATGGTCTACAGTTCAGAGACTGTTGATCTAAGGCAGTGCTGCTAACTTGCTGGAAATGAAGCTGTACATGAAGACCTACAGTGCAAGGATCTCCCTGCTGCTCCATTCATTCTGTGGATCTGTGCTTTCCCTACTTCTGCTTCTCCCGCTGGTACATTATTACCCCACCAAACATCAGGTCATCAGGTCGGGCAGTTCAGAAAAGAGGAAGCAATGCTCTGCTCCTCCAATATGGCCACCTCCATACAGGAAGAACATGGCATGGCAGGTCAGTAAAAGGAAAAGATAAGCTGTAGGCAGACCTTAGGCAGTGCTGGAGATTAGTTCTATTGTCCTCTGCTTGCCTTTTTGGGTACAGCTTCCACATATTGGGTTCTCTTTAAGCCAGCATGTGATTAATTGTGCCAACTACTATGTAAAATGGAAATATTCGTTTTGCATGGAGTTCAACACCAAAGCCGCGTACACACGACCGGTTTTGCGGTCTGAATAAACTCCGAAAATTTCTCAGACGGAATTCCATTCAAGCAGTCTTGCCTACACATGGTCAAACCAAAGTCTGTCCGTCCAGAACGTGGTGACGTACAACACATACGACGCGACTAGAAAAAGGAAGTTCAATAGCCAGTAGCCAATAGCTTCTGTCTCGTACTTGCTTCAGAGCATGCGTCGTTTTTGGTCCGTCGGAAAAGCATACAGACGAACAGTTGTCCCGATAGGAATTGGTTCCGTCGGAAATATTTAGAACATGTTCTATTTCTAGGTCCATCAGAATTTTCGAAAAAAAAAAGTCAGATGAGGCATACACACGATCGGAATATACAATGAAAAGCTTCCGTCTGACTTTTTCTGTCGGACCTTCCGCTCGTGTGTACGCGGCTTAATACTACAACATAGGTTGCATAATTGTTATTGCGTCGCTGCTCAAAATTTGTCGTCATTTTGTATCTCCTTGTCCACGGCTGTCTGTCAGCTTTAAACTCGGTTGGGGGACACTTCATTATTTTTTTTAAATTTTATTTGAAATTTTATTGCAGGCCTAAAAGCCTTTCATTTATGGTGGCAGTAGTGTTTGATTGCTATCTGGTTTCTGTCCTTGATTCATCATAAATTTAAAAAGCAGAACTGCATCCTGTTATAGATTTGTGTGATTTTAAATCATTTTACCAGGTGATACCGTATTGTTAGGTGTAGGCTATAATTGAGTAAGTACTAATTATGAATATTGTCATCCCTCACTGTATTTTTATTCTCAACTCTGACCCACGGCCAAGAGGCACTGGAGGATCTAATATGGGTCTGCCCATTCTCCACTGACCTCTGACATCAACAAGGCATTTTCATCCACACAACTGCCGCTCACTGGATATTTTCTCTTTTTTGGACCATTCTCTGTAAACCCGAGAGATGGTTGTGCGTGAAAATCCCAGTAGATCAGCAGTTTTTGAAATACTCAGACCAGCCAGTCTGGCACCAACAACCATGCCACGTTCAAATGCACTTAAATCCCCTTTCTTCCCCATTCTAATGCTCGGTTTGAACTTCAGCAAGTCGCCTTCACCACTTCTAGATGTCTAAATGCATTGAGTTGCTGCCATGTGATTGGCTGATTAGAAATTTGTGTTACCAAGCAATTGAACAGGTGTACCTAATAAAGTAGCCGGAGAGTGTACATTTGTGAAATGTAGTGGATCGGACCACGGATGTAAATAAGAGCAGTCTAGGAGAAATACACGTATTTAGACTAAAGATTTTATCAGCTTGAAATTCCATTTTAAATTCTAGAAGTCCCGTTTTTATTTATTTATTTTTTTGTAGAATATTTTTTTTAAATACTGTCCCCTTAATAAGACTGCTGTAGTTGTGTGCTAAAGAAAGATCTGCTTGTCTGTGAGATAATATAATAATTCTGGCAGTAAAACTTCTTTAAATATAAATTGAATCATAGTAATAATTAGCTGCTTTATTTGGACTGAAATAAAAATATTGACCAGTAATTTGGGCCTCATAAATATTTTATTTGTTTATTATTAAAAATGGTTTCTGCACGGTGTACAACATTATCAGAATTTTGTCTGTTCCAAAGCATTTACAGGGCGACCTTGTTCCAAGCTAATATTCATTTATTAAGCATTGGAGATAGTGTGTGGTTAAATGCTGAATGCTAGCTACTTTGTGATAAGAAACTCCTCTGAATACATTTTGGGTGGTAGTGTTAGATACTGTATAATGCTAACATAGGCTCAATCATTATTGCTACCTGCTCAAGCATGATACCCCTATAAGTCACAAATGTCAGAGTGAGGAGGGTAATTTGATGCACTTGGTTTGGGGTTGACGTAAAATAAGACCCTTTTGGTCGGCTGACACAGAATTGAGATCTGAGAACTTCACTATTCCTAATATCTTTAACCCTAAGGTCGGCCAAAGACGAGTCGAAAGCCATGCGTTCTGTCGATTTTAAAAACAAAAATTGTGCCATAATATGTTTCGTTTTTCTAAACAAAATCCAGCATGTTGGATCAGGCACTTTTGATTGTGGTACGAAAATCATGTGCAGCAGCTGGCACACTAAAAATGCGAGAAAAGAAAGACCAAGAATTTTGGTTCTTTTTTTCGACTTGTCTATGGCCTAATTAAGACATGTTTACTGGGTCTCTTGAGGAACGTTGAATGATTTTTTTCTGTTCGCCCTCGGCTAAAACTATTAGACACTATTCTGTACTCCTACTCCTGAGCCTCTCTGCTGCCTCTGACACAGTTGACCACCCCCTCCTCAAAAAAAAAAAAACCTCCACTCCTTTGGTCTCTGTGCCTGTACTCTTCGCTGGTTTTCATCCTACCTATCCCACCGCACCTTCAGTGTCACGTACAACTCTACTTCCTCCTCTCCTCTTCCTTTTTCCTTTGGGATCCGCTAAGGTTCTGTTCTTGAATCTCTCCTATTCTCAATTTACACCTCCTCCCTGGGTCAGCCCCAATACCATTTCTATGCTGGTGACACCCAAGTCTATTTCTCTACCCCTCAGCTCACTCCACCAGTCTCCTGACACATCACTAATTTACTAACAGACATATCAGTCTGGATGCCACACCACTTCCTCAAAATCAGTCTAACCAAAACCGAGCTCATAATATTTCCTCCCCTATGTGCCCCTTTGCCTGATTTTTCTATCAAGATCGATGGCACAACCATCAACCTATCCCTGTATGTCAGGGTTCTAGGTGTAATCCTGGACTCTGAGCTGTCTTTTTAGCCACATATCCAATCACGGTCCAAAGCTTGCTACTTGTAAAGTGCTGAGCAAACTGTTGATGCTATATAAATCCTGAATAATATTAATATGCAGCAATTCACTCTTACACTGGTTTATTATTTCCAAGAAAAACTGTGGTCCTACACTTGAAGAACAATGAACTTTTGGAATAAAAGAGGGTCATGAACCAAATATCACCACTGAATATTTTACCTTGTGAGGCCAGGGTCTCTTCTACCAAGTTTGAAAAAACAATGGTTGGACTTGATTAGACGAGGCCAAAATTTGTAAATATCAATAGGCTCTGAGACATTCCTGTATCTACCTCCTAACCATAATTATCTATACATTTTCACTTTACTTGACCACAAATTAATAGAAGGCAAAATATTTTGGATGGTATATCCATAAGTTCTTCATTGATGCATGGGTCCATAACGGTTAACAGTTCAATTGGTTTTCTGTTTTTGTTCACACTTTTATCTTCATTGGAGTTCTCTTTCCTTTACTGCAAAACCTAAAGCCCAATTCTGGGTAAAACAAGAACCCTCATCCACGTCCTTCTAAGTAATCGCTGGCATAAAAAATTCCCTTTTTGCTTACCTAAATCCATTGTCATGGTTGGGTCCCAAGCTTCTTAACCTCTTCTCTTTACGCCCAGCAGGTCTTTCTTTGGGTATCCACATCATACCCTGTTGGTGGCGGCGACACTTCCAGCCAGCAGGGTCCTCTCACAAGCATTTAATTTGAACTACAGGGGGGGAGGGGGGGGGGTAGTGAAGGGACCAGTCCACAGTAATATAAGGAGCAGGGGAAAAGTGTCAGGCCCACAGGGTAGGAAATTTGTTTGCTGACAGAGAAAGGTGTAAGAAAGTTTGAGAGAATAGACCAAGGAATGGGTTCTGAAGATGTTTTTGCCAACATTGTAGATGATAAAGGTACTCCATGCACAATGCACTGTTAAAATCAGATTTTTGCCCGGAGTTGGCCTCTAAATCCAAAATTCGGCCTTATTTTGCTTAGTGAATCTGTATCTATATTTACCATGAATGCTTTATTATGTTGTACTGACTTTGTAACCTTTTGCTTGCTGTATATGTCCATTGTATATACTTCATTTAGCATTGCAATAAAAAAAACAAAATAAATAAGCTACCTGCTATTGCTGTAATGGGCGAAGGTGGTACATTTAATTGGGTTCTCCTACTATATACTTCATAGATATTGAAGCTACTTGAGACAGGGGGAGCCCGTTTGCCAAGGGGAATAGGCATTTGATAGAATAGAGAACATACACCAAAGTGCTCCCCAGTTGAAAAACAGAGTTGAACAATTTTCAGAGATCACATTAAACGTTTGTTTCCCGTCCTTATGTTTAAAATTAATCCTTCATAAAAAAGTGGGAATAACCAGTTCATTTGTAAGGGTACAGTATTCACAAGGGAGCCCCTATACAGTGACAGGGACTGATACAATATGACGACGGGAATGATGAAAGGTGATTCTCTATTCCCTTGGAAACTACCAATTCCTTTGCTAACCCATGGATAGAGGAATACTTGGATGTTTCGAAAAATGTCATATAAAGATGTCCTTGCCTTACAGCACTTGATCATTCTTCTCCCTAGTGACTTGTATCATTGTCTTGTGCAACTCTGATGTTATTCAGTCACAGATAAGTAGAATCCTGCGCAACCTAAAAGATGGCTTTGTTGGGGTTTAGAGAAGTTCACCTGAAAATGGTGCTTTAAGAATGTTTCTTAACATTCTATTACAGCCCATGCTTTCTCAGCTAGGGTTCTGTGGAACCCTAGGGTGCCTCCAGAGATTAGTGGAGGTTTCTTGAGAGTGAGAACATGACACAGTGATCTCCTGACTACAGTGGCAGTCAATGTAAGCGTAATTTTCCAATGACGTTTAATATAAGGTATCACTTTTACATTGAGAACCAGTGCAAGGGGGCTTTCCCACAATGATCACCAATGTAAAGAGGCATTTCTTTACTGATCACCAATATAAGGAGGCATTTCTCACTGATCACCAATATAAGGAGGCATTTCTCCACTGACCACTAATATAAGGAGGCATTTCTCCACTGGCCACTAATATAAGGAGGCCTTTCTCCACTGACCACCAGTATATGGAGGCATCTCTCCACTGACCTTAAATATAAGGAGGCATTTCTCCACTGACCACCAATAGATGGAGGCCTTTCTCCACTGACCACCAGTATATGAAGGCATCTCTCCACTGACCTTAAATATATGGAGCCATTTCTCCACTGATCACCAATATATGAAGGCATTTCTCCACTGACCTCCAATATAAAGAGGCATTTCTCCACTGACCACAAATATAAGGAGGCATTTCTCTACTGACCACCAATATATGGAGGCATTTCTCCACCGATCACCAATATATGGAGGCATTTCTCCACTGACCACCAATATATGGAGGCATTTCTCTACTGACCACCAATATATGGAGGCATTTCTCTACTGACCACCAATATATGGAGGCATTTCTCCACTGACCACCAATATATGGAGGCATTTCTCCACTGACCACCAATATATGGAGGCATTTCTCCACTGATCACCAATATATCGCCCCCATCTCGCCCCCATCTACATCACCAACCTCATCTGCAGATATCGCCCAAATCGCCCCCTCCGCTCCTCCCAGGACCTCCTGCTCTCTAGCTCCCTTGTTACCTCCTCCCATGCTCGCCTTCAGGACTTCTCCAGAGCCTCTCCCATCCTCTGGAATTCCCTGCCCCAGTATGTCCGATCAGCCCCTACCCTGTCCACCTTTAGGAGATCCTTGAAAACTCATTTATTCAGGGAAGCCTATCCCACACCCACATAACTGTCCCTGAGCCACCCCCATCAAATCATTCTTTGCAGCTATTACCTTTTGTACCACCACCCCCTCCCTTTAGAATGTAAGCTCTACGAGCAGGGCCCTCCTGTACCTTTTGTATTGAACTGTACTGTAATTGTGTTGTCCCCCTTATACATTGTAAAGCGCTGAGTAAACTGTTGGCGCTATATAAATCTCGTATAATAATAATAATAATAATAATATATGGAAGCATTTCTCCACTGACCACCAATATATGGAGGCATTTCTCCACTGATCACCAATATATGCTGCATACCCCATTACAGACCAGGGGCTGCAGGAATAGTCTTCAGGAGCCAGAGCATTGCACCTGCCATCCACCGATCATGATTGCAAAGCTTTGCAGCCTCCTATGCAAAAAAATTAAAAATGCAAATTTTTTAATTAATTAATTACTATGGTTGCATTTATTATTTATGTGTTTTGTTTTTTGTTTTCTGTTTGCAAAATTTGGACTTAGGCTTTAACTGCAGCAGAGGAAAAAAAAAGGCTTCCTGCTGTGTGAGACTGTGTAGTTTCTATCTCAGGACTAGATGAACAAAAACACAAATTATTTTAGAAGATAAAACAGCTCTGATATGTATAATTATTAGACATTTGCCTGGAGTTCAGCTGAAAACCTCCAGATGATAACTGCAATAGGGAAAGTCATATTACCAATAACTTATAGAGTATCTACGGTAGTTACTGTTTAGAAGTTTATCTAAATAACTTAGTCTATAGGGAAGGGCACACTCTTGCCATTCCTTCCCGTGTTTTTCACATCCTGTGTAAATGAATTGCTCCTGTAGGTAAGAATAGTGCTTTTTTGCCAAGACTTCGCACAAATACAAAAAATTTAGTTATTAAAGTGCAAACAGGAAGGGCCTTTTTTTTTCAAAATGTGCACGTAGGATATTCAAAACAGGAATTGCCATGGAAACGCCACAATATTTGTTTAAATGATATGCAGCCTTTTGGTAGCTGCGTTGACACAGTTGGCCCATGTTTGGCCACGTCCCTATCCGAAAGGGATCTAAACAGTTACTCTTTGTTTTTTAACAATTGGCTGCTTTTCCTCCACTCTTCTGTTGGGTCCCTACATTCACAAGCCCAGGACAGGTTCAGGATATGTTAATATAGAACGGCCGCGCTTAGTCGCCGCTTGCCTTCTTTGTCATGGAGAAAACAGGACAGAGGACGAGGAACGTGTCCTATCCGTTCTGCTGGAGGACAATTTGCACATTTCTTTCTGAAATTTCCCGAGGTTGAGGTCTATTAGTAAATGTTGTTGTGGACTTTGGCTGGTGTCAAGGTATAAAGCTGGGAAATATGATTATCCTCTGCATAAAATGACACATCATAATCTTCTTGTAATGAGCTGATAATGGAATAAGTACAAATTAACCAAAGACGTGTACTAAGCTGCTAATATTTGGAAAATGTATGGCAGTATTCATTTCCTGTTTTTCGTATAAGATTTACTTGAATTAAAAATGCATGTAAGTGAAAGAAGTGGATAATGGCGTTGATTTACTAAAGGCAAATAGGCTGTCTGTTTTGCAAGTTGGGATGACCTGGGTTCAATCCGAACCTAGTTCAGCAGAACCCATGGGAAGCTATTACATGATCGCATCCTTGCAGGCCCAATCAGCTGCAGCTGGGGCAATGGCCGTGATATCATTGACCTAACATGGCTACATTTAGTCAATGTTGGTTACAGCTCTGTGCAGACATGCTCAGGCATTCTTAATTTCCAGCCTCCTTCTAGGTCTCCTTGCCCTGCTACAACCCAGGATTGCCTTGTGACTCTTATGGCCCGTACGCACGGTCGGATTTTCCGACGGAAAATGTGTGATAGGACCTTGTTGTCCGACCGTGTGTAGGCTCCATCACACATTTTCCATCGGATTTTCCGACACACAAAGTTTGAGAGCAGGATATAAAATTTTCCGATAATGAAATCCGTTGTCGGAAATTCCGATTGTGTGTACACAAATCCGACGCACAAAGTGCCACGCATGCTCAGAATAAATAAAGAGATGAAAGCTATTGGCCACTGCCCCGTTTACAGTCACGACGTACGTGTTTTAAGTCACCGCGTTCAGAACGATCGGATTTTCCGACAACTTTGTGTGACCGTGTGTATGCAAGACAAGTTTGAGCCAACATCCGTCGGAAAAAATCCTAGGATTTTGTTGTCGGAATGTCCGAACAAAGTCCGACCGTGTGTATGGGGCATTAGTCCTGGTTTTTCAACCTGCGCAGCACACATTATGATGCTGGGGGTGGTCTGGAAGGTATTTAATCATCAGCCTTTGATTAGGCTGGTGCTGTGTCTTTAAACCAGCTACCTGAGACCAGGAGATATAAAACTTGTTGGGTAAGTGCAGCATGGTGCAGCGGCAATAATCACATAGATGCCCAAACAGCAGCCCAGCAGGGGAGCTCACCCAACCAGGAACTTACAGTCAGTGTAGCAGAGGGTCAACGGTGGTAGGCCCATGCTGAAGCTAGGGCCTGCTAAGGGAGGTGGAATGCAGCCTGGCTGGTCCAACCCTAGAGGGAGCTTGGTAAAGTGCAGACATAGGCCCTAAGCTTTCCTTACTCCTCCAGAACCTATACCATACTTGGGACCAAGAAAAGTATCTTGGCGGCAGGAAGCAGAGTATTTGAGTTCAGGCAGGGGTTTTGGCAGGCGGCAAGCAAAGAGTAGTCGGGTGTCTGGGTCAGCAACAAAGAAAGCAGAAGAAGAGAGAAGCATCAGGCTATTTGGGTCAGCAACAACGGGTCACAGGCTTCAATTTTATAGCTTTTGGTTATGGGTAGCTGGTTTATAGATACCGCATACACTGTTCAAAGGTGGAAGCTTAAAGCCCAATTCCGGGTAAAAAAAAATAAAAAAGTTTTACCGTGCAGTTGGGCTTTGCCCGCATTGCACAGGTTTACTGCTCGTTTATCCAGGGGAAAGGAGAAAGCTGTATACTCACCCGCTCCGCTGACAAACAGCTCTCCCCCGCAATCCAGCGATGGATTATTCCTGAAGTGCTCACGTCCAGCGCAGGTCAATAGGCTTGATGGCTTCAGGAACTGTCCACTGCGCAAGACAGCTATGCTTTGGGGGCGCAGGCACCACAGGGACTCGTCTTGTGCAGGGAGGACCGGATGTCTAAGTAAATATATCTCCATTCCCCCCTCCCTTCCCACTGCATGGGAAACATGTGGCACATGTACAGTCCCCGGCTGCTGAAACTGCAGCTAAATGGGGAGCCATTGGGGAGGAAAAACCATGGCTCAACCACAGGGTTTACTGACCCCCTAACTGCTTCTGTGAATGAGTCCTGAAAGTGTATGTTAAGTTTGATACTCAAACTCAAAACACAGCGTTGTCTTCATGTATGTGTAATTCACCTCCCCAACAATAGTTCATAATCAAATGGTCTGAAAAATGCTGGAGGCTTCTGGGAGATGACAGCAGTTTTCAGCACTTGCACTTGGGTACATCAAGGCCTTTGTTCAAATAGCTAAACAGTTCTGTGTATAAGGAACTCCTGCCATGTTTTCGATTCAGTTTTTAGGTGATATAAAATGTGAGAGAATCAAATGTGATCTGTATGTCATTTCTGTCTTTTTTTTTTTTTTGTAGCGATTCATTGAAGGCAGCTCATATCGATCGCACAGAGAGCAAAGCCGGCGCTGAGGTGTAACAGGCTGGAATGGACATCTCTTTTGCTGGATGTTATCTACAAGGTATGTCAAATATATACATTTTATAAGTAATTAAAACATTAGATTTACCCAAATAGTGTGTGTGTGTATATAGATAACATATATATATTGGAGATTGGGTGGTCTTCTTATTTACTTTGCACCTGAAGGATTGAGATGTATGCTGGGTGTGTGTTGTCCTGACCAGCTTACACACACACATTTTATATATATATATATCTATATATATATATATCTATATATATATATATATATATATATATATATCTATATATATATATATATATACATATACATATATCTCATTGTATTCTTTTTTTTTTTCTTATGTCAATTTTCTCATACAACATAAGATGCATATAATTGGTTTTGCATTGTATGCCTACAGATGTAAAGTGCTCTGGTCATTAGGGGCATTAATTTATCCTCTAAACCTGCCTTACAGTACAATGTGGCAGTATAATGTCAAAACAATATAATGTTTAACATCAGATCACCTAGGTCAGGGGTCTCCAAACTTTCTAAAAAAAGGGCCAGTTTATTGTCCGGCAGACTTTAGGGGGGGCCGGACTGTGGCCATTGAGAGTACAAAATGTCCCAGCATCAGTAGGAGGAAACAATCCCCCATCATTGGTGTAATTGGGAGGAATTGTTTCCCATAGTTAGTTTCATTGGGAGGACTTGTGCCTCATCATTGGCCTCATTGGCCTCCAATGGTCCCCATTGTTGGTGCCATTGGAAGGAACTGTGCCACATCTTTGGTGTCAGTAAATAAAATAGTGCCCCAAAGGCCGAAAAAAAAAAAAAAAAAAACAAGCAAAGGGCCACATCGGCCCCCGGGCCATGGTTTGGAGACCACTGATCTAGGTCACTCCATTGATGATAATGTTGACTTACAAGCCTAAATAGCAAATTATTACAGAACAGAATGTATCATGATAAAAACTATCTTCATGAACACTTTATCATGACTTTCCATACCCACAATTACCCCACCATTGCTCATTTATAGTAGCCAAGGGCCCTAATGTCCCCGCTAGGAAGTCTTGTCTCTAGCGGGGACATTAGGGCCCTTGGCTACTATAAATGAGCAATGGTGGGGTAATTGTGGGTATGAAAAGTCATGATAAAGTCTCTACCGGTTCTGGTAACCAGGGATGAGCTGGGTTCAGATCCAAACCCAGTCTGAACCCAGTTTACCCAAACTGACAACTTCTCTGTATAGATGCAGCTGCAGGAAATCTCCCACCCACAGCTCATTGCCCCAGCATGATGGCTAAATTTTGGGTTTGGGCTGAACCCGACTGGGCCACACCCAAGCTCATCCCTGCTGGTAACCATTGTCACCAGGACTGAAAATAAAGGATAATCCAAAAATGTGGGTTGTCGCTATATTAGAAATAAGGGAAGATCTTCCAATAGGAATACTTGTTTCAATCACAGTGATCTAAGAGGGGGTTAACCTCACTTTGGAGAGATTTCTCCTAGTTTCCTGATGTGTCTGTACAACAGGAAGTGAAGGTAAATTTTTCTACCCAGATAAAAAAAAAAAAAAAAAACCTTACAAGTGTATACACCATCCCATACTCTCCAAAATATATAAAAATAAGCTTTGGTTTTGATATGCTTTACTTACAATATGTCTCACTGCAACAACGTACCCAGGGGCCAATGTCATTTTATTATTGTATTGGTAGGAATGACTGTCCATGCTTATATCCCAATAGGCCAGATTATACCATGTACAGATTAAAGTGCATTCTTCATATGTGATCTGCAAGGTGTTTGTTACAAAAATCTGATTATCTTTTGTATAGCAGTAGTGTGTCCATGAGGCCTAGTTCATACAGGCAGTAGAAATAGGCATTTTTATCACTCACCGGAAGCCTAACATGACAGCAAGAGGGGATTGTGCACATGCCACAGCTGTAATGCTTTCCACCACAGCCGTGGCAAAATGAATTTAGCTTTTTGAATTAGACAGGTGTCACTGCTTGTCAAACTTGACCATTGAAGTCAATGGGAATGTGTTGCAACTGTGAGCCAAATGATTGGCTCTTGGCTTGTGGTTGCGCCATGGCAGTCCAATGCAAATACCCACCAAAAATAAATAAATAAATCCACAGGGGAAAAACAAAAACAAAAAAACAAGACATTTAGAAGGCAGCGGTATGGTCTCCTGAAAGCTGATGCTCTACTGCCCTCTGAAAAGCAATAAAATCAATTATCACATTTTAGAGGGGCAGTGAAGACTGTTGTCAATGTGATCCTAGCTTAAAGGTGTTTAGAAACCGCAGCTAGAAATTCGAGGATCAAGGCACCACATCCCAAAGTTTAATAGTTAATGTTGGGAATGTATGAAAGGGATTTTTAAGGTGCCAAAAAAGGGGGTATCAAAGTACAAAGATTCTAAAATCACATACATTTTATTCTGTATGAACCAAGATTAAAACCAACAACAATTTCATGCGATGCATGTACATTGGTTTCCTCTCTACATGTTTCACCATGAAATGGCTTCTTCAGGAGACTCGTGAAGCCCTGTACAGTCTCCTGAAGAAGCCATTTCATGAAATATGTTGAGCGGAAGACACTGTACACGCATCACGACTGCATGAAATTGTTGTTGATTTTCATCAAAATGATTGATTTTAATCTTGGTTCATACAGAATAAAATCTACCGTATATACTCGAGTATAAGTCGTTCCGAGTATAAGTCGAGGCCCTAATTTACCACAGATAAAATGGAAAAAACTTATTGACCCGAGTATAAGACGAGGGTGAGAAATGCACAGCTACTGTAAGTGGAAAAGAGAGTCAACAATGCCCATTTGCAGCCTCACTGTGCCCATTTGCAGCCATAGGTCCCCCGAACTTCAAACTCGGTAATTAAGGGTTCCTAGATGCCCCCTAGCTGCAGCCAAAATTTGGGGTCTCTGAACCCAAAGGGTCCCAAAATGACATTGCTGCAGATGGACACAGTTGACCGAATTTGGGGCCCCGTATCTTGGGGCCACTTAGTGCTAAGAACCCCGAATTTGGTGTGCAAACCCAGTGGAGCTACCACCATAAAATATCCAAAGCTGGGGTTTCTAGCACCAAAATGTCAAGCACTTTTCTGCAGCAGAGAATGACATTTTCCGAACCGATTTTGGGGCCCCGTATCTCGGGGCCACTTGGTGCTAGAAACTCCATCTTTGGATATGTTGTGGTACCAGTTCCACTGGGTTTGCACACCAAATTTGGGGTTCCTAGCACCAAGTGGCCCTGAGATATGGGGCCCCAAAGTCGGTTCGGAAAATGAAATTTTTTGCTGCAGAAAAGTGCTTGACTCGAGTATAAGTCGAGGGGGGCACTTTCAGTACAAAAAAATGTGCTGAAAAATTCGACTTATACTCGAGTATATACGGTATGTGGTTTTGGAATCTTTGCATTTTGATACCCCTTTTTTTGGCACCTTAAAAATCCCTTCCATACATTCCCAACATGAACTAGCTTAAAGGTGGTATCCTTCATTCACAAACATATCTGCTTCCATCTGACCAGTGTCTACACCAAATTATTATTTTTTGAGTGTCGTAAGTTGGGTACACACTATAAGAAAATCGGGCGAACGTTCGCCCGATTTTTCTGGATGTTTCACAGCAAATCGGAACCGATGAAAGAAAATCCGTACGAAAATTGTTATGAGTATTCTCGTACGACAAAGCCTTTTTTTTTGTTGTTTATTGTTTCTGATCATGCACAGTCTTTCTTTTCTGATTCTTCTTATATGAAAATCGTATGAAAACGGTACACATTATACGAAAATCATTCATTCTGTTCCCGTACGAGAAAAATTTTGGAGTTTGTCCCTTCGGGAATTTTCGTACGAAAATTCGGAACCGGCTGTCTAAAGTTGTGTACACTCTATACGAAAATCGTAAGAAAATTCTTTGGACGAAAATTTTCGCCCGATTTTCTTATAGTGTGCACGAGCCTTTATATGAGCTTTATCACTTCAGATCAGGCATCTCCAAACTTTTCAGTTTGAGGGTAAAGTAAAATTTAAAAAATATATATATTTTTTTTAAATTTAAATGGTAAAATTAAAAAAATGTAAAAAATATTTGCGGGCTAAAAAAAAAAACAGTTTTATAAAATAAATGAGTTCTCCTTTACATCATGGTCCTCATCAGAGTGCCCCCTTGCATTAGGGTCCCCATCAGAGTTCCCCTCTACATCAGGATCCCCATTAGAGCCCCCCCCCACCTTATATTGGGGTCTTTAATAGAGTCCCCCATACATCATGCATGCAGAGACCCTCTCCTAATCTGAATCTTCATTCTGTTAATATTGAGGATATGCCCCTAACTGTAGCCACAGGTCAGATAAAATCTTCTAGAGGGCCATAGTTTGGAGACCCCTGCTTTAGATTACAAATGTGGACCTATAAGTCTTTTTTTTTTTTTTTCTTTTTAAATTTAGCTCTAAAAACAAAAAGCCGGATTTTCAGCCCTTCTTAATCACCTTAAAAAAAAAAAGTGAAACTCCCCTTGTTTTATGTCTGGGGGGCATCAGCGCTTTTAAAATGTGAAGCCTCTTGAATCTCTTGTAGTTAGGCTGATGTCGGCTGTCTACTAAATCACGCTGATAGGCGATCAGTATAACATTAGCTCTCCGCCACAGTCACATCTGATAATCTATCCATTTGTACGTATTAAATCTAATATTACTTCCTTTACAGTTCATTGTGGCCGCCACACCCCCTCTGTGTCTGCTACAAGACCACAAATCCTAATTTCAGAGCGATCCAACCACTGCAATATGACATTAGATGGCATATAATTAGAATTTAAAGTTTGTCTGCTGATGTACTTCAGTTACATTTTGTCCATGTTTAACAAGCATTATAATAACATGTTTCCTAACATAAATTGTACCAGTATTACAAGGAGTAGAACAAAGGTTTGCTGGTTATATTGGGGCGGAAGGCATGATATTCTCTACAAAGCGCAGAGATCATTATATTTTTTTAAAGCTGAACTCCTGTCAGATATCAAAGTAACATTTAATCTATTTATGTGTTCATTTAAAACTGGGCTTTTTTGTCAGAGAATAGATGCAAGTACTCAGGAGAGCATTTCACAAAGGGTGCAGGGCTCAGGAGTGTGTATCACACAGGGTGCAGGGCTCAGGAGTGTGTATCACAGAGGTTCAGGGCTCAGGAGTGTGTATCACAGAGGTTCAGGGCTCAGGAGTGTGTATCACACAGGGTGCAGGGCTCAGGAGTGTGTATCACACAGGGTGCAGGGCTCAGGAGTGTGTATCACACAGGGTGCAGGGCTCAGGAGTGTGTATCACACAGGGTGCAGTGCTCAGGAGTGTGTATCACACAGGGTGCATGGCTCAGGAGTTTGTATCACACAGGGTGCATGGCTCAGGAGTTTGTATCACTCAGGGTGCATGGCTCAGGAGTGTGTATCACACAGGGTGCAGGGCTCATGAGTGTGTATCACACAGGGTGCAGTGCTCAGGAGTGTGTATCACACAGGGTGCATGGCTCAGGAGTGTGTATCACACAGGGTGCATGGCTCAGGAGTTTGTATCACTCAGGGTGCATGGCTCAGGAGCGTGTATCACACAGGGTGCATGGCTCAGGAGCGTGTATCACACAGGGTGCAGGGCTCAGGAGTGCGTATTACACAGAGTGTAGGGTTCAGGAGTGTGTATCACACAGGGTGCAGGGCTCAGGAGTGCGTCTCACAATGGGTGTAGGGTTCAGGAGTTTGTATCACACAGGGTGCAGGGCTCAGAAGTTTGTATCACACAGGGTAGAGGGCTCTAGAGTACAAATCACACAGGGTGCAGGGCTCAGAAGTGTGTGTCACACAGGATGCTGGTCACAGAAGCGAAAGGCTCACACATGTCACCATTTTTTAGACCATCCACGCTTAACCTCAAGGATCTTGTTGATCACTGAGGAGTCCACTGTATATCAAAATGAGCCTTATAAATTAGTTTCAACAAAATGTTATTTGCTCTAACACTTTACAGACTGAGCTGCAGTGACACCCTACAACTAACTGGCCTTACGTGTATCTGCTAAAAATGACAGTGCTAGGTCATGGCAAGCACCTCCAGCTCCAGCTGCCTTCATGTCAGTCCAACTTTTCCATTTTGTATGTACATTTCATACAAATTATGTAGAGTGGGAGCCCCACTCCCACCTCACTGTTGACCACTCATTACAGTGACGGGTGAATAGGGAGGGATAGGTGATAGAGGGTGTTGGGTCAGCTATTGCCTGTAGGAACAAACCAAAATATGCATACCAGGTTTTGGGGCTCAGGGTGTTCTCAGTAATATAGCTGATATGATGTGCAGGCCTTGAGTGGTGCCTACTTAGCATTTCTCGGCCATGACTGCAACTTTTAGGAATGAACAGGTATGGCTATTATCCCATGTAATATACACATCAAAATAAATTGATATATGAAAGAGCTTTAAGTAATGCTCACAGATAAATATGTAAAGATTTTAGGAGATTATCAGAAAGGAATATATTAGAGATAATAAAGCTAGGGTGAGGTCTTTTCTCACACATAGCTGACTTCCTGTCCCATAAAAGATTACAGTCATTTGACTCCGACAAGCCTCATGAAATGAACTGAATTGTTAGGATAGAAATATAAGAGTGACCATTGATTGCAGGATGGTGAAGATCTGGGGCTACCATTCATATTGTTCCTTCACTATCTGGTGAGTCATTGGCCCACACACAAGGAATGTACAAATCAGTTTTCCTGCTCTTTACTGGTTGCATGCTCGTCCTGGATCATTGTCTCACCCAGTGATGAAGCAAGGTTAAGTATTTTCTTTTTTTTAAGTGTAGTATCTGCTCTTATTAGTGTCTTGGGAGGAAAACAAGCAATGTGTTCCTGTGCCCTCTCTCAGTTGTGAAATACCCAACTGAGTATAATTGGGCTCTTAGGGATTCTTCTCTTGAAAGAAAAAAACCATACCTGGTCCAAGACTGGAATTTTGGTAAGGGGACCAGGAAGGTTACTTGTTGTCCAGTCAGGATTCCAAGGAGCCAGTGCCTCCATATAATGGGATGGCCCTCAGGAGTTTCAGCCCAGAAATGCCTGAAAAACGCCAAGGCTAGGGACTGTTTTTAAGTATTAGACTTGGTCAAAGAACCTATCTTTTTCTGCACATTGCTCCCTGGACTAAGCCTTTTGGCTAAGACTGGAGAAATTTTTTATATAACAGGCCAGAAGGCCTTGCCAATGTAATCTTACACAGTCACTTTATTTACTTTCTTCCACTGCTTGTGAAGATTCACTTGTGTGCTTTCTCGCTTTCACGGATAAAGGATGTGGGTCTTTGGGCCTTCTCATGAAGTCTAGGGTGAAAGATGGGGGACCTTCGGGCTCTGTTCTTCCCAGCCTTGGGTGGTTCTTCATTCGTTCAGTATTCAGGGGGTCAGGTTTTGGCTGACTCCAGGTCGGAGGGATCTGTCTGTTTACAGCTGTGTGGGTCAAGCATTCCTTGCCTCACCTGGTGTCTTGTGCTCCATGGGCCAATAACTTATAGAGGCCCATACACTTTGGCGAAGGACCATTGGTCAGACACATGCTTGGTCAACTGAGCACTTTTTTTATGCATATGGAGCTTGCGTGTGCTCTCCACCTCAGTTTTCAGGATAAATATTACAGCTAAAAAGCCTACACTTTCAAAACTAACAGTGGAAACTGTCATGTTTCTGTCATGTTTCTGTCATGTCTGGTTCTCCTCAAGGGCTACTGGTAAAGGCAGAGCTGCACCTGCTGTATTTCAATTGTCCTAAAGCTTTAATGCAGTGTAAAGTATAGCTGATGTATACCATGATTGTCTTAGCAGTATACAGCGGTTGTGCTATGTATACCAAACACATTTAATTTTGCAGTATGCAGTATCTGACATGCATTCATTGATCATTCTATAGCCAATAGTGTACCAATTAACAAGGCCAGGATAAAACTCAACACCTTACATACTAGTTGGCAAATGATCTCCACCAAGACTAAGTATAGGTAAACCAGCGCTTTACAGTCAGGCTCTCCATTAAGAACAGTTCCCTACGAAAGAAACAAGGGTTCTTACCTTGTACATAGCCTGATATGGCTAATAGCAAAGTACAATCCCTGTACACAAAAAAAACTAAATAACACAGTATTAAAGTTATTGCATACTCATTTGTGTATAACATAGGGATAGCTAGTCAATGACATATGGCTATGTTGCCATGTTAGTTAATGATGCATCCCCGCTCCCTTGTTAACAGGCAGCTGCGAGGTGGGGAATGCCCTGGCCACAGCTGATTGGGCCAGCATTTACATCTTACAGTCAAAAAATGCAGCGCTCTACAAGGAAATATCCTAGATATCAGTTTGTGTAAACTTCAATATGTGGGATGTACTACATGCCCGCTATGAACCAGAATTAGTGAGCATTATCATGGGGATTCCTATGCCAGTGACAAAGGCTTGTCGAATGTTTCAAAGCACTTTAAACACACTCATGCAGGCAATGTTGACTACTTTAAATTCTGTAGCTTGGAAAAAGTTAGAAATTCACCTAGAAGGGGCTGTTATCCACCGGAAACTCCTTGAAAGGGAAGTCTGGTGGATTTTCAACCTCCATACGAGAACTCCCACAGGTATGAACCACAAATATGACGTGGATCTTTTTTCTTAAATAGTATTTACCTTTAAGTTCATGTCGGGTCTCAATGTATGCAAATGTGTATCTGGATGTATTATAAGTTTGGTTTTATATATATTTGTATATTCCGTATTGATTTATATTGTAATGCTCTTATCTTTCTAAATGTGCTTATTTTTCTCCTTGTTACTATTTTTGCTTGATATAAGATGATTGTTCTTTTCTTTGTTTTATGGTGGTGTATCCTCTCATTAGACAGGCGATCCGGTGGCCTATTGTCCAATCAACAGGTTGATTTCAGTGGCTAATTGTTTGATTGCCTGCCTGGTGGGTGGAGTCCCCCGTCTCTATATATTCTTGATTCTCATTTTAATGTTTGAGCTGTGATCAAGGCGGTTGTGCCGAAACGTTAGCCCCTTGTACCCTTTTATGTGTACCTAATAAACCATTTACTAAGGATTTGGAGTGCCGGCTTGTTCTATTGGAAAGCATTGACATCTTTCTTCCAGGTTCAGACGGAACTTCAATCTTATCCCTGAGTGGTTCCTTTTCTCATATATATATATAGAAAGAGAGAAAAAGAACCACTTAAGGATGAGCTGATAGATATAGCGATAGATATAGCGATAGATAGATAGATAGATAGATAGATAGATAGATAGATAGATAGATAGATAGATAGATAGATAGATAGATAGATAGATAGATAGATAGATAGATAGATAGATAGATAGATAGATCGATACATAGCTCCCAACTGTCCCTGATTTCGAGGGACTGTCCCTGATTTGGAGCAATGTCCCTCTGTCCCTCTTTCCCCCTCATTTGTCCCTCATTTTGGTCTGATCTATATAGTTATATATAAAATGCACTTTTTAGCTTTCAAAAAGTGTTTCCCAGCGCTAAACCTTTCATCCAATTTCTAAATTGCTGCATTTCTCCATTTTAAAGGCCAATATAAAGGAATAGTAGTGGTAAAAAAAAGCCCTTCTGGATTTAAATTAACCTTTATTTTTATTTTGGTTAATTCTCTTTTAAGGGGGTGTGACAGGGGGCGTGTCCTAAGCCTACATACGTTTGTTAGTAGGTGTACCTCATTCCCATCTCAAAATGTTCGGAGGTATATACCGTATTTATCGGCGTATAACACGCACACTAATTTTAAGGGGGAAGTTTCAGGAAAAAAACTTACATTTTAAATAAGGAACTTTGAAGCAAAATAAGGCCCATCTGCAGCCTCACCATTGCCATCAATGCAGCCTGATCGATGCCCATCTGCAGCCTAGAGGGGACAGGGAGAGGGGCAGGATGAGCGCCTACAGATTACATACAGTGAGAATCTCCTATGATAGACAGAACAGTGGTCTAATGGTGGCCAAGGACACGGAAATACCTATTACAGAAACCGCCAAGTAAACAGGAGATTCTCACTCTATGTAATCTGACGGCACTCATCCCGCCCCCCTCCCTGTCCCCTCCGAGGCAGCTAAAATTGAAGTATTGGCGTATAACAAGCACACGCTATTTGCACCTGATTTTCATGGTGAAAAAATGAGTGTTATACGCCAATAAATACAGTATATATCTGTGTGTATATATATATATATATATATATATATATATATATATATATATATGTATATGTGTGTGTGTGTATATATATATATATATATATTAGAGAGAGAGAGATAGATATAATGCACCATAACGCATCAAAAAAGCACCAGAGCCGCCAAACACGCTTACAAATTTGTATGCAGAAACACATCCGGACTCCGTTTCTATGGTGTGAATCCGCCCTTAAAAAAGTAATGCAGCCACCACATCTAAACATTGGTAAGCAACCATATAATAATGATGATAATGATAATTAAAATAATGAATAATTATTGTAATAAATTATAACAATAAAATACTAAATAATATTAATTGTAATAATAATAATTGTAATAAACTATAATAATATAATTATAATAATATAAATGTTTGTTTTTGGGTTTACTGACACTTTCAGCTTCATACCCATTGTATAGAAACTCAATACTGGTTGCTAAAAATCTGAAGTGATGTGTAAATTGTATATTATCTTTATTTTCATTAGATTTGTGTTTTTTTTTTTTTATTATTCCTGTAAGGGTTGGAAATAAAAGCAAACCAAAAACTAGAAATGGTTAGCCTTTTATTGGACTATTATAAATAAGCTTGCAAATGATCAGTTGTGAGAAGCAAACCGGTCGCCTCCCGCTCTCGGGATCAGGGCTCTGGGATGAAACAGAACTGACAAAAGAACAGGCCTGCAATCTGCTGAAATCTCATGTGAGAGCGCGCAGCGAGAGACGGCGAACTCCTTCAAGTCTAAATATGCTCACCAGCCATTTCAATCATTAAAAATGGATTGATCCAATATGACCTTTGGGTTTGAAGTCTGGGATCTTGGGGGTCAGTTTAATGAGGCTCCTGCTGGGACGTCCTTTGCTTTTTTTAAGGAAGGTTAAGCATGAGACAAGACTCTAACATGGCTGGGGTGGGGGGGTGGGGGGGATAATCTGCTAGATCTCAATCCTGCAGCTGTCAGCCACTAATCTGCTTTCGTTTTACACCTCATTTTTCAGAAATTATAGCAAGATTATGAATTATGAATGAAAGCCGCCGTGGCGTTCGCTAGTCTAAAAGAAACATGTGAAAATCAATAGCCATGAATTTTGGTGACGGCCCGTACGGCAGTTTTCCCGAGTATAACGTTCAGCTGCCACTCCAACAAGATTGTGACGGTGTTTATTTTAAGCAATCTGTCACACCTGACATGGAAGATACAGGGAATTGTCTCGTTTTGCCGCCTGATTTGTGCCGCTGACACATATTCTGTATCTGGAATAGGCTGAGGCACAAGCGGCAGCCTGCTGGGCGTTATCTGAACATGCTGGGAGTTGTAGTGTGTTTAGAACAGATCATCATTCCTGCTGGGTAAAGGAATGTTCAGAATGTTCTAAACTCTGTAAAATAAGTCAGAATTCATTTTAATTTGACTGATAATATTTATTTTTATTCGTGATTTGCAATATTAAATAAAGTTTTTTTTTTTTTTTTATTATTTAAACATCAGAAATAAACTGAATAATTCATTTTGATGAAGTTAAAAATGAATGCCTGAGTGATCAGTCTGGGTCTTTTACCTGGCTAGACAGTACAGTACTTGGCAGTACCAGTACTGAGTTATCCAGGGCAAGCATATGGACTTGTGCCCCTTTCTGCTGCCCCTAATATATGCCGTAGAATGGGTGCACCATCCTGCGCCCATTCTCTGCCCGCTTGCAATGGCGACCCTAGGGGGGGGCCAGAGGGGGCCCTGACCCCCCCCCCCCCCCCCCCCAACATTATGCTGTGCCCCACCATGTTCCCCCCCCCCCCCCCCCCCCCCCAAAAAAAAAAAAATTTTTTTTTTTTTTTTACAAAAAATCAATGTCTAAGAGGGAGAGAGTCCCCAGTCAGCTCCTGCGGGTGATTCCTCCCCCCTCCCCTGCTCGCTGACACTGCATAATGCGAGCACTCACACAACCACGGCTGCCCGATCTGCTCCTTCCCCTGCATCCTCATTGGCAGAGAGAAGAGCGAGTTGCAGGAAGGACTCCACCAGTACTCTTAGTTACTGAAAAAACAGACTGATTTCTCCCGTCCTTAGGACAGGAGGACCAGCCTGTAAATTCCAAGAGATGCCAGACCAGCGCTGTCAATAGCAGGGGCAGGACAGCAAGAGGAGGCTGGGGAACCCCACAGTGGCAGAACACCAGGGCCCGGAGGCAAGACAACCTTTGCAACCCTGATAGTTCTCCCACTGCTTTGGATCCTTATATTTTCTTGATATGCTGGTGACATATATCTCTTGTTTTCTGCCACCCTGGGGGACTCCAATACAGTAGGAAGGGAGCTCACTGCAGAACATGTGAAAGGGCCCGTTGTGGGGTCGTAGTAAAGGGCCCCAGGATATATATATTATATATATATATATATATATATATATATATATATATATATATATATATATATATATATATATATGCATTTTATATTTGCCCCCCCTACTTTTGTCCCTGTCCCCCCATGTGCCCCCCCCTAAATTTGAAAGCTGGAGACGCCACTGCCCGCTTGCTCCAGCTGCTCGCGGTTGGCATGGAGTGTTCACAGCACACACGTATGACAATTACTTGCTTTCTAGCAAGGTAGTTACACATGCAATGTGTTTTTGTGTCAGCTGTGAGCAGATGGTGTGGGGAGCGGGTATAATATGTGACAGTAGTAGTTGTTATAGAAGACATGAAGCTGTGGCCTACTGGTTGCAAGCCACTGATCTGGGGCTTTTGTGTAGCTAGCGGGCGCTGCACCCCTTACCACTGCATCTTGGGCAGCTGCCCCTTCTGCCCATCCCTTGTCCTAGCCCTGGTACATGGTCATGGTTTTAGCCCAGGGATCTTCAAACTACGGCCCTCCAGCTGTTGCGGAACTACACGTCCCATGAGGCATTGTAAAACTCTGACATTCACAGACATGACTAGGCATGATGAGAATTGTAGTTCCTGAACAAGTGGAGGGCCGTAGTTTAAAGACCCCTGGTTTAGCCTGATATTTTTCCATCATAGGCTTGTGTAGGTTTGCCAATGTATCCTGCCCCCTTTACCTCTGATTTTATCTTTGGTTTTGTAATACTCAATCTTTTCCTCTCAGGTTCACCCATCTAGTAGGCTGTGAGAGGACAGAAGCACACAACGCAGCTACGCCGGCCCCTTCTTTCTGTTGCCCATTCACAGAAGCCTTTGTATTTTGTGAACGAGTTCACATAGCATAAAGGCTTCTGTGAATGGGCAGAAGGAGAGAAGGGACAGGCATAGCAGTTCTAGCAACTCTGCTCTTGAAGGAACTGAGACCACAATGAGCAGTGTCCAAGCCCCGGAAGTTTTCTTCCTAGAGCACAATAAACCCGTCAGATGTGAATAAAAGATATAAGTCAATGAAGCGGCAGACACTTATATGCCTGTTGTTTTTACAAAGTAGCTGAATTCCTGGAATTCAGCTTTAAAGGTTTAATCCAGAGTCACACCTCTTCAAAGTGGCTGACAGGCAGTAATTTAACAGTGTAAGCTAAACCTCCTGGGCTGTTGCCTTTCTGATGGTCTACAAAGAAGACTTACGGTAGATATCCAGTTTTGATGCAAGTGTTCAGGAGCATCCAGTACAAGAGTTCATGACACTTAAGAAGTTTAGGTCCAAATCTTTATTGATCAAGAGAATCCAAGGGAATTGTACATTAGCCCTAAGGTATTTCCTCCGAAATTTTATGGCTTCTCCTGATCAATAAAGATTTGGATGAAAACTTTTTAAAAAGTGAAAACTTAGGACTCTTTGCAGGCCAGTCAGGTTCCTCCAACCCAAACTCGCTCATCCATGTCTTTATGGACCTTGCTTTGTGCACTGGTCCAAATCATTTGGTGGAGGGGGGATTATGGTGTGGGATTGCTTTTCAGGGGCTGGCCTTGGCCCCTTAGTTCCAGTGAAGGGAACTCTTAAGGCGTCAGCATACCAAGACATTTTGAACAATTTCAGGCTCTCAACTTTGTGGGAACAGTTTGGGGATGACCCCTTCCTGTTTTTAGGTTTCATGAACTTTTGTGCTGGGCGTTCCTCAGCATTCACCCAAAACCCAGAATGAGTAGTTTATATACAGATGCACCAGAAAGAGTGCCAAACAATCCACAAGTTGAACAATGATTTATTGCTTCATTGAATGACTACAGAAAGGACAATAAACTTCCAATGTGTTTCGGGGGCCCATAGATCTCCCTTTTTCCTCAGGGCTTAGGTACAATGAAGTGTGGACTAAGTACCGGTAGTATAGTCACCAGGTTTTAATTGATTACTGTTTGAAAAATCATATGACCAGGATCGGCGAATAGAATTTAATGTTGAAGTAATGTTTGAAACTTGGGTAAAAAAAGAAGGCTGCTGCCTCCTGGAACTGGGTTGACCTAGGCCCATGTCCTTTTCTCAGATCCAGGTCTGAAGGCATCTTAAGCCTCAGTGCAGAATTCTCTTCCTCCCCAGGACGAGCATAGTTAGCAGGTGCATTTACTGTTCTTTCTTATTGAACGTGCCAAAATGAAAGCATTGCTGTGTCCTGCATACTCCACACATTCATTTATTGAATAAAGGGGGGGGGTGCCGTTTAATATCAGGCAGCTGCAACCGCGTATTCGTCTCGTCAGCCAGACCTGCAGTCAGGGTTTCCGGTGCTGTCCTGGCTTGCGGCAGGAAGTTAGAGCTTGTCAGGGATAGGGGTTGAGATGTCACTTCCATCTGCTGTGGACCTGACTAACAGCCCATCCATATTGTTAACATATTGGCTACCATATGGACTGGTTAACTCTCCAGGAACGCATGGGAGAGCAGACCTCCAAAAGTGGCAGCCGGGAGCGTGAAGGGCAGGTTGAGAAGAGCTCTGGGGCCTTAGAATGCGTAGGGCTGTGCTGGCTGCATTCGCTGTAGGCTCTTTATTCCGTACATCTCCCTGTGTTCCTGGGCCTGCGCTGGATCATTGACCTTCATGTGTAAATGGACTGGACAGTTGTAAGTCCATCCTTCAGGGCTTCGCTGAAGCGTTGTCAGCTGTGCTTTCACAGGTTGCCAGCAGATAGAAACAGACACAATAACGAAAGGCGAGCGGCGTCTAATGGAGGCAGCACAAGAGACCTCCGAGCCCCCATCTTCTGAAGGACTACAGGCCCCAGCATTGCTTTCTCTTCTTTGAATCCAGTTAAATGAATGTCAGACGGTAAATCTAAAACGAGGTTTCCACATTTAATACTGTCCACAGATTCATTTCTGTGCGCGTCAGTCAGCGTGTATTATTAGAGCACAGCTGTTCTAATGAGGAGGGGAAAGTGCATTTTTAAGAAAAAAAAAAAAAAAGGCATGTGTTTATTGTTAATATTTTACCCCTTTTTTTTTCCTTTTTCACAAAAAGGTTTTTAACTATAATAAGGTTATAAGTAAGTGACTGTATTTCATGCAGATTGTACTCAGTCAAGGCAAAACTGATATTTCAGTTGCAGATGGAGCTGAATCACCTAAAACATTGTTGTGTCTTATTGTATGCTGTACATTGTAACATCTCTGTAGATGGGTTTATTAATAATAATAATAGTAAAATAATAATAATAGTAATGATTATCATTATTCAAATTAACTATAACCATAATAATATTAAAAGGGTAATAATAATGCTGCAGTTGATCATATTATTATTATTATTATTATTATTATTATTAGTAATAATAATAATAATAATAATTATTATTATTATTATTATTATTATTATTATTATATTTATAATAATCTTATTATGTATAATATCATATACCTATTATATATAATAATACCAATTTAAAAATATAAAAAATGATAAAACGCATAATAGCATAACAGTATTTTTTTTTAAATTTATAGCGCAAAAAATAAAAACCGCAGAGGTGGTCAAATACCACCAAAAGAAAGCTCTATTTGTGGGCAACAAAAAGGACATCAATTTTATTTGGGTACAAACGTCACACGACCGTGCAATTGTCAGTTAAATTAACACAGTGCCGTATCGCAAAAATGGCCTGGTCATGAAGGGGGGTAAATCCTCCCGGAGCTGAAGTGGTTGATTTTTAATCAGTTACAGCAAACTTTTCTTTTTCTTTTTTTTGGAATAAAGGTTTTACATTGTTCTGGACTCTTTTATAGATAGGCAACCCCTTATCCTCATATTAATTAGTGGTTACAAATTAATAATAACTACTGCAGTGGGGAACAGACACAAAAGATACACTCTGCATCTTTCCAAATAACTGTTCTGCATTATTATGACGCAATTGAAGGTTTTTATACACATGATTACGTAGATATCACATTAATATTACAATTGTACTGTTATGGTAACAAGGGGCGTAACATAGGCAGGCTAATTCTAATCAGGACTCGAAAGAATGCAAACATGTAATGAAAACATTATTGGTGCCGTGTGCAAAACATACAACATAGAATACAATTATATACAGAACTTACACATTTCCTTTACAACATGAATAAAAAAAAAAATCATTGGAAGCACCCCTGTCAGCGTTCAATGGTTTGTCTCATCCTTCCAACTGCAAGAGAGCTTGTCCTTTTGAAAAACAGACAGCCTAAAAACGAAAACACATGCAGCCATTATAAGAACTGGTAAGCTGCAATATAATAAATGTTTGCTTTAGAGTTTAATATTGCTTTAAAGCGGAGTTCTGCCAGTTTTTTTTTTTTTTAAGTCAGCAGCTACAAATACTGCAACTGCTGACTTTTAAAATAAGGACACTTACCTGTCCAGGGCGCCCGCGATGTCGGCACCCGAAGCCGATCTGCTCTCGGGGGGAGGCGCCCCGAAAATTCGGTACGGGAATCGGGAAGTGAAGCCTTCCCTACTGCGCCCTGTGTGTCTCCCAGAAGACAGCGGGGGGGACGGAGGAGGCTCCGGATATGGTATAGATATCCCCGGATATCTGCGGCTATCTATGCCTGGAAGTGGGAGCAAATACCTGGATTAGACAGGTATCTGTTCCCCCCCTGCCCCGTGAAAGGTGCCAAATGTGACCCCGGAGGGGGGGGGGGATTCTGAAGAGCGGAAGTTCCATTTTTGGGTGCTTTAAGATCTTACTGCTGGAGTCCCTGACATATATAAAAACGTGGGTGTCCTGGCCTTTTTTTTTTTTTTTTTAGAAAAAGGGAAGTACGGGTTCACCTCATTCATCGGGGTGCACGTTGTAAACCGTACTGCTGAATTATTCAGACTTATGACAGCATTCACATCAATGACAACCCTAATTATATAAAGGAAATGCAGGGAGCAGCATTCCAGCCTGTTTTGTGTTTAATATTATGATATATACAGTATATTAAAGGTTTCAGTAAACTAATCATTGTATTATGTTCAATTAAAAAAAAAAAAAAAGAGAACAAGCTGAACTTGTTTGGCGGCACACCTGATAATTTCTCCAAATTTCCATTATATCACATTATGTAAATGTTCAGCTTATCCCATGCAAAGCAGCACACAGGTCTCATTTTTTATGATATATTTATGATTGTGTACTTTGATCAATTTAAATGTCGAAAAATCTACAGTTCAGGTTTGGTATTAACCGGCATTTATTGCCTGGGCTGGGCTCCATTCGTCTTTCCACAACTATTAATTACTTCTTTTTTTTTTTTTCCAACGTGAATAATAAATATTAAAGTCACTCCTTCTCACCTGGCAGTGTGACGCCGAATCCCGAGAATCCATCACATGGGCGCAGGCGGTCCCCGTCTCAGATGGTAAATATTTGTAGGAATAATCAGAGGGAAGAACTGGCTGATTATTAATCAGATCCCCTCATCAGATCGCAGTAATAGCGTGCTTTTAAAGAGAAACAGTTTTTTTTTTTTTTAAAGTGCTATATCGCCGTGCGTTGTCCGTAAAAGAGGTCATGAAGATGACTCTCGGAGGCTCAGGCAAAGAATATGAAGCCAAAATAGAGGGCAGATGTAAATCTTTCTTGGGTAAGCCTGCAGAATTTCGATAATTGGAGGCTGCCTTTTATTTTCCCAGCATTCGTTACTGGTCCTCTTTAAATTGCCAGTCTATAAATTGGTCCATTGCTCTTCCGCAATGATTGGAATATACACTATATTGGGACGTTGGCCTTTACACGCACATGAACTCTTGTTGTCTTAACCCTACGGACTAAGACATGAAGTCTTAGTCCGTAGGGTTCAATATTGACTTGGCCCACCCTTTGCAGCTATAACAGCTTCAACTCTACTGGGAAGGCTGTCCACAAGGTTTAGGAGTGTGTCTATGGGAATGTTTGACCATTCTTCCAAAAGAGCATTTGTGAGGTCAGGCACTGATGTTGGATGAGAAGGCCTGGCTCACAGTCTCCGCTCGAATCCATCCCAAAGGTGTTCTATTGGGCTGAGTACAGAATTCTGTGCAGGCTGCTCAAGTTCCTCCACCCCAAACTCGCTCAAGGCATCAGCATACCAAAACGTTTTGGACAATTTCATGCTCTGAACTTTGTGGGAACAGTTTGTTTCGGGTAGCGGTCAGGACTCCATGTCTTTATGGACCTTGCTTTGTGCACTGGTGCGCAGTCATGTTGGAACAGGAAGGGGCCATCCCCAAACTGTTCCCACAAAGTTGGGAGAATGAAATTGTCCAAAATGTCTTGGTATGCTGATGCCTTAAGAGTTTCCTTCACTGAAACTAAGGGGCCAACCCCAACCCCTGAAAAACATGGACCCCTGAAAACACAGGACTCTGTGCAGGCCAGTGAGGTTCCTCCAACCCAAACTCGCTCATCTATGTCTTTTTGGACCTTGCTTTGTGCACTGGTCCAAATCATTTGGTGGAGGGGGGATTATGATGTGGGGTTGTTCTCAGGGGTTGGGCTTGGCACTTTAGTTCCAGTGAGGGAAACTCTTAAGGCGTCAGCATACCAAGACATTTTGGACAATTTCAGGCACCCAACTTTGTGGGAACAGTTTGGGGATGGCCCCTTCTTGTTCCAACATGACTGCGCACCAGTGTACAAAGCAAGGTCCATAAAGACACGGATGAGTGAGTTTGGGATGGAGGAACTTGACTGGCCTGCACAGAGTGATGACCTCAACCCGATAGAACACCTTTGGGATGAATTAGAGCGGAGACTGCGAGCCAAGCCTTCTCGTCCACATCAGCGCCTGACCTCACAAATGCGCTTCTGGAAGAATGGTCAAACATTCCCATAGGTACACTCCTAAACCTTGTGGACGGCCTTCCCAGAAGAGTTGAAGCTGTTATAGCTGCAAAGGGTGGGCCAACTCAATATTGAACCCTACGGACTAAGACTGGGATGACATTAGAGTTCATGTGCATGTAAAGGCAGGTGTCCCAATACTTTTGGTAATATAGTGTATATTGCCATGGGTTGTCTGTAAGAGGTCAGTCGGATGATATGGCAGCAACTGACAAACCTTAGGTCACCCCTCACCTCTGACTCTCTGAGGCTCAGACAAAATATATATAGCCAAATTAGAGGGCAGACATAAATCTTTCATGGGCAAGCCTGCAGAATTTTGATAATTGGAGGCTGCCTTTTATCCCCTGCATAAGCGCGTTTGTTACTGGTCCTCCTTAAATTATCTGTCTTTGAATTGGTTCATTGCTCTTCCACAATGATTGGAATATATTTAGAAGCTCTTGGGCTGGGTGTCAATGATGACTGCAGGTGGGACCTATGATGACCTCAGGGATAAGGGGTCAAAGTCATCCTGACCTCCTGGCCTCCTCTTACAGGCAGTGGAGGACAACACAATCACGGTATACAGTATTTGTAGGTGCTGATTCAATGCCTCTCCGTTTTATTCTCCAATAAATTGCACTGTGCAGAATGTATTCTACGGGGAATTTTTTTTTTTTTTTTTTTTTTTTTTTATTGTGTAAGTGGTTCAGACAAGCGAAAAGTCACTTAGATGTTGATTTATTAAAGCAAATAGTTGGTTCACTTTGCTCTTAGCTTAGTGAATGCAGTGAAAACTCACTTTGCAAAAAATATCCAATCACATGCAAGGGAAATAAAAATAACAGCATTTTTGCTTACACGTGATTGGATGATGGAAGTCAACAGAGCTTCACTTTTTGCTTGCTAAACTAAGGGAAAGTTTTATTTTTATCTTTTGCCAATGAGGTGAAGCTCTGCTTATTTCTTTCATCCAATCACAAAAAAACGCTGTGTTTGGGGGGGGGGGGGGGGGGTGGTTTGCATGTGATTGAGTATTCTTTACAAAGCAAACTTTAAAGTTATTTTAAAGGCACAGTTTTAATTTTTTTAACTAATAATAATTATATAACATATATAAATATATATCTATACCTATATAGATATATATCTATATAGATAGATATCTCTATATCTATCTATCTGTCTGTCTGTCTGTCTGTCTGTCTGTCTGTCTGTCTGTCTGTCTATCTGTCTGTCTGTCTGTCAATCTATCTATCTATCTATCTATCTATCTATCTATCTATCTATCTATCTATCTATCTATCTATCTATCTATCTATCTAGAGATATATATATCTATAGATAATACTTACCTACTCTGTCCAATGGTTTTGCACAGAGCAGCCCAGATCCTCCTCTTCTGTCGCTCCCAGCCCCTCCACCTTGCTGAGTGCACATCATTTTAGCCTAGGCCAGAGACCAGGAAGCAACTGAAGAAGTGTAAAAAAGAGTGTAAAACAAATAAACATGATATAGTTTCCTATCTTTTTACTAAGCCTAGCAGCATAATAAATACAAAATAGGTAATGTAGATTGACAGAGTTTAGTTCCACTTTAAGGAAAATAATATTTAAATTAGATGAATTAAGGGTTACTTTAAGTAATCCCTGTTGGACTTGGTAAATTTTGTTTTTATACAGAGGTTTATAGTTGGATACATTTAGGAGAACCCGTCTGTAGAGGACAGATTGGCCAGTGTTGTCCCCTATTTAAAGAAAGTGATTTGGGTGCCATACTCAGGACCGTCCAGCCTGGAAAGGGTTAAATCCGGTCCCACAAGTAACCACCTCCCCCCCTTTTTTTTGTGTCCTGTTTCATCTGAAGTCAGACTGACCGCATGGTCTTCTCAGGCCGATCCGCTTTAGCTAATTAGTAATCTGACAAGAGCTGCCAGGGGATTAGCTGCTTATCCAAACTGTACCAAACTCTGGCAGGGGAACCCTGGGCCTTCCCGAGGGGACCGGCCAGTGACTTTGGGGTGCGATAAAGGGGAGTAACGCAGCAGCGGGTTATAAATGAGGCTAACTAACCAATTTGGGAAGGAGGGGGGAGCCGGACAGATTAGTGCAGTTTATGAAGCATACAGACGAAGCACGGAAAGACCAATGCTCCAAGTCAGAGGACATAATGCAGCTATTTTCAGCTACCCGCGATTTGCCCGTTAGTGTAGTGCCACAACCTGGACTTCCTGATATTCCTTCTCCACGTCATCTACATTGCCAGTTAAATCCACAGGCGGTCAGATTCTTCTTTCTCTAGATGGAATAGTCCACCATCCATGGTGAATCTCAGCTGTTTCTTTAAATCAGACTCATCAGATAAACTTCAGCTGAATCCCTCAGACCATAGTTTGAACACAAAGTGTTATAGAATGATGACAAAGAGAAGAAGATAACAAAAAGGGATGTTCCCTCTAATCATGTGCAAGCAAAAAAAAATAATTTTATCTCCCTTTCCTTCATAGTTTTACCTAATTTACTAAGCCAAGTGAATGTTCATGATTCTTTTAGTAAATTAACCTCACAGTGGGGTTTCCCATCCCGTCCTCAGTCTGTCCTCAGTCCACGTCGGAGTCCTCAGTCCTCCCCTTTTCACATTGCAGATGCACAGTCCCCCCCCCTTTATATTTGAGTCCCCTTTTCACATCAGATTCCTTAGACCCCCCTTTCACATCGTAGTCTCCAGTCCCCCCTGTAGGCAGGTCGCCTAAAGTGTATCAGTTTGGTAGTTGGCTTGCCCAGGCTGGGGAAGGAGTCAACTGTTAGCACCTCAGTTGGCTTTTTGGGTCCACCCTGTGATATAAATAGTGGGGGAAGGCCAGGTTCTGGAGCCCGCTACCGGACATGCCATGACCAGCATGGATTGCTGCACCCAGTAGCCCCATCGGAAGACACTGGAAGACCAGAGGACTGTCAAACTTTGGAAGATGGTAGTCATGGACTATCACCTTGTTAAGGTACTTCTGGGAAGCTCAGTTCAGTTAGATAGGGTTATGTTGCACTGGAAGTGTACTTGTTGGACTTTGACACAAATCTTTAGTAAAGTTGCATCAACTGTTTCAAGCTTGGTCTGAAGTCATTTAATGGGGTGCATGATGGTTTCTGGCATATGAAAGAACTGGGTCAGTAAAGCACCTGTGGCGAATGAAGCAAGGCCACTATGAAAGGTCTGCTTGGCAAAGACAAGTTGAAGGAGGGATGCAGTTGCTATGGGTAACCAGTAATTAGTGTGAGGTACATTGCAGCCAGTCATGAAGCGTGGTACTGAGTGTAGGTGATGGATTCTCCGGGATCGGTGTTCTGGTTCCCTTCCCAGTGGTCAGTTCTTCAAAAGTATTGCGAACCCGTGGTATGGTGACCTCATGTACCTTGCCACGTGGTACAGGAGAGTGCAAAGGGTTAAGTGCACCCACAAGGTCTGTGCCAGGTGCCCCACGGGACCCCATTCTGTCACTGGAAGTGAGGTGACAGAGGTACGCTGGACTGGTGGGGAGGGCATGAGCCCAGCAGTATCCCTCCCAAATTCACCAGTCCATAAAGATGGTATGTAGTGACACGGGACATCGCTTTTCAGAGTAACTCTGTACTTTTATTACTGCACACAGTGACACGGCTCATCTCTAAACCAGGGAACCTCAATAATGTTTGATTCTCACATGAACGTGATCCCCACCTGGTCTTTGGCATTGATGAGTGCACTCATGTGCGAAAGGTACCCCCACGTGCAGGGCCCACACCCCCTTCATTATCAATGTCCTCAGTCCCTCCCCCTTCATATCAGAGTCCTCAATTCCCCCTCCCTCCATATCAGAGTTCTCAGTTGGCCCCCATTTCACATCACTTTCTTCTTCTTTAGTGCCTCCCTTCCACATCAGAGTCTTCAGTCTCCCCTTCACACCGCAGTGAACAGCCCCCTCCCCCTTTATATGAGAGTCCCTCTTTCACATCAGATTCCTTAGTCCCTCCCTTTTCTCATTAGAGCCCCGAATACCACCCACCCTGGAGTAACGTCATGCCTTTCCTGCATTATGATGCTGTGCAAAAAATACGGGGACACAGCACGCCACCCTTCAGTCCAGACAGCACCCTGGTTGAGAAACGCAGCCGCAAAGGTTGCTAGGGATCCCTTGAGGTGTGACCCACCTACAATGGCTGCCAACATAAAGGGGGCAAATTCCTACTAACATGCTGTTTAAAAGGTCACGGCTACACTGATTATCTGTACAAGGGGGGCTTTTCCCTACTGACTACCAATGTAAAAAGGAAGGTCTTCACTGACCACTAATGTAATGGCGGATGTAAGAAGACGGACCCTACAGTGTTCAGTCTGTTTCTTTTCTGCTCATTAGTCTTCATCTCCATGATAATTATTGAGATATAGAGCAAGGAAGTGTTCTAAAATAATCATCACACTGTCAAATATTCAAGGTCTTTATTCTTTTATTTAAAAATTTCAACAGCTCGATGATCGTGCTTATTTACCGTGAAATGCAGATATAATCATTTTTGGCAGAGGTTCCATGAGTCCTCCAGAATATTTTGAAGGTTCTTTCAGGGTAAAAAGGTTAAGAAAGGCCACCATGGTGTTGCAGTTCCCATACTAATCCAAATCTCTGAATTCAGGTAGAAGAATGAGGAGTTTCCCTTGTTGGAGTTATTGGGGTGTTCACTAAACTTTTTCTCTCTGGAATTCATGTTTATTCTGGCAGGTGACACGACTTCTTACATTACCCCGGTCAAGAATTTCTCTTGCACGCCCAGTTTCATAACTGTTTACCTGTTCTCCACGTTTTGTGTATTGAATGGTTTACGGCTGACTCTTATCCCCTGTAACCCTGCTGCAATGTTTAGAATTAAAATGGTAATATAGGCACAGATGTTCAGGAAGTGATTCTTGATGGGTTTTTTGGGGTCCTCCTAGTGGGGGAAAATTTTCATTGCCACTCAGTGTCCTACTCTGATTTTCTTTTGCTTTATTAAAAGGGGGCTGCCTAGACAAGGATCTGCAAACCCTGTGTTTTTCTACATCCCTCACCCTCCCCTGTACCTACCCTGTAGTTACTTTGTAGGTTCAGGCATGTACATGACTCTTAAATTAATAATTAAATATTATTTAAAAATAAAAAAATAAAAGTAAAAAGGAGAAGGAAATAAAGAGAGGGCCTGTGATGTCCATAGCAAACAGCCCTTTGCTTTTATTTTCTAACTGGTACCCATCAATAATTAGTTGTAACCTGGTAGGTTTAGGCACTTCTCTTTCTTCCAACCCAAGCTGGCCATGCACAGATTTTGACCAGTTGCTAATGAACTGGATGAAATTCACTCAGTGGGTGGCTCTTTCGGCCCCCTCCGGCCCAGCATCCTTGAATTGAAAAATCAAAGGAGTTGGCTTGAAAATTGTTGGCGGCATCCAATAAGATCCATTCGATGGCGGCTGCCAGACTACAGTAGCCCAGCATGAGGATTTGTCCATTCACATTGTATTTCATGGATGGAAGGATCTGTTTGATGGTTCTAATAGTCTAAGGCAGGGATCTCCAAACTTTCTAAACACAGGGCAAATTGAAGGTCCTTCAGACTTTAGAGGGGCCAGACTGTAGCCAGTGGGAGTAGAAGATGGCTGCGTGTCAGTGGGAAGAATAGTGACCCATCATTGGTGCCATTGGGGGGAATAGTCCCCTATCGTTGGTGTCAGTGGAAAGAATAGTATCCCATTGTTAGTGTCATTGGGTGGAAGAGTTTCCCATCATGGGTATCAGTGGGAGGAATAGCGACACATCAGTGGTGCTATTGAGAGGAATAGTGGCCGGTGGAAAGAATGGTGCCCCATTGTTAGTGGCGTTGTAAGGAAGAGTGTCCCATTGTTGGTGTCAGCGGGAGGAATACTGTCCCATCATTATGGTTAGTGGGAGGAAAACTGTCCCATCATTGGTGTCAGTGGAAAAAAATAGTGCCCCATCATAGGTGTCATTAGGAAGCATAGTGTCCCATTGTTGCTGTCATTGGGAGGAATAATGTCACATTGTTGGTTTCAGAAGGGGTTTTTAGCCCTTATCATTGATATAATTGGAAGGAATAGTACCCCATCATTGGTGCCATCAGGAGGAATAGTGTTGCATCATTTGTGTTAGTTGGAGTAATTGCTTCCCATCATTGTTGTCATTTGGAGGAATAGTGTCCCATCGATGGTGTCAGTGGGAAGAATAGTGTCCCATCGATGGTGTAAATTGCAGGAATTATGCCCCATTGTTGGTATCAGTGGATGTAATAGTGCCCCAGGGGCCAGATCAAGGCAAGCAAAGGGCCAATTCTTTCCCCTGGACTGCAGTTTGGAAATCATTGGTCTATGGGCTCTTTCACACAGGTGGCCAGGGGGCAGAGCCCCAATTTTACTGCCGCCTGGCCACCCACCCAAAAGCTGACTTTACAGGCTGTACACATGCGGAAGCTGAATTGCCTTGCTTTGAGGCTGCAGCAATTTTAACTTGGCTTCAATCAAACTCGCCCCAATGAGACCAATGGGGCCACACCACAACCGGATTGCTTTTCAGAGGGCGATCAGCATTACTACGTATCTGAAAGAGACCTAATAGTTAATGGCCACAGAAATCGTCCGGCACGTCCAGTCTGCTGCAAGTTTGACTTGTGTCCTATAAAGCAGTCATCAAGATGTAGCAAGTGCTGCTTTCCTTCTCTTTGGCAACAAGCAGGTTAAGTTCCATAATGCTGATATTGGAGGTCAAGGCACTGCTTTTTAGTGGTCCATCGTTGTAGATCGCTGTGCCAGCACTTAATAGCTTTTGTTGGCACATGACTGAGTGGGAGAGGAGAACCCAGCTCGTGAATGAGATCATGCGTGCACCCCCCTATTCTCTCCAGCTACCAGTTGCCCAGAGTGTCTCCTGGCCACATCATTAACTCGGGCATTTAGATTTCATTAACGGCATCAGACCTAGATGGTATTAAAAGCACCACCAATTATGAAACGCTTATTAATCAACAGAGTAGACCTTCAGCACAAACACAAAGCTTTTAAGGACGTCTTCCTTGTAACAATCCTTGGTCCTGAAGTAATTATAGGACCGGCGATTATGAGAAGTGGAACAATTAACTCCGCGCAGCCAGCAGGCTGGAAGCGGAAGGGGTTAAACAAGACGAGTGCATGATAAAAGACACGTGAAATCACGCTACTACAGAAATATGTTGATGGCGGTCGCTGAAGGCTCCCAAACCTATATTTAAAATCTGAGCCTAGGCCATATTTTTTGGGATAACTGATTTGTATGGTAATTAGACGTGCGAAAAGGTTCCTTCGTTACGTTTAAAACTCAACATAATTTAAGGTTCTCTCGGCGCAACATTATTTCATATGGAGAATTAACAAACACTTACAAGAGGAAGGCAAAAATCTGTTTTTCCACTAGACAAAGACAGAGATCTTTTGTCTTTTTTTTTAGATGTTACCTTCATAGGAGACGCAAGTTTCCCGCGCTATGCATCGTGTCTCGGCAGGGATAGAATAAGTTATTGACTAGGCTGACCTGGATTGTCTGGCTTCTCTAAGAAAAATTACCCCGAACAAAGATATTGAATGAGGAATGCAAAGTTCTGTAGCCCATGGTGGCCAATCACACATCTTATTATAATGTTTGGATCCAATATGTGGAAATTTGGTTATTACGGGAAATCATATTTTGCTGAAGGCACTTTGCACGACCTTATCAAGAGCCTGTATTGCTCCATCCCAAAGGATTTCTGCTTCCCCATCATATGAATATTTTAAAGAGTAACTCCACTTTTGTTGAGAAAAAAAACAATCCCCTCTGGGTGATCAATATACACTATATGGCCAAAATTATTGGGACGCCTGCCTTTACACGCACATGAAGTTTAATGGCATCCCAGTCTTATCCTGCGTACACACGGTCGGACTTTCCGGCAGGAAAAGTCCAACGGAATCTCTTCATCGGACATTCCGATCGTGTGTGGGCCTCATCGGACTTTTTTTTTCGAAAATTCTGACGGACCGAGAAATAGAACATGTTTTAGATCCTTCCGACGGAATCAATCCCCATCGTGAAAACCGTTCGTCTGTATGCTGTTCCGACGGACCAAAAACGACGCATGCTCTGAAGCAAGTACGAGACGGCAGCAAGTACAAGACGGCAGCTATTGGCTACTCGCTATTGAACTTCCTTTTTCTAGTCCCATTGTACGTGCTGTACGTCACCGCGTTCTAGACGGTCGGACTTTGGTGTGATCGTGTGTAGGCAAGACAGTTTCAGCGGAACTCTGTTGGAACTCCGACGCTATAACAGCTTCAACTCTTCTATGAAGGCTGTCCCCAAGGTTTAGGAGTGTGTCTATGGGAGTGTTTGACCATTCTTCCAGAAGCACATTTGTGAGGTCAGGCACTGATGGACAAGAAGGTCTGGCTCACAGTCTCCATTCTAATTCATCCCAAAGGTGTTCTATCAGGTTAAGGTCAGGACTCATCTATGTCTATATGGAGCTTGCTTTGTGCACTGGTCCAAATCATTTGGTGGAGGGGGGATTGTGGTGTGGGGTTGTTTTTCAGGGGTTGTTCTTGGCCCCTTAGTTTCAGTGTAGGGAACTCTTAAGGCGTCAGTATACCAAGACATTTTGGCCAATTTCATGCTCCCAACCTTGTGGGAACAGTTTGGGGATGGCCCCTTCCTGTTCCAACATGACATCATTTTCCTAGGCAAGAAACAAGGAAGCAACTAAAGAAATGTAAAAAGAAAATGTTTAAAACAAGTAAATCTGATATACGTTCCTATCTATTTACTAATGCTAGCAGTATAAGGATTACAAATAATGTTGATTGGGAGAGTGAAGATCCACTATAAGTGAGACTGCAGTTCCTGGTGATTAGTACATAAAAAATAAAAAATATGTAGAAAATTGTGTTGCGCTTGAGTATAATTACGAAATAATAAATCAATTCAGTGAGTCCATGGGTCACTAACGTGACAATAAATGAATAAGTGTACAAGTGTTTTGAACGTTGAATCACCAATAAAGTCCTCTACCTTGTGACTACACCACCACCAATCAATGGATGTGCTCTTACCAGAGAGCATTGACCACCTATTACTGGGGGGGGGGGGTCAAAGGAAGCTTGTGTGTATTAAATACTCCACAATCCTCCAAGGTGTTCTTGTTTCACTCTAGGGAGACTTTTCATATTCCCAATTTATTGGGATTGGGAATAACTTCAGATGGCCAATGGGTAAATTGACAATCCTCTAAGGTGTTCGTGTTTCACTCCAGGGAGACTTTTCATATTCCCAATCTATTGGGATTGGGAATATTGTTGTGAAGTCTCCCTAAAGTGAAACAAGAACACCTTGGAGGATTGTCAATTTACCCATTGGCCATCCAAAGTTATTCCAAATCCCAATAAATTGGGAATATGAAAAGTCTCCCTAGAGTGAAACAAGAACACCTTGGAGGATTGTGGAGTATTTAATACATCCTTTGGCCATCTAAAGTGATCCTTTTCGTCTTCCCTATGTTGATTACCAAATGGTGATGGAGTATTTGAGACACACAAGTTTCCTCTGACCCCCCCCCCGTAATAGGTGGTCAATGTTCTCTGGAAAAAGCCCATCCTTTGATTGGTGGTGGTGTAGTCACAAGGTGGAGGACTTTATTGGTGATTCAACATTCAAAACACTTGTACACTTATTCATTTAGGCTATGTTTCCACTATTGCGTCCCCAAAATTGTGCAATTTTTTGCCACAATTTTTTGCTGCAACTTGAAGCAATGCCTGTGTATTCTTGAGGTCTATGGACCTCAAGTCGCATCAAAGTGGGACCAAAGTAGTGCAGGGACTACTTTGAAGTCGCACAGATATGAACGGCACTCATTGGAAATCTTGGGGTACCACTTGTCATGCGACTTTTTAGTCCCAAAGTGCCTGAAAAGTCACACTAGTGGAAACCTAGCCTTAGTGTCCCGTTGGTGACCCATGGACTCACTGAATTTAATTTATTATTTAGTTATTTTACTCGAGCGCAACACAATTTTCTATATATTTATGTTTTGTGATAATATCTCACGATAATGGTGCAGCTGTTTATTGTTTAATTGATATCACAAGCGGAGTTTTATTTGTTTTTCAAAAATAAAAAAATAGTCAGTGTGTTGAGTTTGGATAACAGTGGACGTGAAATAGTTCCATGCTTTTGAAGCTCGTGTTTAGCATCTGTTTTCTCTCTCGGAGATTTCCCCGTCCTCGGAACTTCTTGTACCCGTTTGGCAGGCAGTGAACGTTTGCTTTCCCGCGGCTGGCACGCTCCAACTTTTTCCTCTGTCAAGTTGTGTAAAATGTGGTCGCTGCACCTGCTACTGGAAGTGTGAGAGGGTCAGATCTGGATTTACCTTAGGGATTGATGACATCATAGAGACTTGTGAGGTCACAGGTCCTCCGTACACTGAGAGTCGGCTTCCTCTGCAGGTGTGCCCCAGGATTCTTATTTGCTGCCTCTGTGCCAGCATTCATGGTTTGCTATTTACAGACTGAACTCTGGGGTAAGTAAATACTGTCTAATTCCATTCATCATCTGTATTCTTCTTGGTGAATCTCGGTGTGCTTTGTGTATTTCTTCCAGATCTGTGCAGCAATCCAGTGTGAGACTTTTCCTTCCTGTAATAAAGACCGCTCACTGCTGATCTCTCTCCTTGATCAGGGTGACTGGTCCTGTCTCCGCCCACTCCTGTAGTTTTCTGCAGGCGGCCTGTAGTGGGTGGAACCTTTAGGCCCCTCCCACAGCTCTGTGCTATGTACAGCACAGTGATGATGTTGCTGCTACTTTTACAAAGTAATATCTGGGTTTGCAGAGGCATTTTGTGCACATAAAATGAATTTGTATCCTTTATGGCTATTGAGGGATATTTTGAAATGAAAGTTTTGAAACTGTGTGATTGGATCCCTTTTGAAGCTGTTAAAAGTCAAAGTTTACTAGACATGTTCATTATTTACATAAATTTGTTTAATTGGTTTTCAAAATTAGTTTCGTTTATTCAAATTCAAATTGATTTGAATGTTCCGAGTTCGGTTGAATTGCACATAGTTTGACCGAATTTGGAAAATTCGAAACGATTCAAATTCCAGTAGAATGTCTTCTATTCAAAATTCGAATTTTGGAAGATGGTTATATTCTTTCAATTCCATTCTATTCTATTGTTTTAGTTTCTATTCTTTTCTTTTCTATTATATTATATTATATTCTTTTCTATTCTATTCAAATTCGGATTATATTGTTATATTCTGTTCTATTCTTTTCTATTGTTTCTTCTATTATATTCTTTTCTATTCTATTTGAATTCAAATGTATTCTATTCGAAATTCACATTTTGGAAGATGGTTATATTCATTCTATTGTTTTTTTCTGTTCTATTCTTTTTTATTCTAGTCAATTCTAGTATTATATTTTCTATTCTAATCTATTCTTTTCTATTCTATTCAAATTCAAATTTTGGGAAATGGTTATATTCTTTCTATTCTATTCTATTATTTTCTATTTTTTTTTAAATTCTATTGTATTCTTTTATTTTCTGTTATTTTGTTTTCTATTCCATTATTTTCTATTCTATTCGAATTTGAATTTATCCTATTCAAAATTCAAAAGAAGTTTATATTCTTACTATTTATTATATTCTATTTTTTTTTCTGTTCTATTGTTTTCAATTGTATTCTATTATTTTTTTTTCTTTCTATTCTATTCTATCCCTTTATTTTCTATTCTAATCACTTCTATTCTTTTATTTTCTATTCAAATTCGAATTTTGGGAAATAATTACATTCTTTCTATTCTATTTTTTTCTATTGTTTTTTAATTCTGTTGTATTCTTTTATTTTCTATTATTTTCTATTCTATTCAAATTTGAATGTATTCTATTTGAAATTCGAAAGAAGGTTATATTCTTACTATTTTGATCTATTCTATTCTTTTTTTTCTGTTCTATTCTTTTCTATTCTATTCCTTTATTTTCTATTCTTTCACTTTATTTTCTATTCTAGGCAATTCTATTCTTTTATTTTCTATTCTATTCTAATCTATTATTTTTCTATTCTATTCAAATTCAAAATTTCGGGAAATGGTTATATTCTTTCTATTCGATTATATTTTATTATAGTTGTTTTTTGAAAATTCTATTAAAACTGGGTTTGCAAAGGCATTGCATGCAATTAAAGTGGTTGCAGATTAAAAAAAAAATGTTTACCCTTTGGTGCACCTGTAAGAACTAGCTTCAAATCGATGTAGAACCGTAAAGTCGGCGCCTCACCTATTTGAACAGTGCGATTGCCGGGAATAGGGTGCGACTTGTCATGCGATTTGACCTGTCAAATCGCATGGCAAGTCACTGCAATGTGAACATTGGCTAAATAGTCAATTGAGGATTTTTTTTCCCAAAGTGTGAAAGAATATAAAAATTCCTGGAGGCGTGAGTAATGTATGGTGTATGTAGCGCTGATTTTTTCACAAGATTTAGCTCGGCTGATTTTTTAATAATAACAATTATTTTTAATATTATTATTATTATTATTAATATTATTATTATTATTATTTATTATTATTATTATTATTCTTTTTTATTATTTTTCAGTATGACGCTTGGAAAGTTTATGTTCAGTATTCTTGGATTAAGGTGCTCGGTCGTTTTTAGTTGAAGCCACTTTTTTTTTATTACTATTTTTTTTTTTTTTTTTATGTATGAGGCATTGAAAGTAATGTGCACACTATTCTTGGATTAAGGTGCCCAGTCGTTTTCAGTCTAGGCCTTTTTTTTATTATTATCATTTATATTGTTATTTTTAATATTTGTATTATTTCTTTAGTATGACGTTTGGAAAGTTTGTACTCAGTATTCTTGGATTAAGGTGCTCGGTTGTTTTTAGTTGAGGACACTTTTTTCTATTATTATTTTATTTTTTTATTTATTTTTAAGTATGTGGCATTGAAAGTAATGTACTCACTATTCTTGGATTAAGTTGCCCAGTCTTTTTCAGTCTAGGACACTTTTTTTTTTTTTTTTTCTCATGTTACTTTGAGAAATTACATTTTCTCTCCATCACTATATTGGAGTTTGTGATAATACAAGCTTTTTTTGAACTTCTCCTAGGACAGAGGTCATGGTGCCCTTGGATAAAGACACTTTCCGTCTGGCGTAGAGCCAGGTGCTTAAAGGGATCCATAGCGGGATGAAACGCTTCCTATCACCTTATTTGGTAAAGATGTTCCTGCCATTTATCCCAGTCTCTCCATACCAGCCAAAGTCATACATACATATGGATACGTCATCTCTTTCCTTTGCAGTTTTTGCAGGTGGAGTGGCTTGACAAGACGACTTAAACCCCACAACAAAAATGTTTAATATTGCAGCTTACCAATTAGAAGTGATGGCTGCATTGGTTTTCTTTTTTATGCTGTTCTCCTTTATTTTCACTTGGTGGTCCGACCAGTAAGTCAGTTATTTTTCAACTTCCTTTAACAGACCAAGCTGTCCAGGAAAAATGGCAGTTAGAGGGTTGAGACAAACCATTTACCACTGACAGGGGTGCTTACAATGGTAAGTTTTTGTGAGGTCAGACACTAATGTTGGATGAGAAGGCCTGGTTCGCAGTTTCCGCTCGAATTCATCCCAAAGGTGTTCTATCAGGTTGAGGTCAGGACTCATCTATGTCTATATAGAGCTTGCTTTGTGCACTGGTCCAAATCATTTGGTGGAGGGGAGATTATGGTGTGGGGTTGTTTCTCAGGGGTTGGGCTTGGTCCCTTATTTCCAGTGAAGGGAACTCTTAAGGCATCAGTATACCAAGACATTTTGGCCAATTTCCTGCTCCCAACCTTGTGGGAACAGTTTGGGAATGGTCCCTTCCTGTTCTAACATGACATAACATGTGCAGGCCAGTCAAGTTCCCCCACCCCAAACTCGCTCATCCATGTCTTTATGGACCTTGCTTTGTACACTGGTGGGCAGTCATGTTGGAACAGGAAGGGGCCGTCCCCAAACTGTTCCCACAAAGTCGGGAGCATGAAATTGTCCAAAATGTCTTGGTATGCTGATGGCTTAAGAATTCCCTTCGTTGGAACGAAGGGGCCAAGCCCAACCCCTAAAAAACAACCCCACACCATAATCCCCCCTCCACCAAATGATTTGGACCCGTGCACAAAGCAAAGTCCATAAAGACATGGATGAGTGAATTTGGGGTGGAGGAACTTGACCGGCCTGCACAGAGTCCTGACCTCAACCCGACAGAACACCTTTGGGATGAATTAGAGTGCAGACTGCGAGCCAGGCCTTCTCGTCCAACATCAGTGTCTGACCTCACAAATGAGCTTCTGGAAAAATGGTCAAACATTCCCATAGACACACTCCTAATCTTGTGGACAGCCTTCCCAGAAGAGTTGAAGCTGTTATAGCTGCAAAGGGTGGGCCAACTCAATATTGAACCCTGCGGACTAAGACTGTGAGGCCAATAAAGTTCATGTAAAGGCAGGTGTCCCAATACTTTTGACAATACAGTGTATGTTTATAAGCGCAGTTGGTCTCTTTTGCTCAGAGGTCCTGGTAATCTGGTAAGGAGGCGGCACTTCTGGTTATTCGGTGACCTGGCATTCCGAGGTCATAGCGCAACTACATTCGTATTTTAAGTGGATTGTCCTTTTTGGACCATCATTTTTTTTATTATTTACATTTTTATGTAAAATTGTTTATGAACTTTTGGTCATAGGGTAGAGTCTATTATTTCCTTAAAAGGTGGAATTTCACATTTGCCAAATAATATGTTTTCTCATATATATAAATAGGTGATAAGATATCATAATAAGTAACTGTTGGTCTAGCAAGATAGGAGTTTGCGCATCTTTTTTATTTAAATATGGAGTATGGCCTGTGGACTATTTATTGTGTGGTGTGAATATTTACATGACCGCAACTACCTGAGGAGCTGACCAGGGGTCTCCTGGTAAAGCTCAGAGTGTCCACCAAAAAAATAAAAGAAAGGGAGGTGGGAGAGCCCTTATAGATTAATTCAGAAAAAAAAGGATAAAATGCTTCCACAATAAATGGGAAAAAGTTGACCAAGGACCTACAACTGTTGAGGCTTCGGTCACCCAGCAAGGGGGGAACACGAAGCCTTCCTAGTGCGCGGGTGGAGAACACCTACCTCCACACACGGTCATTGTGGTCACTCTCTGGTCACTCTCTACACCCCGGGCATTCCTATCCTGGGGGCCTTGTGGGATTCTCAGGTCTCTGGTCAGTGCGCTGACTCCTAAAGCAGTGGTTATCAACCCTGTCCTCAGGGCCCACTAACAGGCCAGGTTTTATGTATTACCTTGAGGAGATGCAGACTAGAATACTGCAATCACTGAGCAGCAAATGATATCACCTGTGATGTACTTGTTATCTTGCAAACCTGGCCTGTTAGTGGACCCTGAGGACAGGAGTTGATGACCACTGCCCATCATGTCCAGTTTTTTATTCTTCGTCTCCTTCTGGTGAATTCATACTCCATTCCATAAGGATCGGCCTTCACGCATTAAATGCATTTAACTCCACCGATAAGCAGAGCGTATTTTCACATTAATTAGAGTGTTATTGTTTTGCTTTCCATTTGTTCATTAAAAATTAATGACGGTAAAATGTCACTCATTGGATTTCTCCGGGAACATACAATGTACATCTAAATGGTTTCAGAGCTCTGTCTCCGATCCTCATGGTGATGAGTGTCCTTGTATGGGGGGGATTACCATGGGACGGCACTGTGGTTTAGTGGTTAGGGTTGGGGTTGGGTTTTTTCATTTCCCACCGGAGTTGTTGTATCTTCATGGTTTTCGGGTTATTCTCCTTATGGGCCTTCTGCGTGCGTCACTTCCCCACCACATTCCAATGCCGGTAGGTTACTTTATGTCCTAGTTGGCCGTACTATATGCCTATGACGGTGGTGCAGATATTGGAGTGTATGCTCCTCTGGTTTTATTTAATCTTAATTTCACTGCAGAATATGTTGGTGCCATATCAGTGAATGGATTAATTGGGAATAACACATTTTGTCAGTGCTAGAACTTTAAACAAATAATCACTTTAATTAATAGGAAACTTTTCTAATCCTGTTGCAACATATGTACAATGGCGGCAGCCATGTTGTAACCTCCAGCTGCTATTTCTCTGGCTTTTCGTTTCACTTCAAGCATAACTCCAGACATTGGACATCATCTACCCTTGCAGTACAACCCTGGCAGAAAGGGTTTAATGCTTGTCATGTCCAGGAACCGGCAGTATTACTTACCGGACTCCCTGCTTCGGACAACTCCGGCACCCTCCTTAGAGAGGAAGCAGGAGTATGGCCATGGCCCCAGAGCACCTTATAGAGGAGGAAGGGGTGCAATTGCGGCCACGAGGGCCATAGAAAGGGGGCAGGAATGTAACCACAGCCAGGAGCACCGTAGAGAGGAGGCAAGACTGCAACCATGGCCAAGAGTACCTTAACGAGGAGACAGGAGTGTAACCATAGTCAAGAGCACCTTAGAAAGGAGGCAAGACTGCAAGCATGGCCAAGAGCACCTTAGAGCAGAGGCAGGACTGAGACCATGGCCAAGAGCACCTTGAGAGGAGGCAGGAGTGTAACCACAGCCAAGATCACCTTAGAGAGGAGGCAAGACTGCAACCATGGCCAAGAGCACTTTGAGAGGAGGTAGGAATGTAACCACAGCCAAGATCACCTTAAAGAGGAGGCAAGACTGCAACCATGGCCAAGAGCGCCTTAATGAGGAGACATGAGTGTAACCACAGTCAAGAGCACCTTAGAAGGGCGGCAAGACTGCTATCATGGCCAAGAGCACCTTAGAGCGGAGGCAGGACTGTGACCATGGCCAAGAGCACCTTAGAGAGGAGACAGGAGGGCAACCATTGCTAAAAGCACCGTCGAGAGAAGCCAAGACTGCACCCACGGCCAAGAGCAGCTTAGAGAGGAAGCAGGAGTGTGACTACAGCCAAGAGCACCTTAGAGAGGAAGCAGGAGTGTGACCACGGCCAAGAACACCTTAGAGAGGAAGCAGAAGTGTGATCACAGCCAAAAGCACCTTAGAGAGGAAGCAGGAGTGTGATCACAGCCAAGAACACCTTGTAGAGGAAGCAGGAGTGTGACTACAGCCAAGAGCACCTTCGTGAGGGAGCAGGAGTGTGACTACAGCCAAGAGCACCTTCGTGAGGAAGCAGGAGTGTGACCACGGCCAAGAACACCTTAGAGAGGAAGCAGGAGTGTGATCACGGCCAAGAACACCTTGTAGAGGAAGCAGGAGTGTGACCACGGGCAAGAGCACCTTAGAGAGGAAGCAGGAGTGTGACCACGGCCAAGAACACCTTAGAGAGGAAGCAGAAGTGTGATCACAGCCAAGAGCACCTTAGAGAGGAAGCAGGAGTGTGATCACAGCCAAGAACACCTTGTAGAGGAAGCAGGAGTGTGACTACAGCCAAGAGCACCTTCGTGAGGGAGCAGGAGTGTGACTACAGCCAAGAACACCTTCGTGAGGAAGCAGGAGTGTGACCACAGCCAAGAACACCTTGTAGAGGAAGTAGGAGTGTGACCACGGCCAAGAACACCTTGTAGAGGAAGTAGGAGTGTGACCACGGCCAAGAACACCTTGTAGAGGAAGCAGGAGTGTGATCACAGCCAAGAAGACCTTGTAGAGGAAGCAGGAGTGTGACTACAGCCAAGAGCACCTTCGTGAGGAAGCAGGAGTGTGACCACGGCCAAGAACACCTTAGAGAGGAAGCAGGAGTGTGATCACGGCCAAGAACACCTTGTAGAGGAAGCAGGAGTGTGACCACGGGCAAGAGCACCTTAGAGAGGAAGCAGGAGTGTGACCACGGCCAAGAACACCTTAGAGAGGAAGCAGGAGTGTGATCACAGCCAAGAACACCTTGTAGAGGAAGCAGGAGTGTGACCACGGGCAAGAGCACCTTAGAGAGGAAGCAGGAGTGTGATCACAGCCAGGAGTGCGACTGCATCCCTGGGCATTTTAGAAAGGAGGTTTTGTGGGACCTGCCACAGCACTTAAGGGACCATGCTGTAACAAGGAGTAAAGGTAAGTATTACGACCTATCCCTGCATGCCTAGATAAGCCTTTAACCCTTACAGTGTGGGTCGGGATAGAGACACCGCAGGGGTATTTTTTTTTTTTTTTTTTGTGCCCGGAGTTGAGTTTTTACACCAATGACCTTAGTAAGGTACTTGCTGCATTCCTGAACTCTTGCCTGCATTGACAGCTGCATTTTTCCTCCTGTAGCTTTAAAAGAAAGCATTTTGGTTCAGAGTGGTGAAATATTGGAGTTTTGCCATCAGTGAAATAGGCGTTTTCAGCTTTTTGTGGATTATAACACTCCCTGCATTATGATTTCACGTACTATGTCAACCCAATAAAATGTGACTAATTAAGTTACAAGGTTCAAGATAATTCAGTGCATTTTATTTGAAATCAGTCTGAAACCAGTCTGGTCATTTTTTTTGAAGCCAGTCTGGTCAGCCCGTAGTCTTTTTTATTAAAGCAGAACTCCGGGATCAGCAATTATTGTTTAAATCCATTTAAACAAGTGTATTCTTGAATCTTGTGTGCTTTGTGTAATTCTTCCAGATCTGTGCAGTAATCCAACGTGAGACTTCCTGTAATAAAGACCGGTCACTGCTGCTCTCTCTCCTTGGGCAGAGTGACTGGTCTTGTCTCCGCCCCCCCTGTAGTTTTCTACAGTGAGTCTGTAGTGGGTGGAGCCTGCAGGGTCCCTCCCACAGCACTGTTCTCTGCACAGGCTATGTACAGCACGGTAATGATGTCACTACAGCACAGTGATGATGTCACTATAGCACAGTGATGATGTCACTGCAGCACAGTGATGATGTCAATGCTACTTTTACAAGGGAATATCTAAAGACATAGGCACATCCAGTGCTTCCCAACCCCCTCAAAGACATATAGAACAGTATATCACACAATTACTACCCGTATTGCATGGCTGTTAAAACTCTAATATAGGTTCTTCAGAATTCTCCTAATGTCTCCACTTCATTAAGTGCTAAAGGGGTTCACTCTTAGGTGGCCTTTTCCTGTAGCATAGTATCTTTGTTACCTTCACGGCCAAAGATATATAACTAAAGCCATTTATTTTTTTTGGATAGTGTGTTGAGATGTCAGAACCCCTGTCAGGTTTTTATTGTTGTGTGTACCCCATTGGGGTGATTCACTCCTCTGTTTGCCCTGATCACCGGTGTCACCTGGAATTAAAGTGAGGGTAACTTCAAAAGTTTGAGCTGCCATGCTCTGGTGCCAGCTGTCTAAGAAGAAATTTCTCTCACATTGAAAAGATATCTTCTCACTTCCTGTTGGGCCTACAGGACAGGAAGTGAAGGGAAATCTCCCGAATGAGACAAAGCTGGCAAAAAAGGACAACTGACATCAGTTTTAGCCCTCCTCTAATCTATCCAAAATGAAAAAAAAGTGTTGGATTTTGGGATACTTTAAATATTAAATATATTATATCTGACCCAAGAAGAGGGACAGCTGAGGAAGAAAGGGAGGCAGAGGGATTCGGTTCCAAAAGAGAGATAGTGGAGTGGATTTACTAAAGGCAAACATACTGTGCACTTTGCAAGTGCAGTTACACTCATTTTCCCCAGAACTTAGTAAATGTGGTGAAGCTCCTCTGGTTTCCATCATCCAATTATGTGCAAGAAAATGCTGTTTTTAAAAAAAAAATTTCCTCTGCATCTGATTGGGTACTCTTTACAAAGTAAAGCTTCACCACATTCATTAAGCTCTGGGGAAAATGAGTGTAACTGCACTTGCAAATTGCAGTCTAAGGGTCCTTTCACACGGGTGGTCCGCCCAGCAGACTCAGCTTTGCTCAGCGGGGGATCGATCCGCTGATCCCCACTGAGGAAGGCGGATGACAGGTCCCTCTCCACTCACTGTGCAGAGCGGAGATGAACAGAGCCCTACTCTCCTCTATGGGGACACAGGCGATCCGTTTTCATCCCATCCCATCCGACTTGCCAGACAGAAGGAAAATAGGGTCATCAACTGTCTGGATTTCATGGACAGGATCGGATCTGATCGGATAGCAGCGGGTGTCAGCGGACATGTCACCGCTTCATAGGAGTGAATAGAGGCTCCAATCAGGTCCACCTGAAAAACTGACAGGGGGACCTGATCGGAAAGCCCTTGTGAAAGGGGGCTTAGGGGTTGATTTACTAAAACTGGAGCACTCAGCATCTGGTGCAGCTGTGCATGGTAGCCAATCAGCTTCTAACCTCAGTTTGTTTAATTGAGTTTTGACAGTATAACCTGAAAGCTGATTGGTTTCTATGCAGAACTGCACCAGATTTTGCACTCTCCAGTTTTAGCAAATCCACCCCTATTTGCCTTTAGGAAATCCATCCCAGTGCCTCTCATTGAGGGACCATTAGGGGCTATGTTTGTATGAACCTATGCATATGGACTTATACCTATACCTCTGCATGCATATGGGCTTATACCTATACCTATGCATGCATATGGATGTATACCTACTGTATACCTATGCATGCATATGGACGTATACCTATACCTCTGCATGCATATGGACGTATACCTCTGCATGCATATGGATGTATACCTATACCTCTGCATGCATATGGACGTATACCTCTGCATGCATATGGACGTATACCTATACCTCTGCATGCATATGGACGTATACCTCTGCATGCATATGGATGTATACCTCTGCATGCATATGGACGTATACCTATACCTCTGCATGCATATGGATGTATACCTCTGCATGCATATGGATGTATACCTATACCTCTGCATGCATATGGACGTATACCTCTGGCATATGGACGTATACCTCTGCATGCATATGGACGTATACCTCTGCATGCATATGGACGTATACCTCTGGCATATGGACGTATACCTCTGCATGCATATGGACGTATACCTATGTATGCATATGGACGTATACCTATGCATGCCTATGGACGTATACCTATAACTATGCATGCATATGGACGTATATAGGCACACATGGTCCAATTTGCTCCGATCGGGGGTGGGGGCAAACCTTTCCTTATCGCCCAGAAGGCAATTGGATATTTCCTGGATCAACTTTCCCCGGTGTTATTACCTATAAATGTCACAATCCAGCTATATTGTGTGCATTTAGGAATGCGTCCAGCTCTTTTTTTTTTTTTTTTAAACAATCTACTGAGCTGGCCAGAACTAGTTCTTGAGGGAGTCTATTCCACATTTTCACAGCTTTTACTGTTAAGAAGCCTTTCAATACGTGAAGTTTTAAATCTCTTTTCCTCCAGGCGTAAAGAGTGCCCCCTTGTCCACTGTAATGACCTGAAAGTGAATAACACAACACCAATGTCACTAAATGTAGCACCTATGTATTTATCGTAAGTGATTATCTCCTTCATTATGCACCTCGTCTAAAAAGATGTTTGGATTCTCCCAAAAACATGCGAGTGTGTAAATGCAAGCATTGTCGCCTAAATGCGTATAGCTGCATGCAGTTTTTTTTTTGTTCAGTAGTTTTTATTGATACAGTATATCAAGATATCAGTTTTTTTTTTTAATGCATGTCTAGGGGCAGAATTACCCAGCAGCTGGGGCTCCTGGGCACTGTGAATACACCATATGCCCCTATATATGCCTGTGTGCAAAAGCCCCTACCCCGTATAGACTCTAAGACTAGTACTCTGCTGTGTGAATGAACTCCTCTACCAATGGCCGCCCTATTCTCGCAGTTCCTGACGCTCTCTCGCCTCCTGATCGCCTGTCCTAACCACCGTCCTCGCGCCTGCTCCTTTTATTCGGCCTAGCCGCTCGTGTATGGGCCTCCTAAAAGCCAGCAGCTGACTGATGTCCTCTCAGTCCCGGGCCGGTGGGTTTAAGTAATGTCGTTTAAGACAGAAATATTGCTTCTAAAGCCACCCAGCGATGGAGCAGCTGTCCTTTTCAATAAACAGTGTCCATGTCGTGAGCACACCATCCCCCGCATCACAAATGGTTTCTGTTAACCCCCCCCATCTCGTACACACATGTACATACACCGCTCCACATGCTTGTAATCATGCGCAATAACTTTATTATTCTGGATTTCCAACGAGGGGAGGAACAGCTGTGTATACTGGGGAGGAAAAGGCAAAGTTCTCGATGTGCCGAGCAGAGCCTGGTGATGTGTGGGATCGTACGGCAGGCAGAGGCGAGCTGTCCAACGGCTGATCACATGGCATGCCAAGTGTATTAAATTTTGCAGGCATTTTAACAGCAATATGCTAGATAGTTGGGTGTCCCCTGAGGCCGCCGGATTTTTTTATCTCCTTCATAGAAGGTCAAAGCCCTTTCCTGGCTCCTCGTCCTTCTGTTCCTCCTTTTTGCTCCGGTTTTAAAATGCACCTCCAATATATATACTGTATATATGTATATATCACTCCTTCTTCCTCAGGCTCCTCTAGGATTTTTCATGTTTAACCTTTCCACCTAGACAATCATTGCTGACATAAAACAACCCCCCGGAGTCCATTTCTCTATCTAGAACACCTTTGCTGTCCCTTGTGTCGAAGGTTAGTGGATGAGCTGCTTCCTGGAAAACCCGATCAGTGGGGTTTATAGATGGACGCTCTTTAGCGTGGCTAGTGCATAGCGTGTTGGTGTACAGATGGGAATAGCATGTTTGTAAAAGGTGCCATACACATTTTACAATCTGACTTGCCCTAAACTTTATATACTGTACATATCCTGACCTCCTTTTACACCGTATTATAGAATTTATGTCTACACCAGTGGTTTCCAAACTCCAACCCGAGGGCTGGATGCGGCTAGCCTTTATCCGGCCCTTGGGGCACTTTTCTGACACAAATAATGGGACACTATTCCTCCCACTAGTATCAATGATGGGGCACTATTCCTCCCACTAGTATTAATGATGGGGCACTATTCCTCCCACTAGTATTAATGATGGGGCACTATTCCTCCCACTAGTATCAATGATGGGACACTATTCCTCCCACTAGTATCAATGATGGGACACTATTCCTCCCACTAGTATTAATGATGGGGCACTATTACTCCCACTAGTATCAATGATAGGACACTATTCCTCCCACTAGTATCAATGATGGGACACTATTCCTCCCACTAGTATCAATGATGGGACACTATTCCTCCCACTAGTATCAATGATGGGACACTATTCCTCCCACTAGTATCAATGATGGGACACTATTCCTCCCACTAGTATCAATAATGTTACACTATTCCTCCGACTAGTATCAATGATGGGACACTATTCCTCCCACTAGTATCAATGATGGGGCACCATTCCTCCCACTAGTTTCAATGATGGGACACTATTCCTCCCACTAGTATCAATGATGGGTCACCATTCCTCCCACTAGTATCAATGATGGGACACTATTCCTCCCTCTAGTATCAATGATGGGACACTATTCCTCCCACTAGTATCAATGAACGGGCACTATTCCTCCCACTTTTACCAATATTGGTGAACTATTTCTTCCGCTAATACTAATGATGGGGCACTGTTCCTCCCACTGATACCAATGATTGGGTACTTCTCCTTTTCCTACTGACCACCAACCCAGAAGCTATGTTTATCCTCACAGATTTTGGTCCTTGAACATTTTCTGCCTCCACTGGCCATAATCCGGCCCCCGTAAAGTGTTTAAGGACAGTAAATTGGCCCTTTGTTTGAAAAGTTTGGAGATCCCTGGTCTACACAAAAGCTGTTCCTGCATACAAATGAGCTACCCCAAAGCAGATGCAAGGATAGGTTCTTTGTACCTACTGGAGGTCTTACTTCCAATTCTGCATGCTTTTTATTATTTATTTATCTATCAAGTGCAGTTATTTAGACAGGAGCCAATTAACCTACCAGCATGTCTTTGGAGTGTGGGATGAAACCAAAGTACCTGGAGGAAACCCACACAAGCACAGGGAGAACGTGCAAACTCCATGCAGATAGTGCCCTGGTTGGAATTTAAACCTTAGTGTTGCCATGCAGGAGTGCTAACTACTAAAGCTGGCCATACATGTGTAGCTTTCTCTTGTTTGGCTTCCCTGGGCTGAACAAAAGATATTGATTGATTCCTCCATCCATGCTAAAGAATTTGGATAGAAGGACCCACACTGCCAACTATTGTATTCAGTGGCTGCTGAGTACCTTCAACAAAAGCCATTTCAAAGACTGAATTTCTGAATCGAGTGGTGCTGACAGGGCCACCCACAGCTTGAATTTTGGTCAACATTCGGACTGTATATGGCCATCTAAAGCCACTGTGTGGCTTAGTGACCTAAAGTATTGAGGTGACAGACAGCCAGGGAACTAACATTTTCAGAGGCGGTCAGCATTGGCAGCCCACATATTTTTCCCATTCAATGTTCCCTTTTAGGGGCATGGAGAAACCATAAATGGCCAAAACTTGAAGTATTGACTTGTTGTTACTGGAACTGGAATTCTTCAGCTAAGCAATCATATGCGTACCTGCCCTGAAAGTTTAAATATGATGGTACCTGTGAGAAAATTATGTTTCTTAGTAAGAACTCACTTTTCCTTTTCTTCATTCCTCCATTCAATCATCAGGACTGAGTAAAGAAAGCCATTTGTCTTGAATCGTTCTGGTTGAAGACTGTCTTCATGCCCCATGTGACAATTCTGGTCCAATCACCAAGAATTGTCACATAAGAGGGAGAGAGAAACACGGTCCTCCATATCTGAAAATACCACCCATGGAGGAGCTGAAGGGAGCAGTAGAGGGACATAGAAAAGCCAATAATGCCCAAACCTGAACTATCGACTTGTTCTTAAGTCAACTTGTTCTTAAGCAACCGATCATATTCGTACCTGCCCTGAAAGTTTAAATATGATTGGTACCTGTAAGAAAATTCTATTTCCTGGTAAGAACTCACCTTTGCTTTTCTTTATTCCTGTGCCTCTCCATTTACCACCAGGAGTTAGGAAAGAAAGCCATGTGTCTTGACTTGTTCTAGTTGAGGACTTTCCTCATGCCCCTTGTGACAATTTTGGGCCAGTCACCAAGAATTGTCACAGAAGAGAGTCACATGGTCCTCCATACCTGGAAACACCGGCCATGAAGGATCCGAAGGGGGCAGTAGGGAAGCACACAATAGGTAAGTATGTGCTGCTGGATGGGGAGGGGGCAATAAAGTGAGCGCTTCAAGGACAAACAGGTTTGCTTTAAGGACTCCTTATCTCTGAAGGCTTCACATCAACCCCACACCTGGGTCCAGATCCACCGGAGCAGTGAAACACTCTCTCTGCTTAAGGAAACCTGTACTGAGATAAATGGGGACACTGGGGGATTGCTGCTGGGACACAGATTTAGACCTTTCCATGAGCTCCTGATTGGTAAAGGCGCAGGGACCCCATAAAATGTACAAAATTCAAACAAGAGATTGTAGATTTACTAAAGTGACTATACCTTTCATCATATATCCCAAAAAATCCTTATAGGGTTCTTGTTTAAATGGGAATGTCATTAGACTGAGCAGCTGGGGACAGAATCTGTGCCGTCAAGTAGAAGGTCCTTGACATGAGTGGTCCCTCTTTACAGGTGATTTACTACCTGCCAGGGGTGCAGCTAATATCTTTGTTTCTACTCGGCACGTTGATGCTGTGTGGTTGCGAGTGTTGAATTTTCCTTTTCACTCCCTGCGTCCCTCTCTATCCGCCTCCCGCTTCCCTTCCTTTTTTCTTTTCTCCAGTAGAAGACGGCAGGAAGAGATTCCATCTGGCACATGAATAATTGAAATGGCTCAACTTGGTTCCTGTTGCTGTTGTTTGCTCTGAGTTCTTCCTTATCTCCCACCTCATCCCCCCCCCTTTGTATGACATCTCCCCGCAGGGCACAGTGGTGCTGGCGATGGGTGGAGGAGAGGCATGGTGACTGATGGCTGCTGCTGTTGGGAAAGTTTATACAAATGTTTCTTTCTTGTCATTGCAGATGGAAAAGCAGAAGTCTGGCATAGAGGCGGAGAAGGTGTGACAGCCTCGCTACCTCACTGCCACTTACTAAGCTGTCAGTCACTGTGCGTTTTATCTCTCCGGTGTCTGGCTCCGCTCATTACACTGTCACTGTTCTCATCTGAAAACGCAGATAATACCTGGACACCTTGCATGCTGTTGGTCAGTGCAAAGTGCTGCGCAGGTTGTTCTTTCACTGCGCTGTCATGGGTGATACACCCGTCAATGTGATTGGCCAGTGCACAACACCTTTTAGTATGTACAGTCAGTGGCCGGTGCTCTTCATTGCATTATTAGCTTAGTAATGCACAGCACCTATTAGTATAAATAAATGGTTAGTGTACAGTTCTCTTCATTACTGTAAGTCAGTGTACAGCTTTCTTCCATGTGCTTGGCCAGTGCACAGCACCTATAAGTATATATGTTCAGTGACCGGTGCTCTTCATTGCATTAGGTTATTACACAGCTTTCTTCCACGTGCTTAGTAATGCACAGCACCTATTAGTATAAATGGTCAGTGACCGGTGCTCTTCATTGCATTAGGTTATTACACAGCTTTCTTCCATGTGCTTAGTAATGCACAGCACCTATAAGTATAAATGGTCAGTGACCGGTGCTCTTCATTGCATTAGGTTATTACACAGCTTTCTTCCATGTGCTTAGTAATGCACAGCACCTATAAGTATAAATAGTCAGTGACCGGTGCTCTTCATTGCATTAGGTTATTACACAGCTTTCTTCCATGTGCTTAGTAATGCACAGCACCTATTAGTATAAATGGTCAGTGACCGGTGCTCTTCATTGCATTTGGTTATTACACAGCTTTCTTCCATGTGCTTAGTAATGCACAGCACCTATTAGTATAAATGGTCAGTGACCGGTGCTCTTCATTGCATTTGGTTATTACACAGCTTTCTTCCATGTGCTTAGTAATGCACAGCACCTATTAGTATAAATGGTCAGTGACCGGTGCTCTTCATTGCATTTGGTTATTACACAGCTTTCTTCCATGTGCTTAGTAATGCACAGCACCTATTAGTATAAATGGTCAGTGACCGGTGCTCTTCATTGCATTTGGTTATTACACAGCTTTCTTCCATGTGCTTAGTAATGCACAGCACCTATTAGTATAAATGGTCAGTGTACAGTGCTCTTTGTTGCACTAAGTCAGTGCGCAGCTCTCTTCCATGTGTTTGGTCATTGCACAGCACTTATTAGTATATATGGTGAGTGACCGGTGCTCTTCATTACATTAAGTTACTACACAGCTTTCCTCCATGTGCTTGCTAATGCACAGCACCTATTAGTAGAAATAAATGGTCAGCGCACAGCTCTCTTCCATATGCTTGGTCAGTGCACAGCACTTATTAGTATATGATCAGTGACCGGTGCTCTTCATTGCATTAGGTTACTACACAGCTTTCTTCCATTTGCTTGTTAATGCAAAGCACCTATTAGTATAAATAAATGGTCAGTGTACAGCTCTCTTCCATGTGCTTGGCCAGTGCACAGCACCTATTAGTATATATGTTCAGTGACCGGTGCTCTTCATTGCATTAGGTTATTATTACACAGCTTTCTTCCATGTGCTTAGTAATGCACAGCACCTATTAGTATAAATGGTCAGTGTACAGTGCTCTTTGTTGCACTAAGTCAGTGCACAGCTCTCTTCCATATGATTAGTCAGTATATATGTTCAGTGACCGGTGCTCTTCATTGCATTAGGTTATTATTACACAGCTTTCTTCCATGTGCTTAGTAATGCACAGCACCTATTAGTATAAATGGTCAGTGTACAGTGCTCTTTGTTGCACTAAGTCAGCGCACAGCTCTCTTCCATATGCTTGGTCAGTATATATGGTCAGTGACCGGTGCTCTTCATTGCATTATTAGCTTGGTAATGGACAGCACCTTATAGTATAAATGGTCTGTGTACAGTGCTTTTCATTGCCCTGTCATTGTTATTGTCTTATCTGTCATTGCACAGCTCTCTTCCATGTGCTTGGTCAGTGCAATGCACTTATTAGTATATGATCAGTGACCGGTGCTCTTCATTGCATTAAGTTACTACACAGCTCTTTTCTATGTGCTTGGTCAGTGCACAGCTCCTATTAATATATGTGGCTAGTACTCTTCAAAGTATTATGTGCTTGTTAATGCACAGCTCCTATTAGTATATGTGGCCAGTACTCTTCAAAGTATTATGTGCTTGTTAATGCACAGCGCCTATTAGTATATGTGGCCAGTGGCCGGTGCTCTTCATTGTATTATGTGCTTGTTAATGCACAGCACCTATTAGTATAAATGTTCTGTGTACAATGTTCTTTGATACTGTAATGCCCCGTACACACGGTCGGATTTTCCGACGAAAATGTGTGATAGGACCTAGTTGTCGGAAATTCCGACCGTGTGTGGGTTCCATCGCACATTTTCCATAGGAATTCCTGACACACAATATTTGAGAGCTGGCTAAAAAATTTTCCGACAACAAAATCCGTTGTCGGAAATTCCGATTGTGTGTACACAAATCCGATGCAAAAAGTGCCACAAATGCTCAGAATAAATTAAGAGACGAAAGCTATTGGCTACGGCCCCGTTTATAGTCCCGACGTACGTGTTTTACGTCACCGCGTTCAGAACGATTGGATTTTCCGACAACTTTGTGCGACCGTGTGTATGCAAGACAAGTTTGAGCCAACATCCGCCGGAAAAAATCCATGGATTTTGTTGTCGGAATGTCCAATCAATGTCCGACCGTGTGTACAGGGCATTAGTCATTGCACAGCTCTCTTCCATGTGCTTGGTCACTGTATATATGGTCAGTGGCCGGTGCTCTTCATTACTCTAAGTAATTGCACAGATCTCTTCTATGTGCTTGGCCTTCAAATGCTTGTGCACTGTTTTGCCAGAAATGGTGTAGGCATACGATTTCACGTGTTGCGGTGCATTGACAGCCCCTTCAGAATGGTGCACCTCAGTGGTGTGATGAAACGGGACAGAAACCAGAGCAGGTGAAAGAAATGAGAAAGGCTGTGTGGGTTAAAGGGTTTATGTTATGGGGATGAGGTGAGCAAAAGGTGTTCTATAGTCTTATGAGGGAAGAACACAAGCAGGGGTAACAACACCACGTGGAATTTCAGTGCAGAAGAGGCAGCATTGCCAGCTTACGATTGGAAGTTACGAGGTCAAATCTTGGGGAAATGAGCATGTATTTCAGAAATGGACTGCATTTTTTTTTTGTTTTGCCCAGATTTACACTTTAAGTAGGGAAGCCAAATCAGGATGATAAATCCATGGTTTGCACCTTTACAAAGTCAACTGCATTGGTAGCTCTCATATGCTGGTCCTGGCAGGGCTCCTTAAAATGTGTCTCTTGGTTTTGCCAATGTCCCCCAATAAGTTCCCTTGACATATGAAGGACATAACCTACAGTCTCTTTCCCAACCTATTATAACATAATCTACAAACCCCTCCACTTCCCCCACAAATGACGTGACAAGGTTTTCAGGAGTAAAATGGCCTTACGGCCTTTATATTATATATATTATATATATATATATATATATATATATATATATATATATATATATATATATATATATATTTATATTTATTAACAATTAACGTAAATTAACATTTTTAAATAACCATTAACCAACTTCTCTATATACTTTGGTGTCTTCGAGGGCAAAGACACACAACTTGGTCACTGCGACCAACTTCTTTAAAACCTTAGGGCTTCATTCGCAAGCCACCGACTCAGAGACGGTACTCAACCTTCACAGTGACCTACATTTTATCCCTTCCTGGTTAACCCCTCGTTAACCGGAAGGTACCTGAGAACCCCTCGTTAAGCAGAAGGTACCTGAGAACCCCTCGTTAACCGGAAGGTACCTGAGAACCCCTCGTTAACCAGAAGGTACCTGAGAACCCCTCATTAACCGGAAGGTACCTGGAGAACCCCTGTTAACCGGAAGGTACCTGAGAACCCCTCGTTAACCGGAAGGTACCTGAGAACCCCTTGTTAACCGGAAGGTACCTGAGAACCCCTCTTTAACCAGAAGGTACCTGAGAACCCCTCTTTAACCAGAAGGTACCTGAGAACCCCATACCACAGATGGGTCCCAACCATGTTATATATATGTAACAGCCCTCTTCTCTTCCTCCAAAGACCCACCACTGCCGGCTTGTCCTGACAGCCCCCTTTTAATACCAACCAAACCTAGGGAGTGTGGGTGGGAATCTCTTTCTCCTCCGCTCTTGAATGACGTCACTTCCCCCTTCTCCCCCACTTACTTCACACTAGTGCCTCCCCGCCCCAGCCACCCCCCTTTTCTTAAAGGAAACATTTTTTCCTGCCTATATCCCTAACTGTGCTATGTCCACCCTGTCTTCCGTCCCTCCGTCCATGCCTTTTACTCTTTTACTCCGGGACTCCCTGAACAGCCTTGGTATTCAAGCCAGTTGGGCCATCAGTTCCTATATGCTGCATCAGGGGTCCAAACTGTCTTAACAAGGAGCTGGATTAATGTCCTTCAAGCTTTAGGGGGGCCGGACTGTGGCCAGTGGGAGTAGAAGATGCCCTGGCAACCGTGCCCCACCACTAGTTTTAATGGGAGCAATAATGCCCCATTGATGGGGTCAGTAGGGGGAATGGTGCCCTATCATTGGTGTCAGTTGGAGGAATAGTGCCCCAAGGGCCAGATAAAGGCAAGCAAAGAGCCACATCCAGGCCCTGGGTTGCAGTTTGGAGACCCCCGTGCTACATGATGGTGTAGAGATTAGTGAAGGGGGCAGACAGGTCCCCTTCAATAAATAAAATGGTCATCTGCATCCTACACCTACTTCCCGCCTGAGCGTATTTCACTTCTGTTAATCAAGGTGACTGATTTTTTTTCCTGAAAAACGCCTTGACAGGCGCATATAAACTAGAGACCTCCGTTCGCGGGGATACGTTAATGTATTAACAGCTGATTCCTGTACGCCGTTCCCGGCTGATTTTCTTGAGAACTGTCACCGGCTCATTTTGTTGCCGGAGCCTGCCTTGCATATGCATATGGAGGGTTTCGGAAAAAAAAAGTGGTATTTTAATGCTTTCTATTAAATTGGGACTAAAAGTAGTGTCTTAATTTGCATGCATTAGCATATTTGCATATAGATCACTGGGATGGTGGAAGATATAAGAGCGTTTAAATGAAGATTCCGTTAAAGAGACAGACATCATTTTCCATTTTCTTTGCCGCGCCGCTAAAACAAAGTTATTATTTTGAAAAAGAAATGAAGAAAGCGAGGTTTGAAGTTTACTTCTAGAACGGGAAATTGTGCAGATGGGTAAATCTGTCCTCTGCCAGTGATACACCCTTGAAGTGGACACGTTCCTGACGAAGTGCCTGGCAAGATTTTGGACACTTTGGGTAAATAGTAATCAGTGGACTGCTAGTGCTATCTATACCTAAATTCCACATGTCCACTCTGGTTTACCTTCTTCTAAAAAAAATATATAAGTGAGTTCCGCTAGGCTTAACAGGCTTTTCACACTGCCTCTAGGCAGGACTGCAGCCTCTTGTCTTATGATCCTGTACTGTGCACCTTCATGGTCAAATAAGCTGGTGTTTTAAATCAGAATCACAGGGGCCATTGTTCAAGATGAATGCCAGGCCAGCGGTTAGAACCCCTCCTGTGTTAGAAATATAATTTGTTTGAGAGTAGCTGTCACTAATCTGATCATCCAGTATCACAGCGTGTTTAAAGTGTTACTAAACCCAAGACCCTGCATTCACTATATCTGGTCTCCCACAGTACACAGAACAGGGAAATGCATTCAGCAGTATATAGCAGTCTTGTGACTTCTATCAGTGTCTAATTAAAGCTTGTAGGAGGAGTTTCCATTCCCCTTTGACTATCCTATGTGGCTACATGACCCCTGACCCTCTGTCTGGACAGTGCTGATTGGCTTTGTGCCGATCACATGCACCTTCCCAAGAAAAAAAAAAACTCTCTAGCAATACACACCAAACTGAGCACGTGCAGAGTGCCTCCAAGACTCTATTCTATCAGGAGATAGTATGGGGACTGTGGAAAAAGGGGAGGATCGGAAAAAAGAGAGGATAAACAGCCTTTTTATACAATGCAGGGGATTAACCCCTTGAATTCCACAGTGAGTATAACCAGCATGCTTTACTGCATATACAGACTGATTTTACTTTTTTGGGTTTAGTAACATTTTAAGTAACAGTAAGCAATATCCTTATTCTCCAAAATTTATTTATACACATCCACAAATTAAAAGAGAAGTAAAGGATTTTTTTTTCCTGATTCATACTTGCCCAGTTGGATGATGCATCTGTCACCCCGCCGCCTCTACACTGAGAACCGAGCGATCGAACACCGCTGATCGCTCAGTTCTCACAGCTCTGTGAGCAGAGAGCTGCAGACTGTCAATCACAGCTCCCCGTTCTGCTCCCTCCTCGCTCATTGGAGCGCTGGGATGTGGAGGGGTGGGGAGCGGCCGGATCAGGCTCTCATCGGCTCTCTGAGAGGCTGAGACTGGTGTCAGTCCAGGCACCTGGTGGTAATGATTAAGCACAAGTTGTTTGTGTGAAACGCGTCTACGTGACTGCTTTTTTGGGGTCCTTGGTGTTCTCACGGTGATTTCAAATAAAGGCATTTTGGAACCTTTGGATGTGCAGCCGTTCTTTTCTTCAATTATCCTACGCTGGCGGGCCGGGGCGGGCACTCCTATCAGGTCCCAATTGAGGTATTGCATGCACCTGGAGCAGTGGATCCTTCTTTCCTTGACCTGGCGGATCCCGACTTCATGGTCGCAATGACGCAGTGCCCGGACTGACATGGGTGACATCAGCAGTGAGCTGACTTCAGCCCACTCTCTGCTAAAAACGGGTAACAGGAGTGCAAAACGAACTACACTCCTGTGATCCATAGGAGAAGTACAGCTAAACGAGCTTTGGTTATAGTTCTCCTTTAATGGCCTGGTATTTGTCCATAGTCCCTAGTCCATCTTGGGGGCAAGCAGGAGAAGGTTGCTACTGTTCCATCTTGGGGCAAGCAAGAGAGGGTGGCTACATTCCTAGGTACAGTAGGACATGGAGAACGGATGTAGCCACCCTCTAATATACCCTTTCTCACCCTTTTTACTCCAGAGGAACCCTTGAATTAATTTTTAGGTTTCAAGGAACCCTTGTTAAAACCACTTCATCAGGGGTCAGTGGGAAAAAAGTTCCTCCTACATTGGTGGTCAGTGGGAAGAAGGTCCAACCCACAGTGGTGGTCATAATGCCACCCTTACAGAAAGCAAAAAGATCATTGGTGCTAAGATTGTGTTAAGTTGCATTGACTCAGGAACTATACACCATAACACGGAAGGTCACTCTGCCACATCCCAAGGAACTCCCTAGCACAGTGGTTCTCATCTCCTGTCCTCAGGGACCACTAACAGGCCAGGTTTGCAAGATAACTGAAATACATCACAGGTGTTATCATTTGCTGCTCAGTGATTGCAGTATTCTATCTGCATCTCCCCGAGGTAATACATAAAACCTGGCCTGTTAGTGGGCCCTGAGGACAGGGTTGATGACCACTGCCCTGGCAAACTCTGGAGGAACCCTACTGAACCCTGGTTGAGAATGGGTCCAAGGCAGGGATAAGCAATTAGCGGACCTCCAGCTGTTGCAGAACTACAAGTCCCATCATGCCTCTGCTTCTGGGTGTCATGCTTGTGGCTGTCAGAGTCTTGCTATGCCTCATGGGACTTGTAGTTCTGCAACAGCTGGAGGTCCGCTAATTGCATATCTCTGGGCTCAGGCACACAGAACAGGACATTTTTACAGCTGCTTTTTAGGGGGCGTCTGATGTTTTGTTTTTGTTTTTTACTGCCTCTAAACGCCCCTCCATGTTAGCATATGTGGCCATGCACACATAAGCTTTCAGAAGCGTTTAGGGGCAGTAGAAAAAACTGACAGCCAGTGCATCCAGGAGCAGAGGCTATGCTGAGCTGTAAAAACGCAGAACGCTGCTAAACACGGCAACAAGCTTTCATCCACGTTTAGCCACTCATGGCGTTTTTAGGCGTTTTTAGATTGTAGGGAGTGTTATTACTGTAAAAACGCCTAAAAACACTAACGCCAAAAAACGCACAAAAACGCCTCTTAACGCTATTCAAAAACGCGTTTTTACAGCTGCTTTTTCCTGGCGTCAGCGCTGGCGTTTTTTAAATGTCCTGTGTGCATGAGCCCTAATAGGAAGACAGATCACAGCAAGGAAATAAAAAAAAGAGAGGGTTTGGAGGTTTTGGAAAAGGCCGAGAGCAATAGAAGGAACTTTTTGAGTTAGGAATACATTCTTGAACAGATTTTTTTTTAGTGTCACTTTCAGTTCCTCTACAATCATCCGTTGTTACAATGACATTTAAGTTGCAGGTCACAGCTTCTGATTAATAGTCCATTTTGCCCCGGGGGCTCAGAGCGTTGCCCAATCAGCTGTCATCGTTCCAGAGTTGCAGCGAGCCCTGGCACACACTTTCTCCAGGTTTCAGTAATAAGTCCTCGTGTTCAGGTGTTGTATCGGTAATTTTTCTACAAAATAGAAATGACCAAAATAGTTTACATGGATAAGGCCATACTGTAGGATTTCTTGGAAAAATGTTAATTTTCTGAAAGTTTATTTGATTATGTAATGGCTAGTAGTAGGGATATGTCGCAAATCGATTTCAACCATTGAACATTTGAAGGAGAAGGGTGAAAAGTTTTTATCTTGAAGGAATAACAATCGAACTGTGAATGTGGGTTTTGTTGATTGAACATAATGTAATGCGCATGTTCTAGACACGAAAGAAACCTGGGTGACCGTTTCAGCTCCGGAAGGTTTTACCCCCGTCATGACCAGGCCATTTTTTGCTATTTAGCACTGCACTATTTTAACTGGTAATTGCGCGATCATGCAACACTGTACACAAACAAAACTTATATCATTTTTTTTACACAAATAGAGCTTTCTTTGGGTGGTATTTGATTATTACTGAGTTTTTTTATTTTTTGCAATATAAACAAAAGAAGATTGGAAGGTTTTCTTTACTTTCTGCTATAAAACATATCTAATAAAAAAATAAAAAATAAATTCTAATTCATAATTTTGGCCAAAGTGTATACGGCTTCATGTGTTTGGTTAAAAAAAAAATCACAATAAGTGTATATTAATTGATTTGTGTAAAAGTTATAGTTTCTACAAGCTATGGTGTATATATATATATATATATATATATATATGTATATATATGTGTGTATATGTATGTATATGTATGTGTGTGTGTATACATATATGTATGTGTATATATATATATATATATATATATATATATATATATATATATATATATATATATAGTGTATACTGGGATTTTTATTTTTTTATACTACTAATGGCAGTGCTCGGCGACTTATAATGGGAACTGATGCTGGGGGGGGGACTGACTGACTGACACTGACATCACCAGTGACACTAATACAGTGATCAGTAATAATACTATGCACTGTCACTGTGCTAATGACACTGGCTGGGAAGGGGTTACCATCTAGGGACAATGCCTTACTATGTGTAATGTGTGCTGATTTTTAATAAATATCTCTTTATTTCTTATCCCTGCTTTGCAGGGATAAGAAACAGAGAGATTGTTCCCTCTGTAGAGAGCTCTGTGTTGATTGTCAGCACAGGACTCTGGGCCGTGATTGGACACAGCCGATTAGCAGGTCCCGTCCATGAATCATTGGCTGGGATCTGCTGACAGACTCCCGCTATATACAATCACAGTGGGTGTCGGTGGGGGGGTGCGCGTAGGCGCTCGTGCTAAACCCGGGAGCAGCCAGCCATGTATGGGTATACTGCTTTGCCTGCACGGGCCGCCTGTCTGTAGTACGTTGCGGGCAGGTGGTCCGCACCTGGTCAATAGGTCTGAGATTTCATTCAAATTTCAAAGATTGAACTGCTTTCGAACAAGATTGAGTACACAGCCTAACAACCCTCCCACACCCCCTCCCGGTCGGGTCACCCACACCTCTAACACGCCTCCCTGCCCCCCCCCACCTTGGTCGGTCAACTGGGCGCAACACTTACCCCGGGCTTCCCCCTGGGTGACCGGCTTCCCAAGTGTCTCCTCCCTCCTCCTCCTCCCAGGAGCCAGTGTAGCTTCTCCTCCACTGGCTTCCCTCCGGGCGACGGACGGCCAGCTATCTTCCCGTGCGTCTCCTCTCCTGGTGTCTCCTCCCTCCTAAGCGTAGCTTCTCCTTTCGGGCCAATTGGGAAACGGGTTCCTCAGAGAGTTCTTTGCCATGAGGTGCCATGTTGAACTTCCAGTGACCAGTATGAGAGAGTGAGAGCGATAACACCAAATTTAACACACCTGCTCCCCATTCACACCCGAGACCTTGTAACACTAACGAGTCACATGACACCGGGGAGGGAATATGTCTAATTGGGCCCAATTTGGACATTTTCACTTAGGGGTGTACTCACTTTTGTTGCCAGCGGTTTAGACATTAATGGCTGTGTGTTGAGTTATTTTGAGGGGACAGCAAATTTACACTGTTATACAAGCTGTACACTCACTACTTTACATTGGAGCAAAGTGTCATTTCTTCAGTGTTGTCACATGAAAAGATAGAATAAAATATTTACAAAAATCTGAGGGGTGTACTCACTTTTGTGAGATACTTTTCCTCTGTGTCTTAAGCTGGCCATACATACACTAGTTGAATTTAATGAGATATTTTTAACTTTAAGAAAATTTTGTTCAATTCTCTAATCATCGGTGGGGTCAGATTGACCTGAGTGATGAGACATTTCGGAGGAGCAGGGTGGAAAATGTTTTGAACAAATTTCTGAATTTCTAGCACGTGGTTTTTATTCAATATCTTATGTTCATTCCAAAATCAGACGCTAAATGCAAACAAAATGTTGAATTACTTTCTAACAACATTTGTCTAGTCATTGAATGCACTGAGAATTGTCGTACAAATGTTTGAAAATCCAGCAGTGTATGTAAGGCCGGCTTTTATTTTTAGCCGTGTGTCTTCTACTGGATTCCAGATGGTTGTGCCGGAGTCGATGTTCTCCATTCCACACGCACACAAGCCTCGGGCAGCTCGTCTCCCCCCAGGGAATATATCACCCTTTATCTAAATGAGACAGTTCTCTGGGTGCCTGGGATTCATCTGGAAACTCACAAGCTTGCGAGCAAAGTGTCATTTGCAGACACTTCTTGTGTCCCAAATAGGAATTTTTCCAGTGCACCAAATCGTGGCGGTTAGTGGCATCCCATAAGGGGGAGTGGGACTGCAGGACTCATCGCTCGCCACACAGATGGTAACCTGTAACCCTGGTACAGCTACCAATGCTCGGCAATAAGCCCTATATACACTTGAGCGTCTTTGGTCCTTTTTCGGCCTTTGTTTGTTTGTTGGGGTGGTTTTGTGCATCAGCCAAAAGAAAACTAGTCGCTAGTCAAGCAAACATGAAATATTCACATATTTCAACCAAATGTCAAGTTCTCCCATTGAAATCTGTTGGGCCCAAAACACGAAAATGCCCCGAAAGAAACTCCAGAGGTGGGTATTGATGAGCGCCTACTACAAAAGTTTATATTACTCAGAGGTCCTGCCACTGACACCAACAATGGGACATAATACCTCCCACTGACACCAACAATGGGACATAATTCCTCCCACTGACACCAACAATGGATAATTCCTCACACTGACACCAACAATGGGACATAATACCTCCCACTGACACCAACAATGGGACATAATTCCTCCCACTGACACCAACAATGGGACATAATTCCTCCCACTGACACCAACAATGGATAATTCCTCACACTGACACCAACAATGGATAATTGCTCCCACTGACACCAACAATGGGACATAATTCCTCCCACTGACATCAACAATGGGACATAATTCCTCCCACTGACACCAACAATGGATAATTCCTCCCACTGACACCCACAATGGGACATAATTCCTCCCACTGACACCAACAATGGATAATTCCTCCCACTGACACCAACAATGGGACATAATTCCTCCCACTGACACCTAAATGGGACATAATTCCTCCCACTAACACTAACAATGGATAATTCCTCCCACTGACACCAACAATGGATAATTCCTCCCACCGACACCAACAATGGGATATAATTCCTCCCACCGACACCAACAATGGGACATAATTCCTCCCACTGACACCAACAATGGGACATAATTCCTCCCACTGACACCAACAATGGGACATAATTCCTCCCACTGACACCAACAATGGGACATAATTGCTCATTGCTCCCACTGACACCAAAGATGAGAAAAAATGTTTTTTCCACTGACGCCAAAGATGGGGCATTGTTTACGCCTACTGGGCATGGTCCGCATCCCCCCCCCTCCCCGCTAAAGTTGAAACAACAGTAAACTAACCCTTTGTTTAGAAAGTTTGGAGACCCCTGGTTAAGGGCCGAACTGTGGCCATTGGAAATAGAAAAGATCCCGACGTCTGTGGGGGAAAAAATGCCCCATCTTTGGTGTCAGTGTTAATGGGAGGAATTGCAAACCTTTGTTGGTGTCATCGGGAGAAATTGTGCCCCATCATTGGGAGAAACTGTGCCCCAGCATTGGTGTCATTGGAAGGAATTGTGTCCTATCATTGGAAGAAACTGTGCCCCAGCATTGGTGTCATTGGGTGGAATTGTGTCCCATTTCTGGTGTCATTGGGAGAAATTGTACCCCAGTATTGGTGTCATTGGGAGAAATTGTACCCCATCATTGGTGTCATTCGGAGAAATTGTACCCCAGTATTGGTGTCATTGGGAGAAATTGTACCCCATCATTGGTGTCATTGGGAGAAATTTTGCCCCAACATTGGTGTCATTGGGAGGAATTGTGCCTGTTTATGGTGTCGGTGGAAGGAATTATGCCCCATTATTGGTATCAGTGGATGAAATGGTGCCTCAAGGGCCGGATAAAAGCAAGCAAAGGGCCACATCTGGCCCCCGGGCCGCAGGTCAAAGGTCAAAGTAGTGACATAGGGGCTGAGGGGAACCAAAGATGAAGAAAGGTTGGGCCCCAGAAAATAATAATCTCAGGAGAATTTTATTTGGCAGCGGACAAGATGAGTATTGAAGTCTTCTTTGTAGGGAGCCATTTATCGTATAGATTCATTTTAGTAACAAAGTGGCTTTATAGTCATTATCGTTTTAAAGACGACCGATGCCACTCAGGGTGACTGATACATATTAAACCTCTATTCATTGTGCATTTGTGAGTTTAAAGAGCTAAAAATAACGATTGTTCCTATTTCTGGTCATGATACTGTATTATACGCGTTTGACGGAAACTTGGTAAAAAAGAAATAACAGAAGTTTAGGCACGAACATGCCATTTATAGCCTTGACGGACAGAAATGTCAGACTCCAATCTTAGAAATGGTTTTCCTGGCCTCACACAAGGGAACAAAACGACGAATAACTTTTTTTTTTTTTCCACTAGTTAATAAAAGTGTCTTTGCTGTTTATACATTGTACAGTAATAGGACGGGAGGATTCCACTGCTCCAAGCTGTTAGGATGGAATTTAAGCTGTTAGCGCTGTGTGTTTTATTAGGCTTCTGTTTTGGGGGCTGGACGGAGGAGAGAGAAATGTATGCGGCCGCTTCTACTCTTCTACATAGGAACATGGAAGGGTGACGGCAGAAAAAAGTCCCAGTGGTCCATCGAGTCTGCCCCGTTTTTTGTTTTTTAGTTTTTTATTGTATTTTTTCTTGTTTTTCTGTAAAGATCTCTTGCAACTCTACAAATCTATCATATAGATGATCTTATCTATAGATCTCTTGCAACTCTAATGCCGCGTACACACGATCGGATTCTTCGACGTGAAATGTTGGATGTGAGGCTGTTGGCGGTAAATCCGACCACGTGTACGCTCCATCGGACATTTGTTGTCGGACTTTCCGCCGACAAATGTTGGCTAGCATTCTCTTAAATTTTCCACCAACAAATGTCTGTTGTCGGATTTTCTGATCGTGTGTACACAAGTCCGTCAGACAAAAGTCCAAAGTACAAACACGCATGCTCGGAAGCAGAAGCGGTCGGTCTTGTAAACTAGTGTTCATAATGGAGAATTAACATTCGTGACGTGGCAAATTATGAAATCTCGAAATGCAGCGCCCAATTCTCTTCTTCTTTAGCCCTCATGCACACAGGCTGTTAAAAAAACGTTATGAAAACGCCAGTATCTTTGCAGTGACTTTTTTTAACTTTTTTCAGCGTTTTTGCAATAGCGTTTTTTAGCGTTTTTGAGCGTTTTTGAGTGTTTTTCCGCGTTAGCGTTTTTGAGCGTTTTTTTTTTTTTTTTTTTTTCAATGGATCAAAAACGCTAAAAAACGGTGAATGACGTTTTTGAGCGTTTTTGAGCGTTAGAGCGTTTTTACAGCTGAAAAACGTCTTTCAGAACCCACTGGTCCTGGGTTTTTTTTACAGCTTAAAAACGCCTATGCCACTTGCAGCTCAAAAACGCCTAGGTGGGCATGAAGCCATAGACTAACATAGACAGGCCTTTTTAAGCTGCAAAAAAAGCTCAAAAAAGCAGCTGTAAAAACGTTCGTGTGCATGAGGACTTAATGGGATAATAATGAAGCTGCTTTGCTGGTGATACTGATGGAGTTATTGCAAACAAATTTTCAAAGGCTTTTTTTTCTAGTGATCTCAAGAATAATATTATTATGTTTTTTTTTTTGTTTGTTTTTTGGGCAAGTTACCACAACACAATTATCCTGTAGTTTTTAAGATCAAAGATACAACTATGTTGATGTCCCTTGTCAATTTTACATTGTATTTTTTTAAATGTAACCGCCGACTCCCAAACTGTCACTTGAAGTAAAACACATAGCCAAGTATTATTCTCCACAATTGTTTTATTGTGCATTAAACAAAGAAAACAAATAAAATTAGACATGCTATCTGCCAATAGAACTTAACCAAAAAGTGCATTCTATGCATCCAAAAATATAGAAAATATAACAAATCAAATCATTATTATTCAACCAAAAAAACAATGTCAAAGCAACAACTCCAATGAAGAAAAAAGGGGAGTTGGGACTTTAAATGAAGCAAATGAATAGTGGAGGTGGATTACAATAAAAAATATTCATTTAATGACATAAGTCTAGAGACATTGAAACATAGTTCATTTCATATATATACAAGGAGCGTGCACAAGGGCTAAGCATGATGAGTAGAAAAGTACATGCATAACTACACATGATCAAAGTAATAGATGTATACATGAAGATGACGTGCACGTGCCAATAGCGACATGCCTGATACCGGCACATTTTATTTATTTATTTATTTCAGGTACTTATATAGCGCCGTCAATTTACGCAGCGCTTTACATATATATATATATATTATACATTCACATCAGTCCCTATACCCTCAAGGAGCTTACAATCTAAGGTCCCTAACTCACATTCATACCTATACTAGGGCCAATTTAGACAGGATCCAATTAACCTAGCAGCATGTCTTTGGAGTGTGGGAGGAAACCGGAGTACCCGGAGGAAACCCCCGCAGGCACAGGGAGAACATGCAAACTCCAGGCAGGTAGTGTCGTGGTCGGGATTCGAACCAGCAACCCTTCTTACTGCAAGGCGAGAGTGCTACCCACTGCACCACTGTGCCGCCACACGCACCCACATGGTATATATGTGTCCACCAGATGGTATAAAAACATCATAAAGTATAATGGTAGTAAATAAATAAGTATCAATTTGTATGGGGTGTAACTGCGTCATCAAGTAAAGCTCTACGCGTTTCGTGGGTATTCCCACTCGTCAGGAGCGGATGCGACAGACACTCCTATGGAATATATATAGAAGGATTTAAAGAACTGTACTTCTAGAGAAAAATTCTCAAAAATATTATTTGTGTATATAGATGGTTAACCAACAACACTCACCAACCCAGACATCGACTTCAACGTGGGGTAGCCGGTACAGGGTTGGCCAAGAACATAACCCCACCATCATTTTATATAAAGCAATAACTCCAAGGCCGATAATAAATAACACGTTATCTCCTCGGATTCTGCAACATGTCTGGCTGACGAACGTCCGTTCAGAAACGAACTGAAAAGCGCGAATCAACACTCACCAAACTTCTACTAACACGAAATTAGTAGAAGGAGCCCAAAGGGTGGCGCTAAAGAGCTGAAAAAACACGTAGTACATCTAGTACGTCACTACGTTCGTAATTGTTGGCCAACATTTGTGTGTCCGCTATATATGCAAGACAAGTTTGAGCCAACACCCTTCAAACAGAATTCCACGGTTTTGTTGTCGGAAAGTCCGCTCGTGTGTACCAGGCATTACACTAGTAGAGGACATATCGCCCCCAAAAGGGGAAGTTGTTCACCTCTGAGGCTGGGGTCACACTGGTGATTCGGTCTCTTTACTATTGGGAGTAGTCAGGTGGAATCATATTGATTTCACATGATGCAAATGAGATGACAGAAAATGGGAAGTTAAATCTCCTGGTAACATCGCCGGTGTAGCCCTAGGCTGACACCCACACCCTTCTTTCTGTAGCAGCTGTTCTACATTGAAGTCCCTTTCGCTACTCCTTTAAGTGAGACATGATGGATCACCGCTCACATCCCTCCTCTCCTGGCCGGGTGTAATCTTCTTAGTGGTTTGCACAGTGGCTCATTGCTAAGCACTTTCTGCCTTGTAGCTCTGGGATCCTTGGCTTGGGTCTGGGTCAGGGCACTATCTGCATGGGGTTTGCATGTTCTCCCTGTGCTTGTTTGAGTTTCCTCCAGGTGCTCCTGTTTTCTGTCACACTCTAAAGACCTTCTGGTAGGATAATTGCTTTTTGTCTAAGACCCCATACACACTATTAGATTTTCTGCAGATTTTTGTCTTCAGATTTACTAAAACCATACAGTGCAAGGGCCTGCCTGATTGCATACAAATTGAAACTCTTAAGGTTTGACCTCGTATTACATGGTTTAGGTAAATCTGAAGACAAAAATCTGCAGAAAATCAAATCCAAGATGGCTGACTCGCCTTCCGCCCAGGAGCAGCCGGTCTATTAGGTCCTGCAGGGGGCCGGACTCATAGCTTTTTTTTTTTTAGTGTTTTTTTGTTTTTCAAGCACATGATTAGAGCCCGGGATTCTAAATGGCTTGAAAAAGGTTGGGTTTGGGGTGCAGTCCTCTGCGCCATGAACCCACCCACATGTGACACTAGCAAATTAATATTTCCTATTGTCTTCCGGCTTCTCCTCCTGGCCAATCAGGACAGGAGGTGGATTGGGTTGGCTAGAAGGAGAAGCTGGGGAAGCTGTGGAGGGGCTGATTGCGGGGGGATCGTCACCGGGGAGGGGCTGAGTGTGGGGGGGATCATCACCGAGGAGCGGATAAGTGCAGGGGGATCGTCACCGGGGAGGGGCTGAGTGTGGGGGGGATCATCACCGAGGAGCGGATAAGTGCAGGGGGATCGTCACCGGGGAGGGGCTGAGTGCGGGGGGGATCGTCACCGGGGAGGGGCTGAGTGCATTGGGGGGGACCGTGACTGTGGAGGGGTGAGTGTGGGGGGGGGGGATGGAGGGGCTGAGTGCGGGGGGGACTGTCACCGTGGAAGGGCTGAGTGCGGGGGGGGGGGGGACCGTCACTGTGGAGGGGTGAGTGTGGGGGACCGTCACCATGGAGGGGTGAGTGCGGGGGACCGTCACCATGGAGGGGTGAGTGCGGGGGACCGTCACCATGGAGGGAGGAGTGCGGGGGACCGTCACCATGGACGGGTGAGTGCGGGGGACCGTCACCATGGAGGGAGGAGTGCGGGGGACTGTCACCTTGGAGGGATTAGTGCGGGGGACCGTCACCATGGAGGGGTGAGTGCGGGGGACCGTCACCATGGAGGGGTGAGTGCGGGGGACCGTCACCGTGGAGGGAGGAGTGCGGGGGACCGTCACCATGGACGGGTGAGTGCGGGGGACCGTCACCATGGAGGGAGGAGTGCGGGGGACCGTCACCATGGAGGGGTGAGTGCAAGGGTACTGTCACTGTGGAGGGGCTGAGTTCGGGGGGGGCGTCACTGTGGAGGGATGAGTGTGGGGGACTATCACCTTGGAGGGGTGAGTGTGGGGGTACTGTCACTGTGGAGGGGCTGAGTGCGGGGGGGGCGTCACTGTGGAGGGATGAGTGTGGGGGACTGTCACCTTGGAGGGGTGAGTGTGGGGGTACTGTCACTGTGGAGGGATGAGTGCGGGGGGGGGCGTCACTGTTGAGGGATGAGTGGGGGGGACTGTCACCTTGGAGGGGTGGGTGTGGGGGTACTGTCACTGTGGAGGGGCTGAGTGCGGGGGGGCGTCACTGTGGAGGGATGAGTGTGGGGGACTGTCACCTTGGAGGGGTGAGTGTGGGGGTACTGTCACTGTGGAGGGATGAGTGTGGGGGACTGTCACTGTGGAGGGATGAGTGTGGGGGACTGTCACCTTGGAGGGGTGAGTGTGGGGGTACTGTCACTGTGGAGGGATGAGTGTGGGGGACTGTCACCTTGGAGGGGTGAGTGTGGGGGTACTGTCACTGTGGAGGGATGAGTGCGGGGGGGGCGTCACTGTTGAGGGATGAGTGTGGGGGACTGTCACTGTGGAGGGGCTCAGTGCGGGGGGGGTACTGTCACCATGGGGGGACTGAGTGCGGGGGGGGTACTGTCACCATGGGGGGGACTGAGTGCGGGGGGGGACTGTCACCATGGAGGGGTGAGTGCAGGGGGATCTGGGGAGGTTGTTTGCTGCCTCCCCAAAAAGTTTAGCACCAGCCACCCCTGCTTCTGCCCCCTACAGCAGATAAAGAGCTTTGAGTCACCAGGGAGAAAAATGTTAGGGAAATACAAACTAACACAAAAACAAAAAAACAATACTAGGCAATTCATTCTTTTCTGTTAGTTGAGAGAACCTCTGCATGATGCCTCCTTACCCCTGAGGTTCAGCAGCACATTGTCATTATGGAAGGTTGCGGTGGGGGAGTACAGTGGGTAAGCGTATTTTGTGGGGAAGGGGTTGCAGCGGATTGACACTTTATTTTATTTCCCTGAAGGAGTAGTGGGGGAGTATAGTGGGTGAGTGTACTTTGGCAGGGGAATGGGCTGCAACTGATTGATCCCTTCATTAAGGCTCTGCAGAAGAAGAAAGTGGTGAGGGAGCGTGGTGGGTGGAGGAACCTTGCAGGAGGAAGGGGGGCTGAAATACATTGACACCTTAATTAAGGCCCTGAGGAAGGGAGTGGTGAGGGAGCGTGGTGGTGGGTGGAGGTAACTTGCAGGGGGAAGGGGGGCTGCATCACATTGACACCTTCATTAAGGCCCTGAGGAAGGGAGTGGTGAGGGAGCGTGGTGGGTAAGTCTACCTTGCTGGTCATGGGGGGAAGCTGCAGCAGATTGACACCTTCATTACATTCCCTGAGAAAAGTAGTGGTGGGGTAGCAAAGTGGTGGGTGAGTGTATCTTGCTTGGGGAAGGGGGGCTGCAGAGCACATTGACACCTTCATTATGTTATTGAGGAAAGGCGCGGTGAGGGAGCACAGATGGGTGAACTTTACCTTGTGGGAAGAGTGCTGCAGCAGACTGACACCTTCATTACACCCCTGAGGAAGGGAGTGGTGGAGGATGGCAGTGGGTGAGTATAACTTATTTGGGGGCAACTGCAGCAGATCGATATGCCTATTATGGCCCTGAGGAAGGGAGTGTTAATGTAGCATAGTGGGTGAGTGTACCTTACATGGAGGGCCGAACAGCAGTGCCAGGACAAGATAATCCAGTGCCCAGGGCAAAGATGGCAAATTGTGCCCCCCCCCCCCTATTACTCCTTTCAGCCTTTATAGTAGAAGGAACTAATCCTACAATACATGCTGCGCCCAGGGCAGCCTCCCCTTCTGCCCACCCCTTGTCCTGTCCCTGATGAGCAGATTGACACCTTCATTATGGGCCTGAGGAAGGGAGTGGTGAGGAGGCATGGTGCGGTAGGTGTACCTTGCTGGAGGGGTGGGGTGAGCAGGTTGACACCCTCTTTGTGGGCCTGAAGAAGGGAGTTGTGAGGAGGCAGGGTGGGGGTGGTACTGCATCCTGCAGATGATCATTGCTCCTCGCACACATTTTCAGAGGATCACACATGATAACATAAAAACTGACACACGGCTTTACTTTAATTCTTGTTGTCCATTACTTTTTACTTGTTAGTTGAACATTTTAATAGTAAAACCTCAGAGATAAGACTGCTTAGTGCAGGCAGTGCGTGTTATCACAGTGTTTAATTGAGGCTGTTCCGTTATCGTGGTTGTGGTGATAGAGATATCCCTTCCATTAAAGCTCAGGACAATCCGCTGCAGTCTTTGCAATGTAATGTATAGCTGAGCGCGCTTTTCATGGCGTCTAAGGAGAAATGAAAGACTTCTTTTCACTTACAGCAAAGTTTTGCAACTAAAATAGTAATTATAGGGAGCTGCTGCAGTGGGAGCGTCCACTAGGAGGCGCAGCAGTCATAATTCAGTAGGGGAATGAAAGTGGCTTTGTGGATCCACACGACCTTGGGCAAGTCTCCCCCTAACCTCATGCATCAAACTTCAATCATAATATCTGGGTGACACCTATTAACTTATAAAAGAGAGAATGTTCCATCTGTCCATCTGCCGCTAAACGGTCATTTATATGCTGAGCGAAAGAAATGCAAACTACTGCCGGTCTCCTGGCGTTTGTTCTGGTTTTGTTTTAATGAGATTGCGTGTTGCTTTATGCGTGTAGAGTCATAAATAAACACCATAAGTTCTGGGTGGAAGGGGCGATGAACTTCAGGGTGTCCGAAGGGTTAACCGCTATCAATAATAGGTCCCCGGGCGCTCGTCTCCAGGTACCCCCCATCCCAACGCGAAGATTCGCACATAGACGACATTTTTTTTTCTCCCTTGTGAAGGAGAAGTTCACCCTGTCATGAGAAATGTCTCACCGCCGGGCTGCCTTGAAATGTGGCGAGATTTTGTGAAAACTTTTGCAGCCGTTTATTACCTGCACTGTTGAGCCCTTATCCAGCGTTTACTGAGGCCTACCTGTTCTCATTTGATTTCTGATTCAGGGTTAAATTAAAATACAAGGACTGTAAGAAATATACCTAAAACTTTTACCTTTGTTTTTAGTTTTTTAATGTTTTTTTGGGGTTTTTTATACTTTTATTATTTAGTTTTAACATTTTTATTTATTTTTGCCTTTATTACCTACTTTTAACCTTTTATTATTTTTTTTATTATTTTTTTTGTCGCTATAATTTTTTTTTTTTTTTACTTTTTTTTTTCAATTTTATACCTTTTTTATTATTTCTTTTTACCTTTTTTATAATTTTCCTTTTACCTTTTTTATTATTTCTTTTTACCTTTTTTAGAATCTTTTTTTACCTTTTTTAATCTTTTTTTTTTACCTTTTTAATTTTTTTATTTTTACCTTTATTATTTTTTAACTTGACCTTTTTTACCTTTATTATTTTGTATTATTATTTTTATCTTTATTATTTTTTACCTTTACCTTTTATTATATGTATTATTATTTTTATCTTTATTTTTTTTTACTTTTACCTTTTCACTTTTATGATTGATTTTATATATTATTTAGTTTTATCTTTATAAATTTTTTTATTATTTATTTTTGCCGCTAAAATTTTTGTATTATTTTTTTTTTTTCAATTTTATACCTTTTTTATTATTTGTTTTTACCTTTTATACTTTTCTTTTTACCTTTTGTTTATTATTTGTTTTTACCTTTTTTATAATTTTTTTTTTTTACCTTTTTAATCTATTTTTACCCTTTTTTACATTTTTTTTACCTTTATTATTTTTTAACTTTACCGTTTTTACCTTTATTATTTTTATTTTACTTTTACCTTTATTATATGTAGTATTATTTTTATCTTTATTATTTTTACTTTTACCTTTTCACTTTTATGATTGATATTATTTCTTATTTATTTTTACCTTCATTATTTTTTACCTTTACCTTTTTATGTTTGAATTCTTTTTTATTCATTTTTAGAAAAAAAACTTGACAAACACAATACATCACAATCAAAACCCCGACAACATTCATAAATAAGCAGAAAACCTTTAAATCACGTACCATTACCTACTTACTATCAGCCCAGGTTTACATTGAGGGCGGGTTTGATATCATGCAAATTCAGCTGAACTCGCATGATTTCAAACCGGCAATGCAGTCCGACTTCGGGGGGGGGGGGGGGGGCGATTTTCAGATACATCTGTGCGGGTTCATGCAGAGAAGTCTATTCAAATTGCCCCCGAAGTCGCCAAAAGTAGTACAGGAACTACTTTTGGGAACTGGTGCGGCGCCACAAAGTCGGCATTGCGTGGATTTGGACGCTGCCGTTGCCGGCGATTTGACATGTCAAAACGGTCCGACGTGAATCTGGGCTGACAAACATATTAAAAAGGTGTATATCCTAGAACCCTATTATATCTACCAAGTACCTTTACCTCTTGAACTTTATTTATTATTATTATTATTATTATTATTATTATTATTATTATTATTAATAATATTATTTATTATTATTATTTATTTTTACCTTTATTATTTTTTACCTTTTTATTTATTATTTTCTATTATTTATTTTTTTTTACCTTTGCTTTTAACTTTATTAATAATACATTATAATAAAATATTATTATTAATAATATTTATTCTTATCTTTATTATTTTTTACCTTTTTACCTCTTATTTTTTTACTGTTACCTCTTTGCCTTTTATTATTATTATTATTACTATTTTTTACGTTTACCTTTTTACTTTTTGTTTCATTTTTTTAAGTTTTTTTTTTCTCTGACCTCCTCACACCCGTCTGTCCTGAATATACAGTTAGGCCTCGTTTGTACTGGCGATGGAGTTTACAGCGCGGTGATAGAAAAGGTAACAACTGTGGGGGGGGGGGGGGGGGATGGGCTGATGATGAAAAAAGTAAGAGTTGAGTTTTAGGTGGAGGAGGGGTGTTCTGGGAAGTGTAATGATCGTCTTCAGTCTCTCGATTCCTATTACTTATATTTAAAGAGATTGTAAAGATAATTATTTATTTATTTGTTTTTTAAATAAATATTATTTTTTTTCGTTGTTTTTATTATGTGCCGGGGTTGTATGTTCTTTGTTGTTTTAGTTATTGTCTGTATGAAAAAAAAATAACATTAAAAAATGAAGTGATAAAAAATAAATAAATAAATAAACACCTCTATACTTACCTGCTCTGTGTAATAGAATTGCACAGAGCGGTCCAGAACCTTCCCCTTCTTGGGTCCCCCCCCCCCCACTGGTGCTCCTGGCCCCCCTCTTCTATGCCCAGCTAAGCTTCCAATGGGGGCACTCGTGTGTGCTCGCTCCTGAGCCCCACTGCTGCCTTCATTGACACAGACAGCAGGACTCAGCCCCGCCCCCCTCGTCACTGGCTTTGATTGACAGCAGTGGGAGCCAATGGCTTCCGGTGCCCCAGCAAAACCAGTGAGACCCGGAAGAGAGGGGAGAGAAGAGCTGCGGACGTTCACAGCACTGGATTGAATGAGGGCTCAGGTAAGTAAAAGGGGGGGGGGGGGGAAGCTGACATCTAAACATTTTTTATCTTAATGCAAGGAATGTATTAGGGTAAAAAAAAAATGCTTTACCACGCCTTCCCATGTGTCCCACATTTATATGATGATCGCACTGTCCAGTAAAAAGTGACATCACAGGGGTGGGATATACTGGAACACGTGAAGAGTTGCAGCAAATGTTTCCATTAGATTTATGGCTAATGTCCAACTTTTCTTTTTTTAATGTAATAAATACACTGACAATTAATTAAAAAAAAAAAAAAAAGTGAATTTATTACATTTTTTGCATTGATTCCTGCAGAGCATCACCAGTGCAGACCTTGTTTGCTTCCTTTTTCATTTGTTAAAAAAAAAAAAAACATTGCAGGCGTTTTATTATATCCATCCGATAAGTGCAAAAAATAAAATGTATTTAGTCTCTGTGACGTCATCACTGGGGTCTCTGTGCTTCTCTATGCAATGCAGGCAGATCGTGGCTGGTGGGAGGGGCCGGCAGGGTGATTTATACAGCGCCCCTGAAAACATCACAGCACCCCTGCCTCAGTAATCCTACCAAGAGTTTCCGATTCAAGAAGTGGGAGGGGTTATGTAAAACGCTTTGACGGGTGAATGTCAGTCTGGAGAAGTGGGCGGTCCTAGGAACGCTGTGTTCGGATGCAGACTGCTCTGGGTAACGCCCACAGGTGATGCTGAGCCTCCAGCAAGCCAATGAAGGAAAGGGGCGGGCCAGGGACATGGTGAGAAGCTCACAGTGTGCAGTGAAATCAGAGTAAAGCATTTTTAGGAGAGGAGCCGGTACAACCGCGCAAGACTGAAGGGAAGATTTAAAGAGTATCTAAACCCAGGAAGAAATCCTGACAGTATTGCAGGGTGCCGGTCCCTGGATGTGGTGGCTGCATTTGTTTTCTTTTTTTCAGACTTGTTTTTTTTTTCTTTTTATTTGAACCTGGTGATCCTGCCATTACCTCACTTCCTGTCCTAGGGTGACAACTCCCTCTCTGTGCTGTATCTATGGAGGAGCAGCGTTGTCACCCTAGGGAAGGGAGTGGGTAGGACCACACAACACCTCCCTGCCTTGTAGTGCACTGAGATAGCAGGGAACAACGCAAACTGATAACAGTCCATTGGCAGAGAGTCCAGGATTTCTGGTTAGATGAACAGATGAAGGTATCTGATGGAAACTGAACAGTTCTATTTTAAAAATGAGTTGGCATGTTGAGGGGGGGAGGGGCATGGTGAGGGGGGAGGGGCATGGTGAGGGGGGGAGGGGCATGTTGAGAGGGAAGGAGGGGGAGAGACCAAGGAAGGCAAAAAAGTATATTCCTCTTGAACCTCGGCGTTCTTTGTGTACTTCTTCCAGATCTGCGGCTGCTTTCACAGAAGTTTTTGAAGCGCTTTTGCGTTTAAAAAAAAAAGCGCTAGAAAAGCTCAAGAAAAATGCTTCACCTTTAAATTTTATAGGTGTGGTCACACTGGGGTGTTGCGCCTCCGTTAAGGTATAAAAAAAAAAATCCTGCTTGCCGCATTTTTTGGTGCATGTTTGGTGTGATAAAAACAAAAAAACAAACACCAAAAATGCATCTCTCCATTGAAATGTATTGAAAATGCGGCAATAACACATAAGAAAAAGAAAACGCATGAAACGTGCACCTGTGTTGCGTTTTTGATGCAGTTCTTGAGTGACATCTGTGAAAAACGCACCGCAAACGCAGTAAAATCACAACATAATTGCGGTAAAATTGCGGTAATTTGCTGCGGATCAGTGTGAAAGTCTAATCCGGTGTGAGATTTCCTGTACTAAAGACCGCTCACAGCTGCTCTCTCTCCTTGTGCAGGCGGACTGGTCTTGTCTCCGCCCCCACCTGTAGTTTTCTGCAGGCCGCCATGGTTCTCTTAACATATGGGCACTGCCCAGAGGCCCCAGGTGCATAATAATCTTGCATTACAACATGCTTGCCAACTGTCCCGGATTTGCCGGGACAGTCACGTTTTTTTACTAAGCTGTCCCGGAATGGCCGTGTCCTGAGCAGCGTCCCGGAATCTGGCTTGTGAGGACAGCAGCATCCTGTCACAGGGCTAAATCTACAATCGGAATGACGCTTCCATAGCCCCTCCCCCCCCCAGCAGAGGGGGGGAGGGGGAGTAAGTTGATTAAACTTCAGACAGATAATGGGTTGCCAAACCAGGAAGAGCCTCATAGGTGCTATTAAAGTTGTAAAGGCAGAATTTTTTTTTTAATCTTAATTTGTTCTATGCATTAAGACGAAAAAACCTTCCGTTCGCAGTAGCCCTCCTAATACTTACCTGAGCCCCATATCTGTCCACGGGTCCATCGGCTGTCCGGGACTGTCCCGGCTAATTGGCTGAGACACAGCAGAGGCGCCATTGGCTCCCACTGCCGTCAATCAATGTCAGGCAGCCAATCAGGAGAGAGAGGGGGCGAAGCCGAACAGGGGCTCCGTGTCTGAATGGACACAGGGAGCTGTGACTCGGCTCGGGTGCCCCCCACAGCACGCTGCTTGCTGTGGGGGGCACTCAACAAGGGGGAGGGGCCAGGAGTGCCAAAGAGACACCCGAGAAGAGGAGGATCCGGGCTGCTCTGTGCAAATCCACTGCACTGCAACAGTATAAGATGTTTGTTATTTTTATTGAAAAAAAACAAAAAAACGAGACTTTAGTATCAAGATGCAGATAGTGGGTGGAGCCTGCTGGGTCCCTCCCACAGCCCTGCTCAGGCTATGTACAGCACGGTGATGATGTCACTACAGCACAGCGATGATGTCACAGTGATGATGTCACAGTGATAATGTCACTACAGCACAGCGATGATGTCACAGTGATGATGTCACAGTGATGACGTCACTACAGCACAGTGATGATGTCACTGCTACTTTTACAAGGTAATCTCTGGGTTTGTCAATGCATTTGGTGCTCACAAAGTGGCTTTTAAGGAATTCATTTAAATTAAAGTTCTGCTGTAACAGCCGCTACGAAAGAAGTGTTGATTGTGTCACGGCGCCCCATTCTGATATAAAAGAGGAAAACACTGTAATTTCAGTTGGTTCCACAGGAAAACGCATTTCATCAACGCTTTGCATCAGACGCATCCTTTTACCGTCTCGCTGTGAAGAACGATATCTGGTGTATTTGTGGTTGTGAAAGGCAGAATGAAGAAATGTCTCTGTGTTGTCGGTATGTTCAGGGTCCGGGCCTGTCCGGTAGATCCTGTGATTGGGGGGGGTTGTCGGGGACGGTGGGGCCGGGTTTGGCTGGGGAGTAGCTCAGCATCCTGCACACTATTTCAGCCTGTGCGGGCGGAGGAGGGGTGGGGGGGGGGGGAGGGGGTCAGCGGTGGCGGAGGGGCGGCGGCGGCGGGGGGAATCAGTTTAGCTCGTCCTATTCTATTTGCCCAGAAATCAGCAAGACAAGGACATAGCTCATCACAGCCAATGTCACTGGATTTCAATGGATGCATCATGAATTTTTCAGCATCGTTTTATGGATTTCTACCTTGGGCTGAGCACCGAGCGCCGCGCACACATTTATTCTACGTTTCCGCACTTTTTTTTTTTTTTTTTTGCAATGCCCACTTTTTTTCTATGAAGGCCGCCCCCTTTTAGCTTTTAATAATTCAGCCAGGTTTTTTTTTTTTCTTTCTCGCTAGTGATTAGTGAATACATGTCAGCGGAAGGTTGTCGGATGTTCTGGGGAGATTTCTACCAAAGGACTTGTTGGTAGGGTGAAAGTTAAAAGTGAACTCCAGGCATAAAAAGTATATTTTTTTAAAAAGCCAGAATGCAAAGCTACTCTATGTGCACCAAAAAGCCTTTGCAAAGCCAGATATTACCTTGTGAAAGTAGCAGTGATGTCACCGCTGTGCTGTACATAGCCTGTGCAGAGGGCAGAGTTGTAGGTGGGGCCTAGCGGGCTCCACCCACCCAAACTACAAGAGGGGGCGGAGACCAGACCAGTCACTCTGCACAATGAGAGAGAGCAGAGGTGAGCGGTCTTTAGTACAGGAAGTCTCACACTGGATGACTGCACAGATCTGGAATAATCCATCCATATGAACTATATGATAGCAGGGGCGTGGTGTGGCATGCCAGGCACTGCGTGCGTCTTTGGATGCATTGGTCAAAGGTCACAGATGGGTGCGCGCGCGGGTGTCTCCTTAACTCGACCAGTTACACCTGCATTCTGGATATGGACTACTGCCCAGTTAGCCATAATCCATCCATATGTGATAGCAGGAGCGTGGCGTGCCGGGCACTGTGTGTGTCTGTGGATGCATACAGCTCAACAAAGGGTATGGATGGGTGCGCGCATGCGCTGGCGCAGTAGCGGCGGCCGGCGGCACCCCCCACCGCTGTTGGTCGGCCGGGTCACCTGCACCATACCCCGGGGGGTCTCATGGTCGGTCAGTCATCCAGCCATGCACTTACCCCATCTAGGTTACAGGTGGGCAGCGCTCCTACGGCGACAGACGGCGGCTTCTATTGAGTCTCCTCCTCCTCTGCATCCACCGTGCATCCAAATGTCCTTTCAGCCAATCGGGTGACAGGTCTCTGGACCCAATTCCTGATTGGCCGGTAGGAGGATTAGTATGACAATAGAGAATATTCATTTACTATTGTCACACAGCTGGGTGGGCCCTGCACCCCAAGTCCACCCTTTCTTGAAGCCTATGAGAGCCTCTGGCTCTAATCACGTGCTTCAACCCCCCCCCCCCATTGGAATCCATGCGGGCAGATGCATGGACAGGGAGGGCGGCGCCCATGCGCCCCGTATGGACAGGCCACCACTACGCAAGTGTCTGCTTAGATCAGTTAAAGGGGACACAAGTGTTCTTGAGTGGGACCAATGCCCAAGGAGCCATAATCCATCCATATGTGATAGCTGGGGCGTGGCATGCCGGGCACCGTGTGCGTCTGTGGATGCATACAGCTCAACAAAGGGTATGGATGGGCACGCGCATAAGCGGGCATCTCCTTAGCTTGGCCAGGTAAAGGAGGCACTAACGTTCTTGAGTAGGACCAATGCCCAAGGAGCCATAATCCATCCATATGTGATAGCTGGGGCGTGGCGTGCCGGGCACTGTGTGTGTCTTTGGATGCATACAGCTCAACAAAGGGTATGGATGGTCACACACATAAGCGGGCGTCTCCTTAGCTTGGCCAGACACCAATGTTCTTGAGTAGGACCACTGCCCAAGGAGCCATAATCCATCCATATGTGATAGTAGGGGCGTGGCGTGCCGGGCACTGTGTGTGTCTGTGGATGCATACAGCTCAGCAAAGGGCACGGATGGGCGCGGGTGTCTCCTTAGCTCGGCCAGTTAAAGTCACTAACATTCTTGATTTGGATCACTGCCCAACGAGCCATAAACCGTCCATTAGTGATCTCAGGGGCGTGGTGTGCTGGGCACTGTGCGTGTCTTTGGATGCATACAGCTCAGCAAGGGGGCACGGATGGGCGCGCACATACGCGGGAGTCTCTTTAACCTGGTCAACACCTGCATTCTGGATTGAGATCACTACCCAGTGAGCCATAATCCATCCATATGTGATAGAAGAATGGTCACATTTTGGTATCTATCTCTAAGGATCGATTGGGGGGGAAGGTTTCATCTGCTCCCCTCTATCAGGATAAATAGAGATGACATGGAGCTCTTCATCAGGAATGAGGAGCGATCGCACGTGCTCAGTGTACACATTGGGAAATGCTATCTTTTCATTGGTCTGATTGTTGGCTACCAAGGTGAACCCTTGCATGCGCTGTCAGCTTTATGGTTTGTTTTAGCTATCTTGAACATACTTTATTTTCCTTTTTTTTAAATAATTTACTGGCGATAAGCGTTTTTTGTTTTTTTTTTAAAGCGGCTATTTATTTTGTCGGAGATGCAGGCTGGCGATCCTTCGTCCTAATTTAACTCCGGAGCTCTTTATTGCATAATGAAGCAGCCCTTCTAGAGGTAGTGGCACTCGTTTTAAGTGTCCTTGTAATTTTTACTAGCTCTGGACAGTAATTACAGATTACAGTCATTCACTTCCATTCCCAATTGGCCTCCCAGTCACCTTCAAACACCAGGAGGAAAGAGCGGTGTGTGTGAAAGGAAACAACACGTTGGGAAGGAAGATAAGTGAAATAAAGTCATGATCTGCACGCCGTATAAGACTCGCTCTGAATGCCTTAAAGTGTACCTGTCACTCACAGAGGCACGGATCACTAACGCTAGGAGATACATTCACACGCAAAATCGCAACCTTTCCAGCAACACACAGAAACGCGTTGCCCTTTTAGTAAACGCAATAATTGTTAATGGCACTCCCCATGCATCTGGGATGGTCTGCGTTTTCACACACTCCAAATACATGGTGCCGTGGTTGCGCAATTTCTCAAAAAAGGGTGGCGGCTGGTGGGTCGGGTCACCCGCACTTACCCCATCTAGGTCGCAGGCAGCGCTCCTCCAAGCGTCTCCTCCTCCCCTGCATCACGCCATGCGTCTCCTCCCTCCTCTCCTATCCTCTGTGCGCCGTGCGTCTCCTCCCTCCTCCTCCTCCTAGGCGGTCAATCGGATCACCTCTCCATTCGGCCAATCAGGTGACGGGTCTCACGACCCGCTTTCTGATTGGCTGGGAGGAGAATCAGGAAGGCGATAGCGAATATTTATTCGTTATTGTCACGCAACTGGGTAGGATCGCTGCGCCCCGAGCTCACCCTTTTTTTGAAGTCTATTAGGGCCTCAGGCTCTAATCACGTGCTTCAAAAAATAAAAAACCCCATTGGAATCTATGCGTCGGCGCCCCGCGTGTAGATTAGGGGGCTGGACGCATAGATGGGGGGCGGGGGGTGCGCCCTGCATTACGGACAATAAATGGAAAGGGATAACAGGATTATAGCGGTGCCAAAGAATAGAGATTGACAAAGATATCAAATTTAACAAACCTTAATTATTAAACATGAAAACACAGTTGGTAAAATTTGCATACAGTCATGCTGTGGTCAGTGTTGTTCATTGTAGGTAGAAATTAGTACTGTGACGTCTCCTCCCAACATGTTTCGCCTTTTTACTGGCTTTTTCAGGGGATTTTGTACGACACAGCTATCTTGACAGACTAGAATGCAAACAAAAAATTAATTTTGTACATTGGAATCCATGCGTCGGCGCCCCAAATGTAGATTAGGGGGCTGGACGCATGGATAGGGGTGCATTACGGACAAGAAATGGAAAGGGATAACAGGATTATAGCGGTGCCAAAAAATAGAGATTGACAAAGATAAAAAATTTAACAAACTTTAATTATTTGTTAAATTTAACAAACTTTAATTATTATGAAAACACAGTTGGTAAAATTTGCATACAGTCATGCTGTGTTGTACATTGTAGGTAGAAATTAGTACTGTGACGTCTCCTCCCAACATGTTTCGCCTTTTTACTGGGTGCTTCAGGGGATTTTGTACGACACAGCTACCTTGACAGACTAGAATGCAAACAGAGAATCATTTTGTACATAATAACAAAAAAGAAAAACATGTAGTAACAATATGTATATCATCGGTACATTAAAATTATTGATAACATAGATTCTTCCTATCAAACCCAAAACTTGCTTACCCAAGTAACCACTAGAGATCCCCAACCTGAGGGTCAGCAACAAGGAAAGGAGAAGGGCTGGCGCATGGCCACAAAGGATATAGAAAGACCAAGCTAAAATGAACAAAGTGCACGATTTTAATCAACAAATTAGTGGACAAATTCATATCCAGGAATGCCACTGGTCAGGGACTGTCTTCTGAGCATTTCTTGCGTGTAGGGTAGCCCATTGAAATTCATAGACTGCCCTATATGCGACGCATGGAAAGGCGCGGAACAGCACAAGCGCTCAGATGACAAGAACCTTGCCTAAGAAGTGATTGACATCCCTTGTACAAATGTGGGTGTCAGCATGTAAAACCCTCAAGCCGCACATCGCCGCAGGTCCACTATTGAGGAGTATGTCGCAGTCTCAGCCCCCCCAACGTGTTTCGTTCCGCCCCGGAGCTTAATCATGGGGGTAAAGCCGTGGCCTGTCTGAAGCCTAGGCTGAGACTGCTACATCGCTGCAAATCCACTATAGGGAAGTAAGTGGCAGTCTTAGGCCGGGCTTCAGCCAGGCCACGGCCCCAATGCGTTTCGTTCCTTCCCGGAGCTTAAAGCGGAAGTAAAGTCCGCTGTATTTTTTTTTTCAAGGCCCCCCAGGTCGATTATGCCATAATGTATTAGTATGCACAGCATATTAGTACATTATGACAGACTTACCTGTCATATGGTGTCTTCCCAGCACATCGCTGGGATCGATCCGGCAGGCCCCCGTTGCTCCTGTCTTTGCCAGGTCTTTTCTTCTTTCTTTCGGGTCCCGTGCCTTCGGCCACTTGATAGGCCAGGCCGCGATGATGCCACTCCCGTTAATCTGCACGGAAGTCACATCACCGCAGCACGGATCAGGGGGTGTAAATTTTCACTGAACTGCGCATGCACGGCTCAGTGAACATGACAACTGACAGGCAGAAGGATGCATTTATAGCAGAAGAGACCAATTGGGTCTCTTCTGTCATAAATACCCTGCCTGTCAGCCATTTGCTTAGACAGCAACTTTACTTCCACTTTAAGCATGGGGGTGGAGTGAAACGCGTTGGAGCATGGCCTGGCCCGAACCTGGGCTGAGACTGCCACATACTCCTCTATAGTGGATTTGCAGCGATGTGCGGCTTGAGGGATTTTTTTTCTGCATTACAGATTGACATGCTTGACGAGTGATTGTCTTCATTCTCTGATGGCTTTAGGGTTCATACACAGTGGACATTTGTAGGCATTTACTGCGCCTATTGTAAATCTCCCGGTGCTTTCCCACATCTAGGGAGCCACAGGTGCCATGTACAGCCTGCTATACAAGTGAATGGCTGTATGTGGCTACGATGCAACGATCAGCGTTTTCCCACACACACGAATCCAGCGTATTTTGTGTGTCTGATGTGTATGCACAGGTGAACACCAATGCAAGGATATCCTCCCTTGCAGTGGGACTGCCATTGCACATCAAGAGACAAATGCTCATTTACCTCCTTTTGAAGGGGAAAATAGCTTTACTTACCCAATCCTCTACTTCTGCAGGGTCCTCCTAGGCTAGGGGGCACTGTGGGAAGTTGGGGAGCACTGTAGGGTCTGAGGGCTCTCAGGGGGACTGGGGACACTCTGGGGGGTTGAGGGGAATTCTGTGAGGTTGGGAGCACCACGGGAATTAGGGGGCACTGTGGGAGGTTGGGGAGCACTGTAGGGTCTGAGGGCTCTCAAAGGGACTGGGGGCACTCGGGGGGGGGGGGTGTTGAGGGGAATTCTGGGAGGTTGGGAGCACTATGGGAACTATGGGAGGTTGGGGAGCACTGTAGGGTCTGAGGGCTCTCAGGGGGACTGGGGGCACTCGGGGGGGGGGTGTTGAGGGGAATTCTGGGAGTTTGGAAGCACTATGGGAACTATGGGAGGTTGGGGAGCACTGTAGGGTCTGAGGGCTCTCAGGGGGCCTGGGGGCACTCTGGGTGGGGAGGGAATTCTTGCAGGTTGGGAGCACTATGGGAGGTTGGAGAGCACTGTAGGGTCTGAGGGCTCTCAGGGGGCCGGGGGGGGGGTTGAGGGGAATTCTTGCAGGTTGGGAGCACTATGGGAACTATGGGAGGTTGGAGAGCACTGTAGAGTCTGAGGGCTCTCAGGGGGACTGGGGGCACTCTGGGGGGTTACGAGAAATTCTGGGAGGTTGAGAGCACTATGGGAACTAGGGGGCACTGTGGAAGGTTGGGGAGCACTGTAGGGTCTGAGGGCTCTCAAGGGGACTGGGGGAACTCTGGAGGGTTGAGGGGAATTCTAGGAGGTTGGGAGCACTATGGGAACTAGGAGGCACTGTGGAAGGTCGGGGATTCTGCAGCTGGCTGGAGGCCCGGGAGGTGGGAGGCTGCCACTGCCTGATGGTTGAGAACCACTGGTCTAGGGGAAATGCAGTTCTACTTACCTGATCCTCCATTCCCCCCCCATTGCCTCTAGGGTGACTGGTCTTGCCTCTGCCCCCTCCTGCAGTTTTCTGCATGCAGCCTGCAGTGGATGTAGCTTGCTGGGCCCCTCCTACAGCTCTGCTCTCTCTCCTTATGCAGAGTGTCTGGCCTTGTCTCCGCCCCCTCCTGTAGTTTGTTTGCAGGCAGCCTGCAGTGGGTGGAGCCTGCTGGGCCCCTCTCACAGCTCTGCTGTCTCTCTTTGTGCAGGGTGACTAGTCTTGTCTCTGCCTCCTTCTGTGGTTTGCCGCAGGTAGCCTGTAGTAGGTGGAGCCTGCTATGCCCCTCCCACAGCTCTGCTCTCTCTGCTTGTGCAGGTTGACTGGTTTTGTCTCCGCCCCCTCCTGCAGTTTTCTGCAGGCAGCCTGCAGTGGGTGGGGCTTGCTGGGCCCCTCCCACAGCTCTGCACAGGGTATGTGATGATGACACTGCTACTTTTGCAAAGTAATATCTGGGTTTGTTGCACACAAAGTGGCTTTATATCCTTTGTGGCTATTGAAGAACATATTTAAATAAAAAAAATTTTGTGGCCAGAGTTCAGCTTTAAGTTCTACTATGTGAATGAGAACATGCAACAGATATAAGGTAGGTGTCATCCATATTTGGCAGTTTCTTTCAAGCAACAGGTAGGTGTTCTTTTTTTTTTTTTTAGTTTTTTTTTTTTTTTACTTCTAGTTCAGATGAAGATATCAACCGGAAAGTACGGCTCAATCAGACAGAAAAGTTATTAAGCCAATGATGTCAATATTTTAGTACAGATTTTTTTTTTTTTTCTAAAGAAATAGCCTCTCCGGTCCTGGAAATGGAATGTGATCTGGCCCGGCGTTGGGCGGCCTCCTGATCTGACATTCTCCAGGCAAGACAATAGCACAATGCCGCTCGGCCCTCCACATCCACACAGCAGGAACTGTGCTTGGTAACGCTGCACACGGTCCCCCAAGTACAATGGCAGCAGGTCAGCGGCCGGCGTGTGGCTGAGGGATGTCTTGTAACCGCAGACTTTGCGAGACGTCGCCGAGACTTTTTCTAGTGTCACTCGAAAAAAAAAAAAAAAAAAACTCTGTTTAAAGTCGTCTAAAAAAAAAAATAAAATGCTGGGCCCCTCCGCGGGCCAACCTTTCCCTCTCCCATAGCCCCGGTCTAATCAACCCCTATAATTTATGCAGAAAATATGATTTATATTTAATTTCACCACACTTGCTTTGTTAATTTGAGATGTAATTAACCCGTCGCCACGGCAACTAATTTTGTGATGCCGTAAATTACCGCTGCCTTTTCATCAAAATTCAGTTACTCCGGCTCCTGTGTGCAAGGCGCTGATGCAATTAGGTTGCTAGGGGCGACCGAAAAAAGTGCGTTCGTTCTTCTTCTTTTTTTTTTTTTTTTTTTTTGTGAGACCGCCAAGAGGAGAATTGACTTAAAAAAATAAAAATAAAAGAGCTGCCAGCTTAGGTCTCTGCAGGTATGTGCCACCTCCCCTTCCCCCAGGGGACCCCACTGTCATACATGTGCCATTTAAGTGCCTGCTGATCTCAGATGGGGGTATTCCTCCTTGAAATTATTTTATTTTGTGATTTTTTTTTTTTACGTACGCGCCTGCAGTTCGGTGTTACAATGCTAACAAATTTTTGGACCCGAGAGGACGGTAATTTTATCAGAAACACTTGACTACCATATTGTGTGATTTAGCGGCAATCCAGCCTGGAGTATATGACGGGGAATGGCCATGGGATGCAGCATCTGTGCCATATAAATAAAATGCATGGAATTTTTCCTACCTACAAAAATCTTTTTTTGTTTTTCTTTTTTATATAAACTAATAGATACAAAAAAAAAAAAAATTAATTATTGAGTTTTTCTATTGACCTTCAGAGCTTACAATCTTTTCTCCAGGGGCCATCTACTTTTACCAATAAATTGAAGGGCAGTGATAAAAAAAAAAAAAAAAAAAATTAGAATAATATTATTAAATCTCCCATAAATTAGTTGTAAACATATTCGATTTTTATATTGTCCTCCTCCGCATTGGATTACGGGGCGGCCTGTGCAGATTTTGACGCTCACCCATACGGCTTGGAACACCATGACATCGCTTTGCAAGGTCCGGCAGTGGACGGCAATGACGGCGGAAGACGACAGTTTTCTACCGTCCTGCAGAAGAGTTTGCGTACATCAGATTTTTTTTTTTTTTTTGCTTTTTTTTTTTTTTTTTATTTAAAACAAAACCCCTCTGTGTTGCTTTTGTCACGTTAATTCCCATTTTGCCAACACCAGGGGCCCAGGCAGACGAGTTACCAAGGAACGCAAAATTTTAATTAGTGTATTTTAATCATTCAGGCTTTTCAAGCTAATCCACATACCCCAGAGAATTCCCAAGATGCTGCTCTATGCTGCGTTACCATTTATTGTTGAGTCTATTATAATTACTGTTAGCAGGTGGGGACTGCAAGATGTTTATTATGAGTTTTTCATCTTTAGTGTAATTACTGAGGAAAAAAACACAAAATAAAAAGAAGTGGTGACTCTTTGATTCCTAGACAACACTTTTCACATTTTTCTACAATTCTCCCCACCCATCTTTATTTTTGGCAACTCCTGGCAGACAGGTGCGAGCTGCTGAAAGTTTGCTGATACTGTTGGTTCACTGTTAGAACATGTGTGTGGTTGGGGGGGGGGGGGGTGACAACAAGCTTACAGTATATTTATGATTGCTGGAGGCCACAAGTGATCTGAACTATGGCTAGCCATAATAGTGCCCGTAGGATAGGCTGGCTAGGTATGTATAAGTCTATGGAGCACAGAGTAGGTTGCCCATCACCAGCAACCTATATCTCGGTTGATTCGTCCTTACTCCTAAGGTCAGTTGGCCAGGAGGTGTTTGGAAAAGTTGCATACTTCTAATAGAGATATAGTAGTTTTCTGATCTGACCACAACAATGGGTAATCATCATCTAATGCTGGGGGGGGCAACTACTGTGTTCAAGTAAGGCGGGCAGTAAATGGGTAGAAGGGTTGTAAAGGACTGTGTGGAGCTCCATAGAAAATTTGATTTTAACGTCTGTGGAGCACAGAGTAGGTAAACCATCGCCACTAACCTTTACCTCAGTCGATTCGTCCTTACCCCTTAGGTCAATCGGCCGGGAGGTGTTTGGAAAAGTTGCATACTGCCAATAGAGATATAGTCGTTTTCTGATCTGACCACGTTAGGGTAACCATCATTTAATGCCAAGGATGGGGGGTCAACTAGTATGTTCAGGTAAGGCGTCTCAGCTTATATCTCAGTTTATTTGTCCTCTCCCCTAAGGTCAGCTGGCCAGGAGGTGTTTGGAAAAGTTGCATACTGCCAATAGAGATATAGTCATTTTATGATCTGACCACAGCAGTAGGCAATCATCATCTAATACCAGGGGGTTAACTACTGTGTTCAAGTAAGGTGGCCAGTAAAAGAGGAAAAAGTTTGTGGGGGACCCTATGGAGTTCCATGGAAAATTATGTTTTCAAGTCTATGGAGCACAAAGTAGGTAGACCATCACCACCAAATTATATCTCAGTTGATTCATCATTCCCCCTAAGGTCAGTTGGTTGGGAAGTTTTTGGAAAGTTGCATACTGTCAATAGAGATTTAGTCAATTTATGATCTGACCACATTAGGGTAACTATCATCTATTGCAGGGGTCTTCAAACTGCGGCCCTCCAGGTGTTCAGGAACTATAATTCCCATCATGCCTAGTCATGTCTGTGAATGTCAGAGTTTTACAATGCCTCATGGGATGTGTAGTTCTGCAACAGCTGGAGGGCCGTAGTTTGAGGATCCCTGATCTAATGCCAAGGATGGGGGGTCAACTAGTATGTTCAGATAAGGCGGCTCAGTGAAGGATTGTGGAGGACTGTAAGTGAGCTTACAGCATATTTACGATTGCTGAAGACCACAAGTGATCTAAACTAAAGCTAGCCATAAAAATCAAGTGGCCATTTAATATGTGTGACCAATGAGATTCCCCAGAAGATGAACATGCAGACTCAGCATGCCTGGGTAGGTATGTTTATGTCAGTGGAGCAGAGAGTAGGTAGACCATCACCATCAATTTATATCTCAGTTGATTCGTCCTTCCCCCTAAGATTAGTTGGCTAGGAGTTGTTTGGAAAAGTGGCATACAATCAATAGAGATATACGGTAGATTCTATAGTATGTATAGTTTTCTGATCTGACCACATTAAGGTAACCATCATCTAATGCCAAGGGTAGGGGGGTCAACTAGTGTATTCAGGTAAGGTGGCTCAGTAAAACAGTAGAAAGATTGCGAAGAACTCTATGGGGTGATTCATTAAAACTGTGTGTGCAGGCAGCAAGCTTACAGCATATTTATGATTGCTGGAGACCACAAGTTACCTAAATTAAAGCTACCCATAATAATCAAGTACCCATTGAATGTGTGGGAATGGTGTGGCTGCCCAGAGAAAGGAACATGCACACTCAGCATGCCTGGGTAGATATGTTTATGTCTATAGAGCAGAGAGTAGGTAGACCATCGCCATCAGCTTATACTTCCTTGATTCGTCCTTCCCCCTAAGATCAGTTGGCCAGAAAGGAATTTGGAAAAATTGCATACAGCCAATAGAGATATAGTTTTTTTTTGATCTGACTGCAACTAGTGTGTAAAAGAGTAGAAGGTTTGTGGAGGACCCTATGGAGCTCCTTGGAGAATTTTTTTTCCATAAAATAAACAGAAAACCCAATTGCTTGCTCTTGTCAAAATATATTCTTTTGTACTCGTTTATTTCTCAAGCAAAAGTAAAAATAAATTACATGAGATAAAAACAAATTAGAAAAAGGGTCTTGGGGATCAGGTTAATATTATAATTAATTAATGACAAAGGGGCAAGATGGAGGGATCAAACCGAAAAACACCACATCCCAAATGAAAGAAATTTGGAAGCTGAGGAACGGGGCAGAGAGGTGACAAACCTCGGGACTTTTAAGGTGTTTGGGTATAAGGGATCAAGAATCAACAGGTTACATAAAATTCAAAGGTTTGTCACCTCTCTGCACCGTTCCTCAGCATTATAATTAGTTAGGTAATTAATAAGCAGACCTTACTAAAACCCACTGGGTTAAGGAAGCTACCATGTTTACCACACTCGGTTTAGGTCATTAATACCTTGTAAAAATAGTGCTTGGGATCATTGGCAGTTTATGAAAGAATGGATTTCAATCTGTTTTTGTAAACTGGAGATCTTTCCAGGGATGGCCTCATCCATTCTGTCTGGGGCATATCTTGAATATAAGATGCGATGTATTTGCTATTTGGAACATGCCTAACACCAGAGATCGGTGAATTTTGAGATGTAATGGTTGGAAGTGCTAGTAGACAGAACAAACTGAAATGTGCAGCTTTCCATGCCTAGCTTACTCTAGCATCAAATGTAATGCAATAAGTGGGCATCAAGTAGTATTTGGGTCATTATTGTAGACTGTGCTGGTAGTGCATAGAAATTAAATAACCAATCCAAATCAATACGCTTAGCAGAAGCAGAGAGGTTGGTCATACGGCTTATCCACTCTCTAAAAACTATAAATGAAGTCGGAACATTAGTTGTGACTTAACATTACTGTAGGTCAGAGTAGACCAGAATTCCTAATACGGTCAAATTAAGAGCCCACCCCTAACACTTAGTGATGGAGATTGTGGTTTATCTTTTTATGGTAGCCCTGCAATTTAAGATAAAGTGGATGTTTGTTTTGTATTCAGTATGCTGCCTGAATAGTTTTTCTTCAAGTGGCTAGTTTAGCATCCAGGATGTGAAGGGTGATGGAATTGCCCTAAGCTGCATGATCTTACCACAACCCTAGAAGTCTATAAACATAAAAACCTCTCTCTTTATTTTCTTGGCATGGATTTATGTTACAAATCTACTGAAGCAGCAGTTACAACAGGGTCAGTGAAAAAAAAAAGTGCCCCTTTGTAGGAATAAAACCTTGCCCAAGTGCTGTAACTCCGGTCAACAGTGCCCTTATGCCAATAATGTTTGGTATACCATGCTGGTAAAGTAGTGGTCTCCAAACTGCAACCTGGGGGCCAGATGCAGCCCTTTGCTTACTTTTATCTGGGCATTGAGGCACTATTTTATCCACTGATACCTTTGGGCCACAGTTTGCTTGCTTTTACTGGCCCTTGGGGCAATATTTCATCCATCGATACCAATAGAGCATAATTCCCCCCACCCCCTCCACTGACCCCAGTGAAGGGGCACAATTCTTTTCAATGACACTAATAATCGGGACAAAATCCCTCCCAATGACACCAACAATAGGGCACAATTCCTCCCACTCACAATGGGGCATTGTTTTTTCCAACTGACATTGGGATGTTTTCTACTCCCAGTTGCCATAGTCCAGTCCCCCAAAAGGCTGAAGGACAGTAACTTGGCCCTTTGTTTAGAAAATTTGGAGACCCCCTATACTAAAGTAATGGAGTCCACTCAAAGGGCTTTAATCTAAGTTTTGAATATTCCAGGACAGTCACATTAAGTAAGCACCTTTGAATGCAACACTCACCTTCAGTGCCAAGCTGTCCTCCAAAGTAATTTCCACCACTAGATGTCTTCAGTTTTTGGGCTGAATGACAGCCAGCTTCAGTCAACCCAAGTTGTTGTGGACCGGCATCATCACACGGTCCGAGCTTGTGGTATCGCAACACAAATTGTTGCTCATAATTTCATTATGCCCACTGCCTCAAAGAACAAGGAAGACCTGGGATGTTACTTGACCTGACCAGCATGAAGACCATTGGTAAAAATGCATGTACCATCTTTTTTTTTTTGTATAATCTTTATTTATTAAAGACAAGGCATCACAACTCAATGAGCAGTGCCATTGGCATAAGGAGCATATGTTGCAAGAGTCATATATACCAAAGTATAAAACGCATAAAATACAGATAACATAGGTATTATATCAGGAAGTATTAAAGGGGCAACAATCATGTAGCAGGGTGAAAGCGGGGCACCCCCCCCTCACAGGGAGTGAGGGAAACCCCAACCATCCTTTCTTTTACATATAGATGCCATATAAGGAATAATTTCAATAGGAAAGTGGAATGGCCAGCTTCCAAGACAACAAGTAATAACAGTGTGCTAAAGAAATTAATGGCTGGGTCCTCCGGACGGGGTGCAAGGGGAGGGGGGCATAAAAAGGCCTCCAACTAACCACTCCCTGCATGCCACGCATACCAGGGCTACCCTAAGGCAGAGCATTTGCGACACGGAGACAAAACAATGCCAACCCCAGATGAGCTGGTCCACCCCATAGCGACAAATTATCTAGTCTGCCTGTCCAGCTAGCACATGATCTTATAACTTCCATCTTTTTTTTTTTTTTTTAAGTGTGGAGGGGGCCTAGGAGATGAGGGCTTTCAGAAAATATCAATTTTTTGTGATATGTTGGAAAATTATCAGGATATGGTTGCTACACTCACTGTATGCAATTATCCTTTCATTCAGTTATTTTAAATCTGTCCGCTCTTTCTCCACACAGGAGCTAACGATCTGATGACATCCATCTATTGTATGCGATATTGATGTCATTGAAACTCTGAATACTAACGTTTTTAGGTGTTGGGTGGCCAGGACATAACTTGCACATCCAGCCACACATTACAACCCTTTTACCCCCTGGGCTCACTTCAGAGAGTCTCATCCAACCCACTGTGTAACTCGTCAAGTACAACATAGTGATTGTAACACATTTTCGAGGAGCTTGATGAGTCCACCAAGAGCTGGTGACATAATTTGATGTATGACAACCAATATTCACAGGGAGATGGGTCAATTACCTTTAAATCAATCAAAAGGCCAGAATTATCTAGTGTCGGAAAAGTCTATCCGATAAAACCCATTTATCACCTACTATATTATCCTGTTAAGATAATTTATAAAACTATCTAAAAACAAGTAAAACCAAGAAGTAAATGAAAATTTATTGTAAACGGGTATTCAAGGCTGATGTATGTGTTTGACCAGAAACGCTGTGTAATCTGCTTAAAAATGATACTTCCTTTGAACAGACTCTGTAAAACTAATGGAATTTTCATGAGGTGTCTACTCAAGTGGATATTGTGAACAGAACTAAATGCACAAGTCAACATTTTCAAGTGATCTGCCTGCTAGCCACTAAAGGCCTAATTTAAACCGTTGTATGACAATCTTACAAAAACATTTTTTTTTTTTTTTTCATAATTACTATGTCCCAGTCTTGGTAGTCGCTTGGACAAGAGTAGGACCACACTTGACAGAGGCATCTACCAATGGTACATGGCCTCCTTCTATATATACAGACAGCAGCGGAACTTCCAGATGTCGCAAAGGTTTCCATGCCATTTAGGGCATTGGTTCTTGTAATTGCCCCTGATGCACCAATCCCCGCCCCCTCGCTTTGGCTCTGTGCCTGCTGCTTGAGGTCGTTGGAGTCACTGCAAGGCTGTGTGTGTGTGCCCATCATCCGTCATGTTCTCCCCCATCACCAGACCCACCGCCTGCGACCTTATCAGGGGGCTGTCCACCAGTGCTCAGGTGTCTGTCCAGGGCAGTGTTCCGGGGGGAGGGTATACCACCATTCTGTATGCTGATGCTGCATTCACATACTTATATAGTAGTCTCAGGTCGGGATATGGCTTGTCAATGACTGGACATGGGAGCTACAGGTTGCTGCATTCCATGCACGTGCAGGACCAGGGATCCCATTTATTATCATTACATAAAGGATCTGTAGGTTGTTTTGATGAATGGGAACACCATATTAAACATTAGACGACTGCACCGGGACTAATGGAAATGGCCCTGGGACCAGTGGGTCATGTGGGCCCTTCATGGTTTCTTGCATTGAGGCCCTGAAGGTTCTAATTACTACTTGGTATACAGATGTTGCAGACAGGTAATAATGAGATCCTCTTCTCTGGCTAATAGTGCAAAGTACTGGAGGATTTATTATTCTGAACTCGCTGTGAACTTCCCCACCTGTGTACCTCCCTCTTGCTACTTATAAGACCCAAATGGTACCTATACTCAAGACACCCACAGACATGTGATGATTATGAGCTGATCTAGCCAACTTTTACCAGATTTATAAGCAGTTGTATCATTGTTCTGTGATATCAGCAAATGTTTATGGGTGACTGGTCTTGGTGGAAGAATCATTACTGGTCCTCAAAGAAGGGTCTGACAGTAGGGTTGGCTGCTTGTCACATACACCCGTACACTCAACTGTAATGAGCATGTTTATGCCACAGTTGGCCATAAAAAAATAATTGTTCTCCACTCGAATCTTCCGATGAAGTTTAGGGCTGAATGCACAACTTGGAAATGATCTTAACTGGTTTTGATTCTGACCTTCAGACAGCCCACATGCTCCCCAATACTTTGCTGTAACACATTAGCTGCAAGTGGAGGCCGTGTCAATCAAGCATTAAATGTATCGGTGAAGGAACAAAACTCTTAGAAGCTTATTTGTAGAGAGTGCTTGTCATTTTCTGTAAAAAAAAAAAAAAAAAAAAACTGGAACAACTATTCTTTGTATCCTGAAAGCATTAGAAGGACGTCCATTATAAACCCATTTTACTTTTGTGTGCCTGGGCCCCCCAGCTGTCCCCAGCATGTGATCGACGCAGTTGTTAAACTAGAAGACAAAATAGTTGGCAACTTCCAGAGGTTGTTTTTCAAACTGGGGTTGCTATAGAAACGCTTGGGCCATCCAAGCCAGGGGGACAAAAATATCCCCTCATGCCCCCCTTCAAAACATAGGCAAACTGATATGATATCATAAACATAAGGGCAGCTGACAGAGGAGTGAGTGAAGGGCGTCCTCCTTTTCAGTATCGTCTGGGCGTTTTAAAATTTGCATGTTGAGTGTTTTGCTTGAGGGCCTCTTCCCATTTAATCACCGTTTTTAATGCAAAAAAGCAATCATCATCTTTTTTATGTAATGCTTAGCACTAGCACTGCTCCAGGACTTCTACTGCGTCACTGTGAAACGCGCAGAACTTTCTTAGTGCACTTAGAAATTTACAGGAAGTCAGATAGGGCTGCGGTAAGTGTATTCCACTAAAAACTGCGGGCAACGAGTGTGCTCTCTGCTGGGCTATAAATGAGAAGATCCACTATTGATCATTAGTATATAGTCTATTGAAACCAAAAGGTCCAAAATGCTATCTTTCCCATCTATACATAATGGCTATTAAAATATTTATCAAAAAAGGTATAATATATACGTACATACATATACACGTGTAAAGAGTGCTGAACCTTGATATCTAGATGCACAATTATCGGCCATACAAAAGCCACAGAGGCTTGTGATTGCTGCATTAGGAATAATTAGACTCCCAGGAGATCCCATACATCTGCAGCATGTGTTGGGTAAGCTGGCCATTAAGTCTAAGGCATTGTACCAGTTTGTCTCTAACCACCTGCAGAGAACAATTGTAGGTTTGCTGAAAATTTCCAGCCTAACCATTTTAAAGCGTTAGCAAATGTAGACAGTGGGACTTAACCTCTGAGTCACAGTAAAGCATGGTAAAAAAAGTCCTTATGGTGTGTTATTACAATGTGATTTTTGTTGTGTTTATACCGATGGAGCTGTGTTATTCCTTTAAAGCAGCCTTTTCTCAGCCAGGACTCTTGGGGTTCTTTAAGCAGTCAGCAACAAGCACATCTGTAAGAGGGATGCTTCTACACTGACCAATAATATAAGATGGTACTTTTCCTTGGACCCCAAATGAAGGGTGACACTTCTACACTGACCACCAATATAAGATGGATGGTACTTTTCCATTGACCGCAAAGTAGAGAGCCCCCCTGACCAACACTGACCAACAATGTAAGATGGTACTTTTCCATGAAACCCCAAAGTATAGGAGACACTTTTACACTGACCACCAATATAAGATGGATGGTACTTTTCCATTGACCGCAAAGTAGAGAGCCCCCCTTTCACTGACCAACAATGTAAGATGGTACTTTTCCATGAAACCCCAAAGTATAGGAGACACTTTTACACTGACCACCAATATAAGATTATACTTTTCCATGGGCCCAAAAAGAAAGGGTGACACTTCTACGCTGGCAACCAATATAAGATGGTACTTTTTCATGGACCCCAAAGAAAGGGTGACACTTTTACAATGACCACCATTATAAGATGGCACTTTTCCATGGACCCCAAAGTAAGGGTGACACTATTACACTGACCAACAATGTAAGGTGGTACTTTTCCATGGACCCCAAAGTATGGCAGACACTTTTACACTGACCACCAATATAAGATGGACCGTGGACCTTAAAGGAAGGGTGACACTTTTACACTGACCAACAATGTAAGATGGTACTTTTACACTGACCCTAAAGGAAGAGTGACATCTCTACACTCAACAACAGTGTAAGAATGTACCTTTCAAATGACCCCAAAAGAAGGATGGCACTTCTACATTGACCACCAATGTAAGATTGTACTTTTCTTTGGATACCGAAGGAAGAGTGACACTTCTACACTGACCAACAATGTAAAATGGTACTTTTCCACTGACTCCAAAGGAAGTGTAAGACTTTTAAACTGACCACCAATGGAGGATGGTAGTTTCATATGGATCTTGAAGGAAGGGAGACATATTTGCACTGACCTCCAATGTAAGTTGGTACTTTTCCACTGACCCCAAAGTATGGGAGGCATTTCTACACTCACCAACAATGTAAGATAGTGTTTTTCCACTGACCCTAAAGGAAGGGTAACAACTCTACACTGACCAGCAGTGTAAGCCGGTACCTTTCAAATGACCCCAACAGAAGTGTGACACTTCTACCTTGACCACCAACGGAGGATGACACTTTTCCACTGACCCCCAACAAAAAAAGGGTGACGTGTCTACGCTGACCAACAAGGTACTTTTCCTCTTACCTTAAAGGAATTGTGACACTTTTGCACTGACCACCAATGTAGGATGGTACTTTTTAATGGACCCCAATGGTAGACAGACATTTTGACTCTGATTGCCAATGTAAATGGTACTTTTACACTGACCGTAAAGGAAGGGTGATGACCAACAATGTTGGATGGTAGATTGCTATGGACTCTAAAGTAAGGGTGGCACTTCTCCACTGACCAACATTACAACATGCCAGTCTTCTATGGTTGACCATTTTAAAGGTACACTACAGTTTTCAGGGTCTGTGTTTAACTTACTGAATTCTATAAATTTTCTTTCATGTCAGGATAATTACTGAAAATACAGTAATATATAAAAAATACAGCTTTTTTGAGGGGTTTTGATGTCATCAGTCACTTAGTAGGCCTCATTGTACATTCTCCAGACTGGAAGCAAACATTTTCTGATTACAAGTAACCCATCTTTGTCAGATTAGCAATTGCTGTGCCTTGCCAATGCCAGTTCCCCCCTCCACCCTACGGCATGTTACATCTTCCTCGTGTTGTCCTCCCTGCGGCTATGAAAGCTTCCAGAGATGGCCTCCGATGCCAGGGGAACCACTTGGGCAGAGAAGAATTTCAGGAATGTGGAATACTTGTAGCAGGCTGGCAGTGCCCCAATCACATAATGACTGATGGCGGGAGAGCCTGTCGCTACATTGGTTCATTGTGAGCCCTGGGTGCCACTTGTTATACCAACTGTAACAAAGTGTAAAGTCAGCTGGGTAACGTTTCAAAACAATAACTGCTTATTGCTGGTAATAATAATATATCTATCTATAAATCCTTCCATCCATCCATCCATCCTCCCATCCATCTTCTCATCTATCCATCCCTCCATCCCTCCATCCACCCACCGATCCATTTATCCATCCATCCATCCATTCATCCACTCGCCCATCCACCCATTCATCCACTCGCCCATCCATTCATCCACTCACCCATCCATCCATCCACCTGCATGTCCATCCATCCAGTCATCCATCAATTCATCCATCTGTCCATCCTTCCATCTGTCCACTTGTTCATTCATCCACCTACTTATACATACATCCACCATTCAAACATCTCTCGGTCTGTCCATCCATCTATCCATCCATCTGTACGTCTGTGCACTTGTTCATCCGTCCATCTATCCATCCACCCATCCATTCACCCACTTACCCATCCACCCACCTTCCCACCTGCCTGTCCATACATCCAGTCATCCATCCATTCATCCATCAGTCCATCTGTCCATCCTTCCATCTGTCCACTTGCTCATTCATCCATCCACCTACTTATACATACATCCACCATTCAAACATCTCTTGGTCTGTCCATCCATCTATCCATCCATCCATGCATCCATCTATTTGTCCATCCATCTCCCAACCATCGATCTACTCATCCATCCACCCATACATGTATTCATCCATCCACCCACTCATCCATTTATCCATCCATCCACTTACCCATCCATCTATACACCTTTCCACCTGTCCATCCTTCCATCCATCTATCTGTCCATCCATCCACCTGTTCATCCATCCATACGTCAACCATTCATGCTTCTGTCTGTCCATCTGTCCATCCATCTATCTATCGTTCCATTCATTTATCCATCTATGGTAATCCATCTGTCCATCCTTCAGTCTGTCTGTCCACCTATCTGTCCTTCCATTCATCTGTCTGTCCATTTGTTTGTTTGTCTGTCCATCCATCTGTCCATCTATCTGACCATCCATCCACTTATCCATACGTCCACCATGCATGCATCTGTCTGTCCATCTGTTCATCCATCTATTCATCCATCTATCTATCCATCCGTCCATCTATTTACTTATACATCCACCCATCCAAGTGTCCGTCCAACCATCTATCCATCTATCGTTCCATCCATTTATCCATCTATGTTAATCCATCTACCCATCCATGTGTCCATCCATATATCCAGTCAAGAGGCTTTTACCAAGTAAAATGACGAGGAACTTTTATTAATATTGCAGAACACAAAGTTCCTATGTTCTTATAAACTTCAGGTTGGGTAATCCTGTGTACAATAAATGAAGCTGAGTCTTCTGAATTGACAAATCCACTCCCATTTTCAAGCAAGCAGCTTAAGGGGAAGGTGTCAGGCCCTTCATAGAGGCGGTAGATGGTTATAATGGGACGTACTGAACATGTATAGTACACTCGGTGGAGGCTGGAGCTGGCTTTCATCATCTAGGCAGGGCCGGGACAAGGGGTGGGTGAGAGGGACGGCTGCCCTGGGCGCAATGGTTTACTGCAGGGATGGGGGCGCCTACCTTCCGTTACAAGGCTGAAAGGAGTAGTGACAGCAGCAATGACTTTGACAAGCCGGTAACTGTTGAGCGTAGGATCCCCTAAGCTTGCACATCTTGAATGGGGGGGGGGGGGATGGGGGTTCGCGTTTGGCATCTTTGCCCTGGGCGCTGGATGTCCTTGTCCTGGCACTGCATCTAGGCAGCCACTTATTTAACTTTTTAACTCCCACGTCTATGGTAAAAGAGTGCCCAGTGCCAGTTATTTCTTCTTTTATTTTAAACTTGAGATCAGTAAAATAAATAAAAAAATGTCATTGTTCTTTTAAATTAGTAGCTCGGCCAAGAGGGTTAACTGCATCAAACTGAACGTGCAGCAGGATCTGGGCAGAACTACTGAGAAGTGAGTGGCCGGACAGATGTCGGCTGTTCTGTCCATGTTTAAGCACTAATTTATCCTGAGCTCCTGTCTGTGTGTACTCCTTGCAGCCATATATCACTCCAAAGCTTGTAACTTAGTAGCTGAATGAACTCTGTTTCAAAGGTTAATACCAAAATCTGGAGCGGATTAGGAAAAAATTACTTACAACACCATTAAAATTCTGAACTCTTTTTGTTGTGGCTGTAAATTAATTTAAAATGTCTTTTTATAAAAAAAAAGAAAAAAATCCAAAGAGAAATTGAGCCAACAGAGTAATCTGTAAAACGTCTGGCAGCAAGGAAAGTGTGGCTTCTATTGACAAGAAAAAATATGGAGCTTAACTAGAACCATATGGCAGCCACTCTGGAGAGAAGGAGCTGCAGAAAGGGAGAGCGGACACCGAGGAGGGCAGACAGGAGTAGATAGGGTGACCGTCTGTCTGCTGATTACCAGGGACAATGTTACCACCCCAGGGGAACCTCAGCCGGAGCTGCTGCCATAGTAAAAAGGCGCTGTCTTAAAAGGCCGTATTACTCGGGATATCAGCAGGTGTGTGCGAAAGGCACATGACTTCTCCAAGATTTCATTGTAAACTTCTTTTATCTTGTCCCGTCCCGTTGTACATGATATACAAGTTTTCTGCCGATGGTGGGGAGCCATCTGTTTCTGCCGGCTAAGAGACATTTGACACTGCACCCTCCCAATGTCTGTTTTATCCTCTTATTGTTGGGACAGGAGTCCTACCTGCACCAGAATGAATTTACGTAAATGTAAACCCAACGGAATAACATTTTGTCGGCCTAAAGCTCCACTCCGGGCTGCTGTTAAATTTGCTAATGCAGTTGGTCAAATGCTGGTTTGGCTAGAAGAGAATAAGGGCAAATACCTTGTTCCTTGCTCCCCTGGCATCTGGCGCTCTTCTCTTCCATGCTCCAGCGATTTGGGTGGACTGCCACCATCCCTGTTTACAATGGCAGCCAGAAGCTGGCGCTCTTCTCCTTATTGCTCCCAGGATGTAGGCGGTTCACACCAATTTTGCGTACGATGGTAGCCAGCAACTGGTGCTCTTCTTGTATTTTCGATGCTTCCAAGATATTGGCAGGCTCCCACCATTCTCTCATACAATGGCAGCCAGAAGCTGGCACTCTTCTCTTTCACACTCCCAGGATATAGGTGGGCTTCCATCATTCTCACATACAATGGCGGCCAGCAGGTGGCGCTCTTCTCTTCGGTGCCCCCAGAATGTAGGCAGGCTCCCACCATCCTCATGTACAATGGTAGTCAGCAGATGGCGCTCCTCTCTTCTCTTCGGTGCCCCCAGAATGTAGGCAGGCTCCCACCATCCTCATGTACAATGGTAGTCAGTAGGTGGTGCTCCTCTCTTCTCTTCAATGCTTCCAGGATGTAGGTGGGCTTCCACCATCCTCACGTACAATGGCAGCCAGCAGGTGGCGCTCTTGTCTTCTCTTTGAAACTCCCAGAATGTAGGCATCTTGCACCATCCTTGTGTACAATGACAGCCAGCAGCTGGCGCATGTGTCTTCGCTTCAATGCTCCTAGCATGTAGGCAGGCTCCCACCAACCTCATGTGCAATGGTAGCCAGCAACTGGCACTCTACCCTTCGACACTTCCAGTGTATAGGTGGACTTCCACCATCCTCACATTTTTTTAATGCTCCCAGGATGTTGGGTGAGCTTCTGCCATCCTCACCTACAAAGGCAGCCAGCAGTTGGCACTCTTCTGCTCGCCACTCCCAGGATGTAGGTGGGTGCCCACCATCCTTTACGCACAAAGGCAACCAGCAGCTAGTGTTCCTTTGATGCTCCCAGGATGTAGGTGGGCTCCCACCATCCTCACGTACAATGGCAGCCAGAAACTGTTGCTCGTCTCCTAAAGTTCACAGGATGTCCCTGGATCCCCAAAAAACTAGCTTCAACCAGCAGCTAGTGTTCCCGGGCTCCCACCATCCTCTTATACAATGGCAGCCACTAGCTGGCGCTCTTTCTTTGGCACTCTCGGGATGCAGGCAGGCTGCCACCATCCTCATGTACAATGGCAGCCAGTAGCAGGCTCTCTTTTCTTCTACCCTCCCAGGATGTAGGGGAGCTCCCACTGACCTGTACAATGGCAGCCAGCAACTGGTGTGCTTCTCTTTTTTTAATGCTCTTAGGATGTCGCCAGGCTCCCACCATCCTCATATACAGTACAGCGGCAGCCAGCGGTTGATGTCCTTTTCTTCCCTTTAACGCTCCCAAGATGTAGGTGGGCTCCCACCATTCTCATGCACAATGCAGGGTCACTGGTCCTGTATTGTACGTGATGATGTCAGAGAGCTGCAGCAAAAAGAAGTGGCTTTGAAGAACCCGTCATGTGGTTTGGAGGGAGCGAGAAGTAAGGTTTTCTTCTCTAGTCAAATGAGAATTTTACCCATGTAGTGCAGGGGGGGACCACACTGAATGGATATATTAGCAACAACCTGGAGTGAGGCTTTATGTACTGTGCATCATAATCAATTACCATTATTTCAAATAAAATATTTTTTATCACCTTATTTTATCCTTTGTTGCATCTCAGTGCTGCCTATCTGCTGCAACCTCTTTGTAGACACTTCTCATCTACATGCAACCCCAGCGATCCCTGCATGGCATTTCTCAGGCTGGACTCCAGACGGGGACAACAGAGAACGATGCCTGCGGTATCTTCGTTGAAACTGCAATTGTAGTCTCCATCGGAAAGCTTCTGTGGCAGGGTAACAACACAGGAGCAAAGATGGGCTATGGGGACAGAATGTTGTCACCATACAACAGGAAGTGCCTGAGAACAAGGAATTTCATGTCAGGATCACCAGAGATTATTTTATTGAACAGACTAAAAATGTTTTTTTAAAATTAGAGACGTTAAAGACTATATGAAATGTTAGTGATTGGGCTTACATGTACTTTAAAGTCCTTATAAAGCCATTAGCCAGATTCTAAATACATAAAAACACATACAGTAGGACACAAAAAATAACCAAAGTTCAGTCGTTGTAAATATATAAATGTAGTACACTCTGTATGGGATGGGTCTACTCCTAGAGGGGAGGCTTCAGTTATCTGCCCCTCCGGCTACATTTGGTAGAGTTCCCCCACAACATTACATTTTTATGGTTGCCCATTTTCATTCAGTTCATTTAATATCAAAAATAGCTTATTAACTCGATTTGAAGCTAAATGTTATTTCCTAATAGGTTTACATAAGAATAACATGGTTAAAAAATAATGACCGTCTGCCATCTGCCTGAAAGCTTGCCATCCTAGGCGCAGTCTATGCTGATCTTTCCATAGACCCGGACCTGTTGATATATGTGATGATAAAAAAAAAAAAATCAGGAAGGATGTAGCTGCCTCGCCGTCCCTTCCGCTCAAGCTGAAATATAGGCAAGAGCGGGTTCCCTGACCATGGTGTGGATTGAGGTAGACCGCATTGGGGGTTGATTTACTAAAGGCAAATAGGCTGCTAGGGAATTTTTCCATTCGCTTAGTGAATGTGGTGAAGTTGCCTTTTTGCAAAGAATACCCAATCACGTGCAAGAAAAATTAACAGAAAACACAGGGCTAGACTGATTCCCACACGTGGGGGATGATTTACTAAAGGCAAATAGACTATTCACTTTGCAAGGGAATTTTCCCCAAACTGGGGTGAAGTTGTGCTAAGTTCAATCATCCACGCATGTGCAAGCAAAAAATACTGTTTTTTTTTTTTTTTGTTAATCTGCCTTGCACGTGATTGGGTATTCTTTGAAAATTAACATTTCACCCCATTCACTAAGTTCTAAGTGGTTGGATGCCCCGGTGCAATGAATCTGATAAGATGACCCAGTACATTGAATGTGATTGGATGCCCCAGTACATTGAATATTCAAGTATTGGATGCCCTAGTACAGGGGTCTCCAAACTGCGGCCCAAGGGCCAGATGTGACCCCTTGCGGGCCTTTATGCGGCCCTTGGGGCACTATTCCTCCAAATGATATGAGGCTCCAGGAATGGGGCACTACTGTATGTCTCCCACTGATACCAATGATGGGATACTTTTTCCTCCTACTAATACGAATGATGGGGCACTTCTCCTCATACTGACCACTAACCCTGAGGCCATATTTATTCTCACTGATGCGGGGCTCGGGACATTTTCTACCCCCACTGGCCACAATTTGGCCCTCCTAAAGTCTGAAGAACAGTAGACTGGCCCTCTGTTTAAAACGTTTGGAGACCCCTGCCCTAGTAAATTGAATCTGGTTGAATGCCCCAGTACATTGTATCTGGATGGATGCCCCAGTCTGACTGGATATCCCAGTACATTGAATCTGGTTGGGTGCCCCAGTACACTGGATCTGGTTGGGTGCCCCAGTACACTGGATCTGGTTGGGTGCCCCAGTACATTGAATCTGGTTGGGTGCCCCAGTACATTAAATCTGGTTGGGTGCCCCAGTACACTGGATCTGGTTGGGTGCCCCAGTACTTTGAATCTGGTTGGATGCCCCAGTGCATTAAATCTGGATGGATGCCCCAGGACATTGAATCTGGTTGGGTGCCCCAGTACATTGAATCTGGTTGGATGCCCCAGTGCATTAAATCTGGATGGATGCCCCAGTACATTGTATCTGGTTGGGTGCCCCAGTACATTGAATCTGGTTGGGCGCCCCAGTACACTGGATCTGGTTGGGTGCCCCAGTACATTGAATCTGGTTGGGTGCCCCAGTACACTGGATCTGGTTGGGTGCCCCAGTACACTGGATCTGGTTGGGTGCCCCAGTACTTTGAATCTGGTTGGATTCAACAGTGCATTAAATCTGGATGGATGCCCCAGTACATTGAATCTGGTTGGGTGCCCCAGTACATTGAATCTGGTTGGATGCCCCAGTACATTGAATATGGTTGGATGCCCCAGTGCATTAAATCTGGATGGATGCCCCAGTACATTGTATCTGGTTGGGTGCCCCAGTACATTGAATCTGGTTGGGTGCCCCAGTACACTGGATCTGGTTGGGTGCCCCAGTACATTGAATCTGGTTGGGTGCCCCAGTACACTGGATCTGGTTGGGTGCCCCAGTACATTGAATCTGGTTGGATGCCCCAGTACATTGAATCTGGTTGGGTGCCCCAGTACATTGAATCTGGTTGGATGCCCCAGTACATTGAATCTGGTTGGGTGCCCCAGTACATTGAATCTGGTTGGATGCCCCAGTACATTGAATCTGGTTGGGTGCCCCAGTACATTGAATCTGGTTGGATGCCCCAGTGCATTAAATCTGGATGGATGCCCCAGTACATTGTATCTTGTTGGATGCCCCAGTACACTGGATCTGGTTGGGTGCCCCAGTACATTGAATCTTGTTGGATGCCCCAGTGCATTAAATCTGGATGGATGCCCCAGTACATTGTACATTGTATCTGGATGGATGCCCCAGTCTGACTGGATATCCCAGTACATTGAACCTGGTTGGATGCCCCAATGCATTGAATCCATTTGGATACCCCAGTACACTGAATCTGGTTGGGCGCCCCATAGGGTTGCCACACCATCCCTTTAATCCAGGACACACATTAATTACACAGGTTCTGTGGCTGATTAAGGTGGTAATTAAACTCACTTGGTGCCTTATCTGCAATCAATCAGCCTCAGAACCCGTGTAATTAATATGTGTCCTGGATTGAAGGGATGATGTGGCAACCCTAGTGCCCCAGTACATTAAATCTGGTTGAATGTCCCAGTACATTGAATCCGGTAGATGTCCCAAGGAGAGCATTCCCTAGCAAAGTTCTTTTCCCTTTGCAAAGTGGTTAGACTATTTGCCTTTAGTAAATCAACCCCCATGCGCAGGAAGGAATCCGTCTAGTCCCGTGTTTTCTGTGCTAGAAGAGGTCTGATCACTGGAGCTCCGGTTAACAAGCCGTATCATTTCCTATCACCCGAGGAGATGTTCCTCTCTGCTCGCTTTATGCTGTGGGTCACTTTGGTAATTCACATCCTTGTTCTGGCATCATGGTGCGTTCTCCCATGTGATGTAACCGTGCTTGTTATATAGGCAGAGCAGAGGTGATAAAACATCAGAGACGCAATTTCTACACTTTCCTTTTCTATTTCAAAGACTGTGCAGGCTGCAACACAACCTCCGTGAGGCAATAGCATTAGAGTTCAAATCATCTCCATGAGAAGTCACAAAGTTTCCCTCCTTGAAACCATTGTAGGTGACCATTGGCTACATATTGGGATTATTCCTAAACCTAAGTTATCGGTCTCTGACGATGGTGTGGTCATCAAGCTGGTATGGAGGGAGAAAGGTTGTGTCTTGGGCTGTAGTGCCCCCCCATTGAGAGTGGTAGAAAAGCCGAGAGACAAATGAATGATTGATAGATAGCCTCGTACACGCGATCGGATTTTCGGCCGGAAATTGATGACAGACTGTTTGCCTAAAATCCGAGCGTTAGTACGCTCCACAACAACACTGGAACCAATGACTACTCCATCAGAGGTACAACAACGTGCGGTTGAGGCCACCTGAAAGGTAATAGCCAATCCAGAGTGTCCAGATCTGTTTGAATTTAGAAACGGAATCTATAAAGTAGTACTTATGCCTCAGTGTTTTTAGTTGGGCACAATAAAATAATCATTACCCAGGTAATCTATTTGTTTAAATTCTTACCCTAGCTCTTGCCGTTTACAGCTTTCAGTGCTGGCTCCTGCTCTCTCAGTTCTACTCCCCTGAACTTTTAGTCTTCACTGGAAAGAGTTAACAGTGGACAGTGCAGTCTACAGCCAGTCTTTTAGATTGGAGAAGGTTGGGGGAGGAGAGAAGCCCTGGTATGTGAGATAAAGACCTTAGATAGTAAGGTCCTTGAGGTCAGGCACTCATAAATAGTGCTACATAAATAGTTGGCACTATATAAACACCTGTAATAAAATAAAATATGGTGCAACTGAAATTTTGGACAATGTAAGTGTAATTGGTACTATGTGTGTTTTTAAGGAAGAAAAAAAAAACCTAAAGAGGACACGTAGGGCCAAGAGTGCCGGTCCCCCTTCCTGAATCCTAGACCATGAGATTGGTCTCTCACCGTCATGGAAGGTGTTAATTCTGATCACCTTCTGGAGGGATTAGTTGCATGTCAGGAAGACATACAATGGCTCTGTTATTTATTCTCAGACAATTAAGCTTCCTCTGCCCGTGTCAGTAAATGATGACAGGGGCTCCATCCTACAGTATGTCTTTCCCAGCCCGCCTTTGTGCTGTCACAGCGGCATTTTCCCAAAATAAAATAACCCCATCGCCAACCTCCAGAGCAGTTCTCAAAGCCACAGGTCCCTGGGCAAATACATACTGCATGCAATATGGCATTTCATATAAAAGGGAAAAAAATAAAGGCATTTCTCATATCAGTGAATGAGGGCTTTGCTTTTAGTCTCTAACTTTTGCTGTCAGCATGGCACATTGAATGTGGTTGGATGCCCCAGTACATTGTATCTGGATGTATGCCCCGGTCTAATTGGATATCCCAGTACATTGAATCTGGTTGGATGCCCCAGTACACTGAATCTGGTTAGATGCCCCAGTACACTGAATCTGGTGGGATGTCCCAGTACATTGAATCTGGTTGGATGCCCCAGTACACTGAATCTGGTGGGATGCCCCAGTACATTGAATCTGGTGGGATGCCCCAGTATATTGAATCTGGTGCGATGCCCCAGTACTTTGAATCTGGTTGGATGCCCCAGTATATTGAATCTGGTGGGATGCCCCAGTATATTGAATCTGGTGGGATGCCCCAGTACTTTGAATCTAGTTGGATGCCCCAGTATATTGAATCTGGTTGGATGCCCCAGTATATTGAATCTGGTGGGATGCCCAAGTACACTGAATCTGGTTGGATGCCCCAGTACATTGAATCTGGTGGGATGCTCCAGTACATTGAATCTGGTGGGATGCCCCAGTACATTGTATCTGGTTGGGTGCCCCAGTACATTGTATCTGGTTGGGTGCCCCAGTATATTGAATCTGGTGGGATGCCCCAGTATATTGAATCTGGTGGGATGCCCCAGTATATTGAATCTGGTGGGATGCCCCAGTACTTTGAATCTGGTTGGATGCCCCAGTATATTGAATCTGGTTGGATGCCCCAGTATATTGAATCTGGTGGGATGCCCCAGTACTTTGAATCTGGTTGGATGCCCCAGTATATTGAATCTGGTGGGATGCCCCAGTGCATTGAATCCATTTGAATACCCCAGTACACTGAATTTGGTTGGGTGGCCCAGTACATTGAATCTGGTTGGATGCCCCAGTACATTGAATCTTGTTGGATGCCCGATTACCTTGAATCTGGTTGGATGCCCGATTACCTTGAATCTGGTTGGATGCCCCAGTACATTGAATCTGGTTCGATGTCCCAGTGCATTGAATCCATTTGCCCCAGTACATTCCATATGATTGGATGCTCCAGTACATTGAATCAGATTGGATGCCCCATTATATTGAATCTGATTGGATACTACGGCGCCTGTAAAAACCTAAACCTGAAATTTAAAATAATCCCTACAGCTTTACTGACATCACTTACCTGTAAGTAAGATGTTGCATGTTTTGTAGGCAGCTTGATTCTGGAGAAGTCTTCATTGCAGTTATGCCCTGTCCTCTTCCTGCCTCTGAACTTCTGGCACTAAAATGGTTAACATCTTCGGGTCTTCAGGCAAGACGGGTGGTCAAACAGGGACATGTTCCCTCCTCCTCCATTGTGAAAAATGTTCTTTGATTGGTTATTCTTGTAACACAAACTGTGAATGGAGTCTGGTCAGTCAGGGGATTCTCTCCTCCATTCACAAGCAGTGTAATCATTGAAAGTACTTTTCTCATTGGAGAAGGGGGGGGGGGGTGTTAGACCTTTAGACCGTCTGTCCGGCTGTTACTGCTGGTCTGCCTGAAGACCCGAAGCTGTTAACCATCGTAGCACTGAAGGTTAAGAGACAGGAAGAGGACGGGGCATCCCTTCAGTGAAGATTTCTCCAGGATTCAGCTGTCTGCTCGGTGTGAGATGTCCTTCACTACAGGTAAGTGATGTGACTAAAACTGTAGAGATTTTTTTTTTTCCAGCTAAAGATCAGCGTTAACATTTCCAGCAGATGTGTTCCTTCATGGCCAGGACTGACTGCTTCTCGCTGACCTTCTTGGTGGGATTTATTCTGTGAATTCTCATCCACAAAGAAAAATGATTTTTTTTTTCATGGTTGTCGTGGTGGAGAGAAATTTTCTCCTTCCGCGTTTCTGGTCCCCTCTGACATGTGTTGCACATTAAACCTTCATTTCCCAAGATTTACAACACATTAAGTAATTTGTAGGTTATTTCAACTTTAATCTGCTGAACTCAAGAAAACCAGAATTAAATTTAAAACACACAATAGCATGAAATGACAGGGAACGGATTTTTTTCCCACTGAAACTGTCCCGTTTTTTTTTTTCTTGTTTTAATGTTTCTTCATCCTCTAATTTAACTAAATACTATGCCGGGATTATATTATTTTCATCAACTGGTTTATGTAATAGAGGCTTTAAAGTTGAAGTTTAGTTATGGCGACTTTTACATAGTTCCAGTGGTCCGGCTTGTAAGTATGTATGTGTCTTACCTATGGGATCTGGAAACTGGAAATCGTTGTAGTTGATACCGCTAATACAGTGATCTCCACCCACCTTCTGGGTCCTGTGCCAAGCGGCTGCCCTGCTGCATTGTGAACACAGGGGGCGGTATTACTCAATGAATGCAAAGTCTTCTCTGATTGGGTGAGATGGAAAAGTGGGGTGGTCATGTCACAGGATGGGATCCCCGTGGAAGCTGGAATTCGCTGTAGTAGGCACCATTACTAGAAGGATCTACACCAGCTTCTGGGTCCTGTACCAAGCAGCTATCTTGCTGCTTAGTGAACACAGGTTGCTTGCTTGGCCCAGGAGCCATTCAAAGAACACTTTTTACATTTTCCCAGTGAATGCAAACCATTCTCTGATTGGATGAGGTAGAAAGGCGGGGCGGTGATTTCACAGGGTTGGATCCCCATGGAAGCTGGAAATCATTATAGTATACAACGCTAATGCAGTGATCTCCACCCACCTTCTGGGTCCTGTGCCGTGCGGCTGCCCTGCTGCATAGTGAACACAGGGGGCGGTATTACTCAATGAATGCAAAGTGTTCTCTGATTGGATGAGATGGAAAAGTAGGGTGGTGATGTCAGAGGATGGGATCCCCATGGAAGCTGGAATTTGCTGTAGTAGGCACCACTACTAGAAGGATCTACACCAGCTTCTAGGGTCCTGTACTGAGCAGCTATCTTGCTGCTTAGTGAACACAGGTTGCTTGCTTGGCCCAGGAGCCATTCAGAGAACACTTTTTAAATTTTCCCAATGAATGCAAACCATTCTCTGATTGGACGAGGTAGAAAGGCGGAGTGATGATATCACAGGGTTGGATCCCCATGGAAGCTGGAAATCATTGTAGTATACAATGCTAATGCAGTGATCTCCACTACCTTCTGGGTCCTGTGCCTAGCGGCTGCCCTGCTACTTGGTGAACACAGGGGGCGCAATAACACAATGAATACAATGTGTTTTCTGATTGGATGAGGGGGAAAGGTGGGGCGGTGATGTCACTGGGTGGGTCTTAGATTGGAAGATGGAATTCATTGTAGTAGGCAGCACTACTGCAAGGTTTTCTACCAGCTTATGGGTCCTGAACCGAGTGGCTATCTTGCTGCTTAGTGGACACTTTGCATTTTCCCAATGAAGGTTTCTCTGATTGGATAAGGTGGAAAGGCGGGGGGGGGGGGGTCACAGGGTGGGATCCCCATGGAAGTTTGAAATCACTGTAGTAGGCACCACTACTACAAGGATCTCCAGGTCCTCTACCGAGCAGCTACGTTGCTGCTTAGTGAACACAGGTTACTCATTTGGCACAGGCAGTATTTAGAGAACACTTTGCATTTTCCCATTAGATTGATTCTGTGTGTGACTTTGTACTATTAATAAAATATCAAATATAATATTATTATTATTATTATTATTATTATTATTATTATTAATAGTAATAAAAATACACATATAAATGTAACACAATAAGAAAAAAATCAAAGTGGACTCATTAATTGAGTCTGTGTGTGACTTGATAGGTTGGACTTGATGGACTTGTGTCTTTTTTCAACCTCGCCTACTATGTAACTGTGTAACTATGTATGTGACTGTGCACAAATAGCTAATATAAATAATAAAATAATACTACTTATAAAATATATAAAATATATTATAATTTATAATAAAATACCAATAATAATACACCATTAAATGTGAACAAGATTCAAAAGAGAAAAAACAAAGTGGCCTCAGATTGTATATGACTGTTCAGAAATAGCATACACAATTAGCTAATATAAATAATAATAAAAATACTACTAATACATATATAAAATATAATTTTATAATACAATCATGATACTAATAATATACAAAAGTAAATGTAAACACAATTTAAAAAAAATCAAAGTGGTCTTAGATTGATTTTGTATGTCACTGTACTGTACACAATTCCAAACAATGTGTGACATTATTTTTAGGGTACCAACCAATAATCAATTCCACAGTAGCGATTGAATATTGGTTGGTACACTAATATTAATATAATATTAATGTCACACATTTTTGGGGGTTTATTACTTAAGTGGCAGCACTAAAATATAGAACACCATAGGTGAATTTTGGAATCCTAAGCGCAATGAAACACACAAAATGTACTGTATTTGTATTCGCAAATACAAATAATAAAACAATCCTAATCAACAATAGGACACTATTCCTCCCACTGACGCCAATGATGGGGCACTATTCCTCCCACTGACGCCAATGATGGGGCACTATTCCTCCCACTGACGCCAATGATGGGGCACTATTCCTCTCACTAAAAACCAAGGATGGGGCACTATTCCTCCCAATAACACCAATGATGGGGCACGTATCCTTCCACTGACACCAACGATGGGTCACCATTCTTTCCACTGACACCAATGATGGGTCACCATTCTTCCCACTGACACCAATGATGGGTCACCATTCTTCCCACTGACACCAATGATGGGTCACCATTCTTCCCACTGACACCAATGATAGGGTACTATTCCTCCCACTGACACCAACGATGGGTCACCATTCTCCCCACTGACACCAATGATGGGGCACTATTCCTCCCAATGACACTGATGATGGGACACATTTCCTCCCACTGACACCAATGATGGGGCACTATTCCTCCCAATAACACCAATGATGGGGCACGTATCCTTCCACTGACACCAACGATGGGTCACCATTCTTTCCACTGACACCAATGATTGGTCACCATTCTTCCCACTGACACCAATGATGGGTCACTATTCTTCCCACTGACACCAATGATGGGGCACTATTCCTCCCACTGACACCAACGATGGGTCACCATTCTCCCCACTGACACCAATGATGGGGCACTATTCCTCCCAATGACACTGATGATGGGACACATTTCCTCCCACTGACACCAATGATGGGGCGCTATTCCTTCAACTGACACCAACAATGGGGCGATAATCCTCGCCCTGAATGACAAAGATGCATTGTTTACTCCCACAGACACCCAGGACAATTTCTGCACCCACTGGCCATAGTCTGGCCTCCCTAAAGCCTGAAGGAAAGTCAACTGGCCCTTTGGTTAGAAAGATTGGAGACCCCTGACGTAGATGGAGGGGCCACAGAATAAATAACAACAGTATGCAATTCTATATAAACCATTTATTTTCAAAATTATTTTCAAATTATTAAAACAGGATTTTTTTTTATTTTTTTAAGAACTACAATTTTTGCATATTTTTATACAGTGGTGTGGTTATATGGCTGTTTTGCTGTGTTTGTTTGTTACTGTATAAAGGGTTAAACCTTCTAATGGGGGATTGAGGTCGGGAAAAGCATTGTGGCCTATGACTGTGACTACTGCAGGGTAGAGGGAAGACTGGATGGAAGGACTGGTGAGGATGTCACATTGAGTCTGTGCCGTCTGAGAGGTGACTCATGTTGTCCCCTCTGGTGTGAGTCTGAACCAAGCGCGTATCCGCATGTGGGAGACACAAGACGCGGCGGGTGGATTTTGGAGGTGGCTGAGGCTCCCTGGGTGGCGGGGAGTTCCCTATTACCTCTGCGGTAATGCTGGAAGGCTTGTTCAGTGGCCCCCCGGGGACCCTGCCTCTGCTGAGTCTTGAGCTACAGACAGTTGCCCTGTTTCTCCTTGGAGCCCCGGCTCCCAGCTTCTCCCCAGCCAGGGACTGTGGAGCTCCAATGAAAATGATGATATGTGACAATCAGTCACAGCAATTAGTGTTTTGGTTAACGGGCCTTTTTTGTTTTCTCTCACCCAGACAGAATGTCACAAATAAATCCTTGCCCGCATTTGCATATTAATTGGATCGCAGACGTCAAGCATCTTTCATTAAACAAAATGATCTGCATATTTGGAGACATAAAATAGTTATTTTGATGGGTTTTTTCCTAAGATCAGGGGGCGGGGGAGGAAGGTGATGGAAGCCATCGAGAATGTTGGTACAGGAGAGGGGTGAAGGCAGGAAAATAAATCGGAAGAGATTAACTCTGCGACTGCCGCACGCATCGCTCACACCATGGCCAATATTTACATAGAGATGGGCAAATATATTGTGCTGCATATGTTCTGTGTAGAAGCAATAGACAGCATGGTCTTTCTTCTTCTAGGGTCATCATTGGATAGAATCCCAACCTAACGACCTGCGTGAAGTTTGCATGTTCTCCCTGTGCTTGTGTGGATTTCCTTCCACACTCCAAAGACTTGCCGTGGTGGGTTAATTGGCTCCTGTCCAAATTGGCCCTAGAATAGTGTTAGGGCCCTTAGATTGTAAGCTCCTTTCGGTCAGGGACTAATGTCAATAGACAGTGTGTGAAGCACTGTGTACATTTTTTGGTTCTTTATGAATACCTGTTGGCTCTAGTATACAGAATGTATGAATGTGAGTTGGGGACCTAAGATTGTAAGCTCCTTGAGGGTAGGAACTCATGTTGAATGTACATTATATAAAGCACTGGGTAATTTGTCAGTGCAATATAATTACCTGTAATAATCTTCAGCTTTTTCTAGGACAGGGATCTCCAAAATGTCTAAACATAAGGCCAGATTACTGTCCCTCAGACTTTAGGGGTGCTGGACTATGGCCAGCGGGAGTAGAAAATGTCCCGGCATCAGTTGGAGTAAACAATGACCCATCTTTGGAGTCAGTGAGAGGAATTGTGATTGTAACTCTTTGTGGTGCCATTGGTATGAATTGTCTCTCATCATTGGTGTCATTGGGCCCCATTGTTGGTGTCATTGGGAGGAATTATGCCCCATCCTTTGTGTCATTGGGAGGACATGTGCCTCTTCGTTGGTGTAAGTGAATGAAATAGTGCCCCAAGGGCCAGATAAAAGCAAGCAAAGGGCCGCATCTGGCCCCTGGGCCACAGTTTGGAGACCACTGTTCTAGGAGTTAGATAGTACTTCAAATCCTGATATACAGAGTGAGCTCATAAATATGGTGGTGGGGACTTTCAGACCCCCCTGTAAAGCGTTGGCCAATATTTATGTTTAGATGGACAGATATAGGGCTGAATATGTTCTATGTAGGTGCATTACGCAGCAAGTTTTTGGCTTCAGAGGTGGCTTAGTGGTTAGCACTTCTACCTTGCAGCCCTAAGGTCATCAGTTCGAAACCCAACCATACAACCAGTATGGAGTTTGCATGTTCTCCCTGTGCTTGAGTTGGTTTCATCCCACACTCCAAAAACATGCTGGTAGGTTAACTGGCTCCGTTTGAAATTGGCCCCAGTATGTGAGATAGGGTCTATAGATTGTAAGCTCCTTGAAGGCATGGAATGATGTACAGTATGTAAAGCACTTGTTGTTACTATATTTGTCTATGTATATATAGATAGTATTTTAGATCTGGATACATTGTGTGAACTCCTGCAACCCCTAATGAATGGCCAGAGCCCAGTGGTGGGGCATTTCAGGCCTTTTAAAGTTGAGTGTTGGCCAATATTTACACAGAAATGGACAAATATATTGTTTTGCATATGTTCTAAATGGGTCCAGTACGCAGGATATTCTTGTTTTTCCAAATGTGAGGGTTTTTTTACTGGAATTGATAGTACTTTAGATATTGATACACAAAATGCACTCCTACAACCCCACATGAATGCCGGGAGCTCAGACGTGGGGGAATTCGGGCCCTCTGTGGTTGAGTTCTGGCCAATATTTACATAGAGATAGGCAAATATATTGTTCTGCATAGGTGATTTATACAGCAGGGTCCTGTTCTCCAAAGTGATAGTGGTTAGTACTTTTACCTTGCAGCACTAAGGTCATTAATTGGAAACCCAATGATACTACCGGCATGGAGTTTGTCTAAAGACATGCTGGTAAGGTAATTGGCTCCTGTCTAAATTACCCTTATTATACAGTATTTATACGAAATGTATCTATCTATCTAGATCTAAACTATATATGTGTATATAATATATTGTACTGTATATGTTCTATGTCGGTGAAATATACAGAACATTCTTGTCTTCCACAGTGGCTTGGTGGTTAGAACTTCTACCTTGCAGGGCTAGGGTCATTGCTTTAAATCCCAACCCAATTACTAGACCTGCAAGGAGTCTGCATGTTCTCCCTGTGCTTGCATGGGTTTCCTTCCACACTCCAAAGGCATGCTGGCAGGTTAATTGGTGCCTGTCCAAATTGGCCCTAGCATAGCGATAGGAACTTTAGATTGTAAGCTCCTTGAAGGCAAGGGCTGATGAGGATGTACAATATGTACAGTGCTGTTAAAATGTATTTGCCCCCTTCCTGATTTTTTATTTTGCATATTTGTCACACAATGATTCAGATCATCAAACAATTGTGATATTACACAAAGTTTACCCGAGTAAATGCAAAATGCAGTTTTTAAATGATGATTTTATTTATCATGCAAAAAAATCTGTCCAAACCTGCCTGGCCCTATCTGAAAAAGTAATTGCCCCCTAAACCTAATAACTGGTTGTGCCACCCTTTGTGGCAACAACTGCAATCAAGCGCTTGTGATAATTGGCAATGAGTCTTTCACTTCGCTGTGGAGGAATTTTGGCCCACTCTTTGTAGAATTGTTGTAATTCAGCCACATCGGAGGGTTTTCCAGCAGGAACGGCCTGTTTAAGGTCATGCCACAACATTTCAATCGGATTTAAGTCCAGACTATGAATAGGCTACTCCAAAACCTTAATTTTGTTTTTCTTATAGCCATTCAGAGGTGGACTTGCTGGTGTGTTTCCGATCATTGTTCTGCTGCATAACCCTGAGCTTGAGGTCAGAAACTCCTTCAGGGTTATCTTGTAGAGCACAGAATTAATGGTTCCATCAATTATGGAAAATCGCCCAGGTCCTGAAGCTGCAAAGCAGCCCCAGACCATCACAATGCTACCATCTCCATGTGTGACTGTTGGTATGGTGTTTTTGTATGAAAACCCGTGTTCGTTTTCATCAGTCCACAGAATATTTGCCCAAAAGTCTTAGGGATAATCACAATGTTTTTTGGCAAATGTAAGATAAGCCTTATGTTCTTTTTAGTCAGCAGTGGCTTTGGCCTTGGAACTTTCCCATGGATGCCATTTTTGCCCAGTCTTTCTTATTGTTGAATCATGAACACTGATCTTAACTGAGGCAAGTAAGGCCTGCAGTTCTTTAGATGTTGTTCTGGGTTCTTTTATGTCCTCCTGGATGAGTCGTCGTCATGCTCTTGGAGTAATTTTGGTAGGTTGTCCACTCCTGGGAAGGTTCACCACTGTTCCAAGTTATCTCCATTTGTGGATAATGGCTCTTACTGTGGTTTGATGGAGTCCCAAGACCTTAGAAATTGCTTTGTAACCGTATCCAGACTGATACATGTCAATTACTTTGTTTCTCATCTCTTCTTGAATTTCTTTAGATGCATGATGTTTTGCTTTTTTAGATCTCTTAAGCCTTGTACACACGATAGGACATTCCGACAACAAAATCCATCGAATTTTTTCCTACGGATGTTGGCTCAAACTTGTCTTGCATACACAGGGTCACACAAAGTTGGTCGAAAATTCCGAACGTCAAGAACGCGGTGACGCACAACACATACGACGAGCCGAGAAAAATGAAGTTCAATAGCCAGTGCAGCTCTTCTGCTTGATTCTGAGCATGTGTGGCACTTTGTGCGTCGGAATTGTCTAGACACGATCGGAATTTACGCAAACGGATTTTGTTGTCGGAAAATTTTAGAGCCAGCTCTCAAACTTTGTGTGTTGGAAATTCCGATTAAAAAGTCAGATGGAGCCCACACACGGTCGGAATTTCCGACAACAATCTCTGATCGCACATTTTCCGTCGGAAAGTCCGATCACGTGTACAGGGCATTAGCGTGCTTCACTTTGTCAGACAGCTTCTATTTAAAAGGATGTAAACCCTCAAGGTTCTTCACCACTATGCATTAAAGTGAAAAACCTCCTGTGATGCAGCAGCCCCCCAGAGGGAGGGACAGGGACGAGCACACCAGCTCCAGCCGGTGTCTTGGGTCCTAATTGGATAGATGGATAGCAGTGCAGCCATTTGCTCCTGCGGCTGTCAATCAAATCCAATGACGCAGGAGCCGAGGGCGGGGCCGAGTCCTGCTGTCTGTGTCAATGGACGCAGCAGCGGGAGACGGGAGCGCGCCCGCACGAGTTCCCAGAGGGAGAGCGGCTCTCCAATGGGGCACTTGAGAAGAGGAGGAGCCAGGAGCGCCACTGAGGGACCCCAGAAGAGGAGGATCGGGGCCACTCTGTGCAAAACCAACTGCACAGAGGAGATAAGTATGACTTGTTTGTTTTTTTTGTTTTTTTTAAATGAACCTTTACATATCCTTTAGGCCCCTTTCACATGGGCGGACCGCTCAGGTCCGCCTGTCAGTTTTTTAGGCGGACTTGAACGGACGCTCCATACAGGTCTATGGAGCGACGGATGTCATCGGTGACTTGTCCGCTGACATCCGACCCGCTCCGATCCGCTAAAGTGTGACGGATGGAAACCCTAAATGATTTCTTGATTCGTCGGGTCTGGGTGTGACAAGTGAAATTTAAATGTGCTTGATTGCAGTTCATTTATGATTTATCAAGCGTAGGGCAAGGCAGGTTCGGACAGCTTTTTTCCCTTATTAAATTAAATCATTTTAAAACTGCATTTTGTATTTACTCGGGTTATCTTTGTGTAGTAATAACATTTGTTTGGTGATCTGAATCATTTAAGTGTGACAAATATGCAAAAAAAATAAAAAGGGCAAATACTTTTTCACAGCACTGTATATATGTATTATAATACATTCTTCATGTTCTATGTAGGTGCAATATGCAGCATGTTCTTGTTCTCCAAATAAAAATTGAGTGTTCTCTGGAAGTTGGATATCACTTTAGATATTGATACACAGTGTGACTCCAACACATGGACACGGGGAGCCCAGAATTGGGGGATTTTGGGCCCTCTGTAGTTGAGTTGTGGCTCCTACAAACCCACTTAGGAGCACCTTTCCTGCCAAACTATTTTTTGGTGTCCTTTTTCCACCCTGCTCCCTCTCTGCCTCCTCCCGCATTTGTCTTTCACTGTCCTGCCGTTACGTTTTTTTTTTTTTTTTTTTTGCAATCCTGAACTTCAGCAGTCGCTGGCATCCAGGCAGCATTATCACACACACTGGAAATAACCCAGAAAGCTGGCAGCCCCATATTAGGGAAAGAATCCCTGTCACAAAGCAAGTGAACACAAAATTTATTGACAAGGCAGTGTGACTGGAGGCAGCTTGTACCGAGCCCTCCCTTTACCCTCTGCTTCCCCCCCATGCCATCGCCTCGTACTGACAGACGACAACAAAAAGCCCTGCTCGCCGCTGATTCTTATATTTAGATTATCCCTCGTTGTCCTTTTCCAGAGCAGTCTTTCCCACCCCCTTTCCACGATGTACCCGCTACTTTCCATTTCTGGAACCAGATGATTTATTTATTTATTTTCAATTTTTATTAGTTATTTACGGGGGGGCAGAAAAATTTTTGGTCAATGTAACGTTGTTCCCAAATTATTAATATTATTATTATTATAATACAGGGTTTATATAGCGCCAACAGTTTGTACAAAATAAGGACCGGGTCACACCTGAGTATTTTGTCGCTCTCAGGCCAACGCTCAACAGGTAGAATCCCATGCATGTCACATTGCAAGGGTCTTTCGCTTGCAGCGTGTCGCCTGTTGCTTGAAAAAGTACTGGAGCTTCTTCGGGGCAGTGTTGCACTCTTTGGTCCCCATGGACTTCAGTGGGTGCGCCTGAAAAACATGCATTTTTTGCATGATTTCTTGCCTCTCCTTCTATTAGTAATCAGCTTTTCGTTGGCTAAAACAAAACGCCTAAACTTGAAAACGCCTAAAAAACACGTATTACTGAGTACAAAAATTGCTTGAAGAAGTTCAAGGTCAAGTGTGAACCTGGCCTTAAAGGATACATTTTAAAAAATGTGCATTTAATATTTTTATATGATCAGGGGTGCAATGTCAGGCTTCTGCAAACAAGCCCTGCAGCTTTCTGCCCGTACCTCCATATGGGCTGTCTGTTGAAAGCTGCAGAGTCTGTGAATGAACTGCAAATGCGCTCATCAGTGCCCTCGCAGTTCATTCCGAACTATAAGCCATCAGCCGCAGTGGAGGACAGTAGTTGTAGTTTATTAATTCGCAGGAAACTGTGAATGAATGATGCGGCCTCGTGGGGGGAGCCTTGCAAGGCCTCACTGTTTTTGAAATTGTGACAGTGGGTGTGGGAAGAAGATCCCCCGCCCGCTGTCACCCTGAGGGGGAGGTGAGCGGCAGGAGCTGGAACATGTTACATGCTCCACCCTAAAAATGGGTGGAACATGTAACATGTTCCAAAAGATGAACTTATCCTATAAGGGAGACAGAACTCTGCAATATAATAGGGTTGGGAGGCCCTGCTCATGGGAGATTGCAATCTAAAACGAAGGAGCAAGTGATAATAATTGTAAGAGATGAGCTGCTGTAGAAAGTAGAAGTTAATTTTTTAGATGATGGCTGGATAGGCTTCCCTGAAGAGATGAGTTGTTCAGGGATCACCTAAAGGAAGACAGGATAGGAGATAGTTGGACAGATTGGGGCAGGAAGTTCCAGAGGATGGGAGAGGCTCTGCAAAAGTCCTGGAGGTGAGCATGAGAGGAGGGGACAAGGGAGTTAGAGAGCAGGAGGTCCTGGAAGGAGAAGAGTGGACCATTTGGTTCATTCTTTTGAGATGATGTTTGGTGGCGTAGACAGTGGCAGAGTTATGGATGGTTTTGTATGATATTGTTAATATTTTGAATATTTTTTTTTCGTTTGGTGGTTCGAAGGCAGTGGAGGGATTGGCAGAGAGCCTGTGGACCGTGAACAGTTAGTAAGGCGGATGAATCTGGCAGCAGCATTTATGATAGGCTGTGTAGAGGTGTGTCGACATCTGAAGATATACATGAACATATCAACGTGTGGTGAAGTCAGGACTTTTGAGTAAAACCTTGCATTTACCTGAGAGCATGCTGTCCCTTTGTTTCCATTTTCCAAGTGATCAGTCTTCAAGTAGTCTGAAAATATTTACATAGGCGGAAAGTAGAAATCAGTTTAGTAACTTTGTGCTGCCAATCTCCTGCAGCCTAGCAGTCATGTTCTGTCTACATGCATTCCAGTGATGACTACACGGCATTTCTCAGGGCAGGGTTCCAGATGGTGACAACAGTGGACCATGGGTGTGCAATGTTCGGTTGGACTGCCGCTTGTAGTTTCCAATGGAAGCCTGTGGGACAGGGTGGCTACGCAGGAGTGCAAGTTAGGAGGCAGACTGTTGTCACCCTATAAAAGGAAGTGCCTGAGCAAGGATCTTCATGGTAGGATCACCAAGGACTATTTTAATTTGTATTTGTAAAGATTGAAGATGACTTTTAAAATGACATTAACATGGTAAATCTAATATGGTTTTAAGCCGGCCATAGATGGATCAAATCTCGGCCAGTTCAGCAGGGACTGGCCGAGATTTGATCCATCTATAGCCAGGGAAGGCACTCCGCTGGCAGAACACAATAGCACTCCAGGACGGATTACAATCAAGTGATTTTCTTTCCTTCCACCCATGGTTGCAAGAAAGAAAATTGCATGTTCTATGGCCTGCCTTAGACCCCTTTCACACTGGGGCGGTTTGCAGGCGTTATTGCGCTAAAAATAGCGCCTGCAAACTGCCCCAAAACATGCTTCGGCTGTTTGTTCAGTGTGAAAGCCCGAGGGCTTTCACACTGAAGCGGTGCGCTGGCAGGAGAAGAAAAAATCTCCTGCAAGCCGCATCTTTGGAGCGGTGAAGGAGCGGTGTATTCACCGCTCCTTCACCGCTCCTGCCCATTGAAATCAATGGGACAGCGCGGCTATACCGCGGTAATACCGCAGCTATAGCCGCGCTATACGAGGGGTTTTAACCCTTTTTCGGCCGCCAGCGGGGGGTTAAAACCGCACCGCTAGCGGCCGAATACCGCGGTAAAACAGCGCTAAAAATAGCGCTGTTTTACCGCCGACGCCCCCTACCGCCCCAGTGTGAAAGGGGCCTTAGTGATTGCATTTACATATACTTTAAAGGGGCATACATTTTGGCTGATTCCTGCTGAGCGGTGGGTGACCCTGTTGGCAACAAAAGTCGATTGCTCAGTCAACTTTTGTCGAAGGAGCCATGTGGAAAGTTGTTGGCCAACCAGCACCTGCATCAGATGCCGCTTGTGCAGGCTGTGAGAATACAATAGTTGATGGGAGATTCATCTATCTGTGATTCTCAGTGTGGATGGAGGAATCCATTAGATTTCTTTTGTACAATCTATGGCAAGCATAAATGTAGTTCTTAAGTTCTGCCAGCTGGTGTTCACAATGCTCATCCCTGGCAACTGGACCTATCTATGTGCCCTCAAAAAAAATTTCTACTCTTGGATATTTTATAAATTTTTTTAAATTTTTAAATTTTTTAACAATATTAAATATTTCCGTGCATATTAACTGATAGCAGCTTGTTCTATTGATAGTGCCTGTGTCTTAGAATAAGTCAAATTATAGGAACGTTTTGTTTTTTTTTTTTCTTCTCCTGTGTCTACAGACTCGGAGTATTCAGTGCAGATGACATGTGGTGGCTTTTTATAACACTTTCACTCCGGCATCCGGCATAGTTGAAAAGCAAACAAGTTGCTTAAATGACCTTGAGCCTCCTGAAGTTGGTTCATCTCAGCCAAGACTTCGTACTCCGTAGACGGTGCAGTGATCTTACCCTCCGTCAAACTCATTGTTTATTTCGGTTTAATCATTTGTACATTCCCATTCTCAGAATGTTGTAGGTTAGTAGGGCAATCGAAAGTAAACGACTGGAAGAGAGAGAGAAAAAAAAAAAAAAATCTGATTTTGAAACCCTTTGAGACACATCTTACTTCATTGTGTCCGATCTTCCTGATCCAAATGCTCCGTGGAAAACAGACATAAATAATTTATGTGTGTATAATAATGTTGCTGTTGTTTCAATAACTGATACAGCTGCTACAAGACTGCAAGAAGATGGCTGGAGATGAATCAGTACACATTAATTGATTAAGATGGAGTAACATAAAGTTGCTTTTGCTCGGGTAAACTTTGGTCGGTAGCCAGACTTGACTTCCTGCTAAGTAGTGCTGGGAAAACAGTCAACATGTGTAATACATGAGCTGTTCTTTAGAGTGAGCTCCTCCGTACCTACCGTGTTTTACATCATATAATAAATAAATAATAATAAAAAAAAAAAAAAAAATATATATATATATATATATATATATATAGATAGATAGATGAAAGACAAATGCCCCGCACACACGGTCGGATTTTCCGTCGGAAAACGTGTGATAGGACCTTGTTGTCGGAAATTCCGACCGCGTGTAGGCTCCATCACACATTTTCCATCGGATTTTCCGACACACAAAGTTTGAGAGCAGGATATAAAATTTTCCGTCAACAAAATCCGTTGTCGGAAATTCCGATCGTGTGTACACAAATCCGACGGACAAAGTGCCACGCATGCTCAGAATAGATAAAGAGATGAAAGCTGTTGGCCACTGCCCCGTTTATAGTCCCGACGTACGTGTTTTACGTCACCGCGTTCAGAACGATCGGATTATCCGACAACTTTGTGTGACCGTGTGTATGCAAGACAAGTTTGAGCCAACATCCGTCGGAAAAAATCCTAGGATTTTGTTGTCGGAATGTCCGAACAAAGTCCGACCGTGTGTACGGGCCATAAGAAGGAAACCTGCAACACTTTAGGGGTGAGAAGACTGCAACTATCAGCACAACCAACACAGGCTGCAGCAACAGTAGAGTGGCTTCGTGGGTAGCACTTTTTCCTTGCAGCACTAGGATCATCGGTTTGAACCCCAACCAGGACACTGTCATGAATGCTCATGAATGCTAAGAGCTCAGTAGTGGGGAATATCAGCCCTCCCTTGTAGTTGAGCGTTGGCCAATACTTACTTAGAGATCGGCAGATATATTGCGCTGCATAAGTTCATATCTAGGTGCATTACAGAGCCAGTACTTGGTTTCTGAGGTGGCTTAGTGGTTAGCACTTCTACCCTGTAGCACTTGGTTTCCGAGGCGGCTTAGTGGTTAGCACTTCTACCCTGCAGCACAGAGGTCATCAGTTCAAGTCCCAACAAAACAATACTACCTTGTATGGAGTTTGCATGTTTTCCCTTTACGTAGGTTTCCTCCCACACTCTATAGATATGCTGATAGGTGATCTGGCTCCTATCTAAAGCTTGGCCGTACATGGAGCAAATTTTGTCCGTTTCCTTGAACCATTTTTGCGGGTTTCCTTGGAAAACTGAAAGAGACAGGTGGAAAATTGTTGACCAAACGGCACTTGCATCCAGTCAGATGCAGGTACTGTTGACTGCCGCAGCCTTTGATTTGCTCCTATGCACTGTGTAGCGTGGATGGCGGAATCTGTTGGCCCAGATATGTGTATGCATGCACGAGAGAGATGGACCTTGGATTGGTAGTGCCTTGAGAGCAGGGACTGATGTGAATATACACACAAACAGCACATGGTATCAAGCTCATCAATATCCACAGTGGTCCGTACACCCTGGTCCACTATCCCAATGTAGAGAAGACACTTCAAATGGCTGACACATTTTGAGGGTAGGTACCCTCTACTTCAGAGCTGAGCCATACTCATGCATAGTCCATCTTTTCTTCCTATGCATGAGTATGGTTTGGCTCTGAAGAAGAGGGTACCTACCCTCGAAACGTGTCAGCCATTTGAAATGTCTTCCCTACGTTGGTATGGACGCAGTGGACCAGGGTGTGTGGGTTACTTGATAAGCTTGATATCATGTGCTGTTTGTAAGTAGACATCTGTGCTATTTCTTCAATAAAAGAGTTTTTAAGGTAATTCCCAAGGCTGGTGCTCCCTTTGTTCTTGGTTTTTTTTTGTGTTCTTTTTTGGGCTACCCCAGTCTTCAGGGGGCTGCAAAGTCTTGCTCAGTTTCAAGTTGTTGAAGTCCTAAAGTTCTCCATTGCTGGAACATCCACCTTGAGCGCAGGAGGTTTTTCGTTTTACTGAATGTACAATATATAAAAAGTACTGCGTAAATTGTTGGCGCTATATAAACACCTGTAATAAATAATGTGGATTGCAAGACATGCAACCTTAGTTCAGGGTCTCCAGACTCAAACGTTTCACCTCCCGCTCACTCTTCTCTAGACGGAGGAAGTTGTATATTCACGATTAAAGGTAGTTGACCTTACTCTTCAGGGAATACCCTGTAACAGCGGGAAACATGATAAATGACCAGTATAGCAAACAGGGGTGAGTAAACCAATTTGCAAAAGTTAGACCTCATGAGCGATCCACAGTTCCACAATTCTTTTGAGACATGGGTACATTGCTGTCTCATTGGCAGACCTCTCCATATTTCGAAGTACGTCCCCTGATCCATGAAAAAAGGTTTGGCCACCTCCTGCATCAGCCAGTCAAGGAGGGGTGAAATACATGACACCTCATCCATATAAAAAGCCAGTACACAGGTGCAGGCTGCCATTGTGGAGAAGGAGAGGGCACTGTGTGTGTGTTAGACAGATGGCAAATTGAAAAAAAAAAATCACTCAGTACTTTTCTTAGGTTTCAGGAACTAACAGTCGGTTTCCAAACTAAGTACACAAAACTATTATTTTGAGGATTAAAACGTCCAAGGTGGTGAAGAAGGTAATGGCAGCAGTAGCAGCAAGCAGATGGTATTTGCAGTACATAGCAGCTTTTCCTCGAGGACTAAAAAGATTCTCTCTTTCTATGTCATTCCATGCCTATTGTTATTTTTTGGCAGTTGCACTAGTGCCCCCTTTTCTTGCACCTGAGTAAATTTAGGGTGTTAGTGCCCTTTATAAAACCTTTTTTTAGTACCTGTAGAAAATGCCTTAGGTTGGTGCAGGGGCGTTGCTAGGTCTACAAAAGATCTGGGGCTCCAGAGAGCCCCCCTTACATTAGGGTCCCCAGAGAGCCTCCCCCTTACATCAGGGTCCCCAGAAGGCCCCCCTTTGCATCAGGATCTCCAGAGAGCCCCCCCCCCACTTACATCAGGGTCACCAGAGAGCCTCCCCTCCCCTTGGGGACCCCTGCAGAGACTCGGGGCTATGGTCCCCAGATTCGGGGCCCCAAAAGCCACCCCCTAGCGACGCCACTGCGTTGGTGGAGGGTGGGCAGGCATCACTTGGACAAACAAGATTACCCCATCAAAGTGTATTAGATTAGGGATCTGATGATGATAGCTTGACAATGATGAGAAAAATAAGTCCTGAGAAATACCTTGGAATGGTTAAGACCTAGTACACTTGGGCCAAATGTCGGGGGGCACCGGCTGGTTAAATAGAAACCGGCCAACATTCGGCCAGTGTGTACGGCAGCCGGTCCGACAGGAGCTTCTGTCGAAGGGACATGACCGAAAAAGGGCTTCCGACTTTCTCCCGATCAACGCTCTAAGCCGGAGTGCTCTGGTGGGGGGGGGGGGAACCCCATGTCAGAACACAATAGAACAGCAGAGGAGCTTCCCTGTACTAACATTGTATAGTTAGTACAGCGGCTCCGACCTGAACTGGGTTGAACGAAAAAAAAAAATAGTGGTGTGTACCAGGCTTAAGGCCAGCCATAGATGGAGAAAAGTTCTTTCTTTGGCTGCAGGAAAGAAAATTGTTGGTTCTCCCATCAACACAGTCAGTGTTGATGGGATAAATCCCTACCGTGGAGCCATTGTGTTTTCCCAGCGGAGAGGGGGGTGGGGGGTGGAAGCCGTCAAAACCGGGAGAGGACAGTGACTATTGCTAGTGGCTATAACAGCCGCTAGCAATAATTGCATGCAAAATCCAACAGGCTGTCCTCACTAAAGCCAGCCATAGACAGTTTGGCTCTTGGCCGGTTCAGCAGGAACCGGCTGAGATTCAAACCATGTATGGGGAACCTGAATGTACCCAAGTTGATTGATCGATCAACTTGGGTACATTCAGGCTGCCCATACATGGCTCGAATCTCAGCCGGTTCCTGCTGAACCGGCCGAGATCCAAACTGTCTATGGCTGGCTTTAGTGAGGACAAATGCCATGGCAATCAGAATGGGGTTGGGATTTGAGTAGTGTGATATACAATAGTAGGAGAATAAATAAGGGTTCTACACCCTCTGCTCTTCTTCATGGATTCTATTAGTCATGCCATTGGCCAGAACCAGTTTGCTCTTTTGTATCCATTAAAGGCCTAAGACCATCAATACCATTACCGGTTGCCAAAAAAAGAAGTGGCCCACACAGAAGAGCCTTTAAGCACTAACAACGAATTTTTCATGGTTGCTGATTCTCAGGGTGAGGTTTCGCTGAACAAGAGTACAAGATTGGCCATTGTTTGTACATATCTAGTGGGAAACAATTGTATAATTTTGCTACATAACTTTTTTGCCTATATTTGGTACGTGTATTGACGTCTTTACCCTTCAGTTTACTTTTTCTTTAAAACTGGTGCAATATAATGTTTTTCAATTATCAGTGAGTGTTCCATAAAGACCCACAAAGCGCTGGTTGGTGGTGCCCAGAAGTTGGATCAGTTTGACACCAGTGAGGGAGATGGGAGGACGGATAGCTTGGGAAGCGTTTTGGCGAGGAATCGCAATCACTTGTCTTGTTTTATGGACTTCCCCGTCTCACTGCTAAATGTTGTAGCACCAAGTTTATTTAATACTCTTTTAACGGCTGTGCACTTTTGTAAATCAAAATAATTAAAAATAATAAATTTGGGAGTAAATAAATCCCGCATCACCCTGAGCAATAAAAAAAAAAAAAAAAAAAAGTGTGTTCGGCGAGGGATCCGTCTCGGCTCTCGGAATGGTCTGTGCTGGGGAGAGACAAGCTGCTTTCAGCAGCCGAGAGCTTTGGACACCAGCCTTGGGGTTTAGGAAGGATGCCCATATCATTGCGGGCTTCCCTGAAGCAATGCCCTCTGGTTGCCAGCTGGGACTCCAGCTGTGTGGAGTTTCTGTGGGTAGCACCAAGCCAGCGCCAGCTGTAACTTCAGCTGTGTGTTGTTCTTCTGTGTGTCGACTGGGACCTCTGCAGCCAGCCCTACCCGCCTGCCTGGCCCACAGAGCTGGCAGCACCTCCCAGCTGTGTTGTTTTACCTGGGATAAAAAGAACATGTGTTCAGAAGAGGAGAGATTACAGGCAGCCATGGAGTCGGCACTGACCTAATACGCCGCAGTGTATGCCAGCTGATGAGATAATGTTAGTGCAGGGAGTGGTCTGCCACATATGTCAGCCAGAGAGGAAAATGCTAAAAGTGTCTTCATTCTAAATATTATTATAGACACGTGCTGCCTATATTTATCTTCTGCCATTATATAGGGTGGTCCCCTGGTTTTTATTATTCCAGACGTAAATCATTCACAAACATCATCATCTAGAGAGTTTATACAACGCAGTATAACCTAGGTATAGGCATCCTGTGCTTCTCCAGATGTGCAGGGACTACAAGTCTCAGCATGCCAGTCACAGCATCTATCTATCTATCTATCTATCTATCTATCTATCTATCTATCTATCTATCGTCTCTCTCTCTCGCTCTTCTCTCTCCCTCGCTCTTCTCTTTCTCTCTTCTCTCTCTCGCTCGCTCTTCTCTCTCTTTTCTTTCTCTCTCTTCTCTCTCTCTCTTCTCTCTCTCTACTCTCTCTTCTCTCTCGCTTTTCTCTCTCTCTCTCTCTCGCTCGCTCTTCTCTCGCTTTTCTCTCTCGCTCGCTCTTCTCTCTCTTTTCTTTCTCTCTCTCTCTCTCTCGCTCTTCTCTCTCTCTTGCTCTTCTCTCTCTCTCTCAATCTTCTCTCTCTTCTCTCTCTCACTCTTCTCTCTCTCTCTCTCTCTCTCTCTCTCTCTCTCTCTCTCTCTCTCTCGCTCTTCTCTCTCTCTCTCGCTCTTCTCTCTCTCTCTCGCTCTTCTCTCTCTCTCTCGCTCTTCTCTCTCTCTCTCTCGCTCTTCTCTCTCTCTCACTCTTCTCTCTCTCTTGCTCTTCTCTCTCTCTCAATCTTCTCTCTCGCTCTTCTCTCTCTCTCGATTGCTTGCTCGCTCTTCTCTGTCTATCTATCTATCTATCTATCTATCTATCTATCTATCTATCTATCTATCTATCTATCTATCTATCTATCTATCTATCTATCTATCTATCTATCATACCTCTCTCTCTCTCTCTTCTCTCTCTCTCTCACTCTTCTCTCTCACTCTTCTCTCTCACTCTTCTCTCTCTCGCTCTTCTCTCTCTCTCTCTCGCTCTTCTCTCTCTCACTCTCTCTCGCTCTTCTCTCTCTCTCTCTCTCTCGCTCTTCTCTCTCTCTCTCTCGCTCTTCTCTCTCTCTCTCTCGCTCTTCTCTCTCTCTCGCTCTTCTCTCTCTCTCGATTGCTTGCTCGCTCTTCTCTGTCTATCTATCTATCTATCTATCTATCTATCTATCTATCTATCTATCTATCTATCTATCTATCTATCTATCTATCTATCTATCTATCTATCTATCTATCTATCTATCTATCATACCTCTCTCTCTCTCTCTTCTCTCTCTCTCTCACTCTTCTCTCTCACTCTTCTCTCTCACTCTTCTCTCTCTTGCTCTTCTCTCTCTCTCTCTCTCTCGCTCTTCTCTCTCTCTCTCTCTCGCTCTTCTCTCTCTCTCTCTCTCTCTCGCTCTTCTCTCTCTCTTGCTCTTCTCTCTCTCTCTTCTCTCTCTCTCTTCTCTCTCTCTCTCGCTCTTCTCTCTCTCTCTCGCTCTTCTCTCTCTCTCTCGCTCTTCTCTATCTATCTATCTATCTATCTCTCTATCTATCTATCTATCTATCTATCTATCTATCTATCTATCTATCTATCTATCTATCTATCTATCTATCTATCTATCTATCTATCTATCATATCTCTCTCTTCTCTCTCTCTCTCTTCTCTCTCCTCTCTCTTCTCTCTCGCTCTTCTCTCTCTTTTCTCTCTCTCTCTCGCGCTCTTCTCTCTCTCGCGCTCTTCTCTCTCTTTTCTCTCTCTCTCTCGCGCTCTTCTCTCTCTCGCGCTCTTCTCTCTCTCGCTCGCTCTTCTCTGTCTCTGTCTATCTTTCTCTCTCTCTCACTCTTCTCTCTCTCTCGCTCTTCTCTGTCTCTCTCGCTCTTCTCTCTCTCTCTTCTCTCTCCTCTCTCTTCCCTCTCTCTTCTCTCTCTCTCTCTCACTCTTCTCTCTCTTTTCTCTCTCTCTCTCACTCTTCTCTCTCTCTCTCTCTCTTTTCTCTCTCTCTCTCTCTCTCTCTCTCTCTCTCTCTCTCTCTCACGCTCTTCTCTCTCTCTCTCGCTCTTCTCTGTCTCTGTCTATCTTTCTCTCTCTCTCGCTCTTCTCTCTATCTCGCTCTTCTCTCTCTCTCGCTCTTCTCTCTCTCTCGCTCTTCTCTGTCTCTGTCTATCTTTCTCTCTCTCTCGCTCTTCTCTCTCTCTCGCTCTTCTCTGTCTCTCGCGCTCTTCTCTCTCTCTCTCTTGAAAATCGTTCGTTCTGTTCTCCGTACAAGAAATATTTTGGAGTTTGTCTCTTTAGGAATTTTCAGGATGCAAATTCGGAATCGGCTGTCGAAAGTTGTGTATACACTATACGAAAATCGTGCGAAAAAAATCGTGCGAAAATTCTTTGGACGAAAAACGTTCGCCCGATTTTCTTATAGTGTGTACGAGCCTTGAGAAAATGTCAGGAAAGACCTACGAGAACAGCTGAAGTTTATTTGGGGTTTATCGGAGGCACTTTAAACGATGGCAGGTGTGTACTGACTCTTATTTAACATGCTTAATTCTGAACACAGCTACACCCACAGTTATAAGAGGGTGTGCACACTTATGCAACCACATTATTTTAGTTTTTTATTTTTACTTCCCCCCCCAAAAAAGATTTCAGTTTGTTTTTTAACAAAGTTGTACAGTTTATAGGTCACATTAACCACATGCCAACCAGCGCATCTACTGCCCTGTCATCGGGAGCAGTGATCGCTGTCATGTCCTAGGTAGCCCATCCCCCCCACAGTTAGAATCACTCCCTAGGACACACTTAACCCCTTGATCGCCCCCTAGTGTTTAACTCCCTCACTGCCAGTGTCATTTATACAGTAATCAAAGCATTTTTATAGCACTGATTGCTGTATAAATGACAATGGTCCCACAATAGTGTCAAAAGTGTCCGATGTGTCCGCCATAATGTTGCAGTCACGATAAAAATCGCAGATCGCCGCCATTACTAGTAAAAAAAAGATATAATAAAAATGCCATAAAACTATCCCCTATTTTGTAGACACTATAACTTTTGCGCAAACCAATCAATATACACTTATTATTTTATTTTTTTTACCAAAAATTCAAAAATAACCACAGAGGTGATCAAATACCACCAAAAGAAAGCTCTATTTGTGAGGAAAAAAGGACGTCAATTTTGTTTGGGTACAATGTCACAAGATCGTGCAACTGTCAGTTAAAGCGACGCGGTGCAGAATCGCAAAAAGTGCTCTGGTCAGGAAGGGGGTAAAATCTTCCGGGGCTGAAGTGGTTAAAGGTGGAAAAAGTTCTGAATTGATTTATCTTTGTCTCATTTTTTGACATCACAGAAATCTGACATTGTAACAGGTATTGTATTCGCTGTATATTTATATAAACTATATATAATAATATTTATAACCATATACATACTGTATACACACTATAATTATGTAATATATAGTACAACTACATAATAGTTATATAAAATTGTATACTGTATATATAGATATACTTTTATATAAACTATATACTTTTATTGCCCCCTGACCACCAATGTGGATGGGCCCTTAGATTTCTGGGTTGTTTTAGATTGTTGATAACTTAAAACGGACCCTTACCATAACAACCCCCCCCCCAACCCCTTCCCAGCCAGCGTCATCAGTACAGTGACAGTGCATATTGTTTAGCACTGATTGCTGTATTAGGGCTCATGCACACAGGACGTTTTAAAAACACCAGCGCTACAGCAGCGCTAAAAACGCCATTTTTTTCACATTTTGCGACATTTTTTACATTAGCGTTATTGCGCGTTTCCCCATGTTTTTGCACGTTTTCCCGCTTTTTTTGGTGTTAGCGTTTTCGGGCCTTTTTTTATGAAGAACACTCCCTATAATGTAAAAATGCCTAAAAACGTCAAACGCAGATAAACGTGGCTTGTTTTGCCACGTTTTTTTTTCATTTTTTTTTCATTTTTACAGCTCGTTTTTACTGCTCCTGGAAGCACAGGCTGACGTTTGTTTTCTACTGACCCTAAACGCTTATGCCGCCAAACGCCTCTGATAGTTTATGTGTGCATGGACACATAGGCTAACATGGAGGGGCTTTTAGAGGCAGTTAAAAAAAAACGTCAAACGCCCCTAACAGCAGCTGTAAAAACGTCCTTAGTGTCACCGGTCCCCAAAAAGTGTCAGTTATTGTCCGACTGTCTGCTGCAATATCCGCAGTCCCGCTATAAGTTGCTAATTAGCACCATTACTAGTAAAAAAAAATATTGATAGATAGATAGATAGATAGATAGATAGATAGATAGATAGATAGATAGATAGATATATCTCTATATCTCTCTCTCTCTCTCTCTCTCTCTCTCTCTATATATATATATATATATATATCTATATATATATCTATATCTATATATATATATATATCTATATCTATATATATATATATATATATATATATATATATATATAGATATAGATATATATATATAGATATATATAGTGAGAGAGAGAGAGAGATAATATAGATATATATAGATATATATATAATATATATATATGTGTGTGTGTGTATATATGTATGTGTATGTATGTGTATATATATATATATATATGTGTATATATATATATATATATATCTCCCATAGTTTGTAGACGCTATAACCTTTGTGCAAACCAATCAATATGTGGAATGGAACATATATATATGGAATTTTTTTTTACCAAAAATATGTAGCAGAATACATATTGACCTAAATTGATGAAGAATTTTTTTGAGAAGTAAATTGATTGGATGTGTTTTATAGCCGAACGTAAACAATATTGTTTTGTTTTTGTTTTTTTTCAAAATTGTTTTTTTGTTTATAGCGCAAAAAATAAAAACCGCAGAGGTGATCAAATCCCGCCAAAAAAAGCTCTATTCATGGGAAAAAAAGGGACATAAATTTTGTTTGGGTACAGCGTTGCACGACTGCGCAATTGTAAGTTAAGATAACACACTAAAAATGGCCTGGTCATGAAGGGGGGGGGGGTAAATCTTCCAGAGGGCAAGTGGTTAAAAAAAATTGTACAACTTGCAGCAGATCAAATGACCTCTATACTTCTGAAGGGTATGTACTCAGTGAAAGCCGTTCCTTCATCAGTCAGTGTTATCTAATACCTAAAAAAAAAAAAGTTCCAAGGTTTTTCTCGTCCTGTTTACTGAGGGTGGCGCTAGAGATCACCTCCAGTCACGTATTGCAGTTCCAGTGGAAGTTTAGAGAACGAGTGCCTCTTTAAATGCTGCTTATGACAGTGCGATAAGGAATTTGATGGCTTTATCAGAAATGCCAACGCTTTATTTAGCAGGGTGAGGCACGCCGCATTCTCAATCTGCTGATAAATTGTAAAAGGAAAAAAAAAAAAAAAACTGAAAAAAGCCAGCAATGAAAACAGGTTATAATCCGGCAAGATTAGGTCATGTCTAACAGGTGCCTGTTATTTTATGACTGCTATCGGGAAGACATAATAGAATTTCCTTTCTTGGCTTGTTGCATCTTGACTTCTGGCTGGATTGGGGTATTTTTAGGTATTGTGCGGAGAAATTCCCTAAATAGCTAAAAAAAAAAAAAAAAAAAATGGCGCATTGTTCTACAAGGTGTTATTTAAAGCGGACGAGCCGCGTTCATCGTGTCACCCGGATTCCAGACACGCCACACTCCCTCTTAAAAATACAGTCAACAGAACTATATTTGGAGTGAAAACTTATTTTTATTGACCCGCTCTGCCTGTCAGCTCTCCTTCAGACACACTTTACCGGCGGTTTAAGATAAATTACAATTTTTTTTTAGAAACATAGAAGAGTGACAGCTGAAAAAAATATAAAAAAGACCCAGTGACCCATCAAGTCTGCCCTGTTTTTTTTTTTTTTTTAATCAAATTCTTTTTATTAATTTTGACATTGACAATAACATTCCATATAACAAAACAATACAACATAAAAATCCCCCCCCCCAAAAAAAAAAATGTATATATACATTTTTCACTTTTTTGTAGTATAAATCTATGTTTGTCCCAAGCATGTCTGAATCCACTTACTGCTAACTGATGGATATAATGTAATATAATATAATATAATATAATATAATATAATATAATATAATATAATATAATATAATATAATAATATATTATATAATATAATTTATAACTTCTGGTCTGTGACCAACATATTGGGCGAGGTTTACTAAAACTGGAGCACACAGGATCTGGTGCAGCTCTGCATAGTAACCAATCAGCTTTCAGGTTTCATTGTCAAAGCCTAATTGAACAAGCTGAAGTTAGAAGCTGATTGGTTACTCTGCAGAGCTGCACCAGATTCTGTGTGCTCCAGTTTTTGTAAATCTCCCCCGTTTTGTTGGTCGAAGACCAAAAAACAAGGTTTACTGAGCCCTAAGGACCCTTAAATCAGAGGGGGGACTCTGATGGGGACATTGATGTAAAGGGGAACTTTGATGTAAGGAGTGACTCTGATGGGGACTCTGTTGTAAGAGGGGGCACTGATGAGGAACCTTATGTAAGGAGGGACTCTGATGGGGACACTGATGTAAGGAGGGACTCTGATTGGGACACCGATGTAAGGCGAGTCTCTAATGGGGACATTGACGTAAGGGGAGACTCTGATGGGGACACTGATGAACGGAGGGACTCTGATGGGGACACTGATGTAAGGGCAGACTCTGATATGGAACCTGATGTAAGGAGAGACTCTAATGGGGACACTGATGTAAGGAGAGACTCTAATGGGGACACTGATGTAAGGGGAGATACTGATGGGGACACTGAGGCAAGGAAAGACTCTAATGGGGACACTGATGTAAGGGGGGGCTCTGATGGGGAACCTGATGTAATGAGGGACTCTTGTGGGGACACTGATGTAAGGAGTTACTCTGATGGGGACACTGATATAACAGGGGGCACTGATGGAGAACCTGATGTAAGGAGGGACTCTGATGGGGACACTGATGTAGGGAGGGACTCTGATGGGGACACTGATGTAAGGAGGGACTCTAAAGGGGACACTGATGTAAGGAGGGACTCTGATGGGGACACTAATGGAAGGAGGGACTCTGATGGGGACATTGATGAAAGGAGTTACTCTGATGGGGACACTGATGTAAGGAGGGACTCTAAAGGGGACACTAATGGAAGAAGGAACTCTGATGGGGACACTGATGTAAGGGGAGATACTGATGGGCACACTGAGGTAAGGAAAGACTCTAATGGGGACACTGATGTAAGGGGGGGGGGCTCTGATGGGGAACTTGATGTAATGAGGGACTCTGATGGGGACACTGATATAACAGGGGGCTCTGATGGGGAACCTGATGTAAGAAGGGACTCTGATGGGGACATTGATGAAAGGAGTTACTCTGATGGGGACACTGATATAACAGGGGGCTCTGATGGGATCACTGATGTAAGGAGGGACTCTGATGGGGACACTGATGAAGGAGGGACTCTGATGAGGAACCTAATGTAAGGAGGGACTCTGATGGGGACACTAATGTAAGTGGGGACACTGATATAAAGGGGACTCTGATGATGGGGAGACTAATAAAAGGGGGACTCTTTTTGAGACACTAATGTAAGAAGAGATCCTGATGGGGACACTGATGTAGGGGGACTCTGATGATGGGGACACTGATGTAGGGGGACTCTGATGATGTGGGCACTGATGTAGGGGGACTCTGATGATGGGGACTCTGATGGGGACACTGATGTAGGGGGACTCTGATGATGGGGACACTGATGTAGGGGGACTCTGATGATGGGGACTCTGATGATGGGGACACTGATGTAGGGGGACTCTGCTGATGGGGGCACTGATGTAGGGGGACTCTGATGATGGGGACACTGATGTAGGGGGACTCTGATGATGGGGACACTGATGTAGGGGGACTCTGATGATGGGGACACTGATGTAGGGGGACTCTGATGGGGGCACTGATGATGGGGACACTGATGTAGGGGGACTCTGATGATGGGGACACTGATGTAGGGGGACTCTGATGATGGGGACACTGATATAGGGGGACTCTGATGATGGGGACACTGATGATGGGGACTCTGATGGGGGCACTGATGATGGGGACACTGATGTAGGGGGACTCTGATGATGGGGACACTGATGTAAGGGGACTCTGATGATGGGGACACTGATGTAGGGGGACTCTGATGATGGGGACACTGATGTAGGGGGACTCTGATGGGGACTCTGATGATGGGGACACTGATGTAGGGGGACTCTGATGATGGGGGCACTGATATAGGGGGACTCTGATGATGGGGACACTGATGATGGGGACACTGATGATGGGGACACTGATGTAGGGGGACTCTGATGATGGGGACACTGATGTAGGGGGACTCTGATGATGGGGACACTGATGTAAGGGGACTCTGATGATGGGGACACTGATGTAGGGGAACTCTGATGATGGGGACACTGATGTAGGGGGACTCTGATGATGGGGACACTGATGTAGGGGGACTCTGATGATGGGGACACTGATATAGGGGGACTCTGATGATGGGGACACTGATGTAGGGGGACTCTGATGATGGGGACACTGATGTAGGGGGACTCTGATGATGGGGACACTGATGTAGGGGGACTCTGATGATGGGGACACTGATGTAGGGGGACTCTGATGATGGGGACACTGATGTAGGGGGACTCTGATGATGGGGACACTGATGTAGGGGGACTCTGATGATGGGGACACTGATATAAGGGGTACTATTATTGAGACACTGATGTAAGGAGAGATCCTGATAGGGGCCCCGATATAAAGGGGACTCTAATGAGAAGGTGAGGTTTTATTCTTGTTGGACCTTTATTAATGACTGAAGTTTCTTTGTTTTACTGAATTTCTTTCTCTTTGTTCTGATTCTTATTAAACTGATTGCAACAACAAAAAAACTCCCAAGTAAAACATATTTATTAATTTAAATGTCATCCATTGATTTATCAGACTGATTTTTTTTGGCCCAGGAACATTTATAAAATCCCCGATAAGCCGCTGGTACTGAAGGGTTTGGATCCCCTCCCCCGGTGTAAGCCAGGCCAGACGTTGCTGCCGGTTATTGTCTCCGGTTATTTTGCGGTTAATCTCTGTGCACCGGCGTGCTGTGCGGCTGCATCTCCCATACTATTATTTCTGTGTCACTCGCATCAAATATGAATAAGTTGACGCCTGTAGCCGGGCTGATGAGGATATCATATGAACGGACGCGGAGGGGACGGCAGCTGGTGCCTGGGAAGAACTCCCCTCGTATTGTTCAGGTTTTCAGGAACACTCAAATTACGACTTTAGTCACCTTTCATAGACAACCCAATCACACCCACACACTCATCAATAATTCACGCTCGCCCGGCTTTTCGGCTCATTTGTTCATTTCTGGCTTCTTAGTACTGAATGTGGCATATTTTTAAATTTTTTTTCATAAGTTTTGTGTTATTTCTTAGCCCCGCCCACTATTCGGGATGTTTGTTTTCTGAGCGATTTCGGGTAACTGTCAGTTCTGATTGGTCCAGATTCCAGAGAAGAGGGGGAAATATCTGCTGATTTGCTGGATTCCTCTAATCAATACTGAAACGTACCGTATATACTCGAGTATAAGCCCAGGTTTTCAGCACATTTTTTTTTTTGCTGAAAATCCCCCCTCGGCTTATACTCGAGTCAAGCACTTTTCTGCATCAGAGAATGACATGGAAAATCTAGGGGCCACTTGGTGCTAGGAACCCCAAATTTGGTGTGCCAACTCAGTGGAACTAGCACAACAACATATCCAAAGCTGGGGTTCCTAAAACCAAGTGGCCCCGAGATACGGGGCCCCAAATTCGGTTCGGAGAATGTCATTCTCTGCTGCAGAAGTGCTTGACATTTTCCAAACTGAGTTTGGGGCCCCGTATCTCGGGGCCACTTGGAGCTAGGAACCCCAATTTTGGTGTACAAACCCAGTGGAACTAGCACTACAATATATCCAAAGCTGGGGTTCCTAGCACCAAGTGGCCCCGAGATACGGGGCCCCAAAGTCGGTTCGGAAAATGTCATTCTCTGCTGCAGAAAAGTGCTTGACATTTTCCGAACCGACTTTGGGGCCCTGTATCTCAGGGCCACTTGGTGTTATGAACCCCAAATTTGAAGTGCAAACCCAGTGGAACTAGAACTACAACATATCCAAAGCTGGGGTTCCTAGCACCAAGTGGCCTCAAGATATGGGGTCCCAAACTTGGTCAACTGTGTCCATCTGCAGCAATGTCATTTCGGGGACCCTTTGGGTCCAGAGACCCCAAATTTTGGCTGCAGCTAGGGGGCATCTAGGAACCCTTAACTACCGAGTTTGAAGTTTGGGGGACCTATGGCTGCAAATGGGCACAGTGAGGCTGCAAATGGGCATTGTTGACCCTCTTTTCCATTTACAGTAGCTGCTCATTTCTTACCCTAGGCTTATACTCGGGTCACTAAGTTTTCTTAAATTAAGTTAAAATTAGGTGCCTCGGCTTATATTCGGGTTGTCTTATACTCCAGTATATACGGTATTTAACCCAAACAAACAAAAACGTCACACATTGTATCTAACCTCTCCTGAACGTGATATTAGATTAATTTTTAAGCACCTTCAGCAGCTCCTTTAATCACTTACTGAGTGTGCAGCTTCTTTATCTTTTAATCCCTGTCTATGTACCAGTTTAATCTGGAGCATTTATTTGCTCCCCCAGGTTTCCTGTTTCAGGGGGCCCCCCCATCTCTTGCAGCATTCTATGGAGTCACCCTTCATATGCAGGGGCTGGAGTTGTGTCTCCCTACACTGTGCGCATCAATAGAAAAACACAGCCCCGTTGCCTAGGATAGCAAGGCACTCCTCTACTTCTCCCTCCCATTCTTTAACCCCTTCAGTACTGGGCATTTTCACCCCCTTCCTGCCCAGGCCAATTTTCAGTTTTCAGCGCTGTCGCACTTTGAATGACAATTGCGCGGTCATGCTACACTGTACCCAAATTACATTTTTATAAATTTTTCCCCACAAATAAAGCTTTCTTTTGGTGGTATTTGATCACCTCTGCGGTTTTTATTTTTTGCGCTATAAACAAAAGAAGAGCAACAAATTTGAAAAAAAAAACACAATATTTTTTACTTTTTGCTATAATAAATATCCCCCAATATATATAAAAACATTTTTTTTCCTCAGTTTAGGCCGATATGTATTCTTCTACATATTTTCGATAAAAAAAATCGCAAAAAGCGCATATTGATTGGTTTGCGCAAAAGTAATAGCGTCTACAAAACAGGGGATAGTTTTATGGCATTTTTATTACTTTAATTTTTTTTTGCTAGTAATGGCGGCGATCTGCGATTTTTATTGTGACTGCGACATTGCGGCAGACACTTCGGACACTTTTGACACCATTTTGGGACCATTCACATTTATACAGCGATCAGTGCTATAAAAATGCACTGATTACTGTGTAAATGTCACTGGCAGGGAAGGGGTTAACACTAGGGGGCGATCAAGGGGTTAAGTGTGTGACCTAGGGAGTGATTCTAACTATAGGGGACACAGAAGGGGAGGAGACCGATCGGTGTTCTTCTGTACTGGGAACAGACGATCGGTCTCCTCTCCCCTGACAGGACGTGGATCTGTGTGTTTACCCCCAGGCGGCCGGGAAGCCGAGGACGTCATATGATGCCCACCCAGGATGGGAGATCCCTCCTGCGGACGTCATATGAACATGGGCGGGATGTGAAGTGGTTAAGCTAACAGACTGATCCCCAGACTACACTGTTAACTCTTTCCTATGAAGACCGGAAGTTCAGGGAAGCAGCACCAAGAGAGCAGAAGGCAGCAGCTTTGAAAGTTTTAAACTGTAAGTGCCTATGATGTGAATTTTAACAATTTGTTTACTGGCAAATGTTTCTTTTCTTAGACTTTTCATTGCTGCCTGCTGGTCCTGGGTCAATGCCTTCAAAAGAGCTGAAGCCGGGCTCTGCCAATAGCATTTTCTAAAGGAGGCGCCTCCCATATCATGACAGGTGTGAGTGCCGCCCGATCCTCTCCTCCCCTGATATTGGCACATTGGGTGAAAAGGTCCCGATCTGAGCCTTATGCAGCTGTCTCCGGGATGCACCTGTTCTCTCCCTTTGTTTGCTCATTCATACTGTACTCTGGACTTTATTTTATCGGATTTACCATGAAGACCTGCGAGGATAGAAATTCACTATATTACCAAAAGTATTGGGACGCCTGCCTTTACATGAACTTTAATGACATCCCAGTCTTAGTCCGTAGGGTTCAATATTGAGTTGGCTCCGCCCTTTGCAGCTATAACAGCTTCAACTCTTCTGGGAAGGCTGTCCACAAGGTTTAGGAGTGTGTCTATGGGAATGTTTGACCATTCTTCCAGAAGCGCATTTGTGAGGTCAGGCTCGCTGTCTCCACTCTAATTCATCCCAAAGGTGTTCTATTGGGGTGATGTCAGGACTCTGTGCAGGTAAGTCAAATCCCTCCACCCCAAACTTGCTCATACCCTGTTTCCCCTAAAATAAGACCTAGCGTGATTGTCGGTGATGGCTTCAATATAAGCCCTACCTCCCAAATAAGCCCTAGTTAAAGTCATTGTAGGTCTTATTTTCAGGGTAGGGCTTATTTTCGGGGAAACAGGGTAAGGCTTATTTGGGGGGTAGGGCTTATATTGCAGCCATCACTGACAATCACGCTAGGTCTTATTTTAGGGGAAACAGGGTATATGTCTATATGGACCTTGCTTTGTGCACTGGTCCAAATCATTTGGTGGAGGGGGGATTATGGTGTGGGGGTGTTTTTCAGGGGTTGAGTTTGGCCCCTTAGTTCCATTGAAGGGAACTCTTAAGGTGTCAGCATACCAAGACTATTTGGACAATTTCATGCTCCCAACTTTGTGGGAACAGTTTGGGGATGGCCCCTTCCTGTTCCAACATGACTGCGCACCAGTGCACAAAGGAAGGTCCATACAGACAGGATGAGCAAGTTTGGGGTGGAGGAACTTGACTGGCCTGCACAGAGTCCTGACTTCAAGCCGATAGAACACCTTTGGGATGAATTGGAGCGGAGACTGCGAGCCAGGCCTTCTTGTCCAACATCAGCGCCTGACCTCACAAATGCTCTTCTGGAAGAATGGTCAAACATTCCCATAGACACACTCCTAAACCTTGTGGACAGCCTTCCCAGAAGAGTTGAGGCTGTTATAGCTGTAAAGGGTGGGGCAACTCAATATTGAACCCTACGGACTAAGACTGGGATGCCAGTAATGTACGTGTAAATGCAGGCGTCCCAATACATTTGGCAATATAGTATATGTGAGCTGCCATTACTGACTTGCTTTCTTCAGGCTCTAGTCTAGAGCTACCATCCTGACCCGGCTTGTGATTGACCTCTACTGTGCATGTAGGATGGGAGTTCTGACTTTTGGGACTTCACTGGCTGCATGCTTTTTTTACAACATTAACCCACAAGGTAGGAAAACCAAAACGAAGATGACAGCCATGGAGCTTGCAGCTTTTAAAGCAACACAGCAATGCAAACCTCCATATAGGCTCACTCTGAAATCTGAACCGCAGGCGGATGAAACACCATTTAATCCTTTTATGCGTTCATCAGAAAATCATTAAATGCATTTGTACACAGAAGCATCAGAATCAATCCGGTTATCGGTCTTCTATACACAGCAATCCTTACAGTAGAAGAAGGCGGGTCAGCAAGCTAAACCAATCAGGTTCTGTTACTTTGCATAGTGCTGTCAATCTTACACTGTGAATGCGCTTACAGGAGCTTACAAGATGGAGTAGATAGAAGTAGAGTCTTCAGGTGGAGGTGGGATAGGTCACAAGTTCTAACCCTTCCTCACTTCATTCTCAGTTAGGCTTCATTTTCATTCTCATTGGGGGGCTGGCTTAAAAAAACATGATGTTTTTCACCATCCCCTCAACTGCTCTTAGCAGCAAAGGCAGTCCTAATGCCACCTTTGGTGGGCAGGACCATCCGCCATTCAACTGATTGGGGCCACAACACAACCACAATGCAATGCACATGGTTCTGGCACAGTGGTGCGAGGTGTTGGGTTTTACGGGTTCGTCCACAGTAACGGAATGTTTGACTGCCAGTGAACAGGCCTTGTATTTGCTGCCTTCATTTTGATGAAGGGGTGGTGCTTTGGGTCCCCCGAAACTCATTAGCCACGCCCCCAACTTAGTGCCGTCACCACAGTTACTCTCAAAGATTGCCAAAAGCTCCGGGAAGCTATCCAGCTGCAAGAGACGGCTTGCGCTCCACACTGCAGCCTGACAGTTTCGGCATCACTCCCTAGCTGCTTGCCTACCAATCTCTGTAGGATCAGCCGATTGCCTGCGGATCTCTGCACACAGTCTGGCCAATTGCCTGCCGAACTCTGCACACAGTCTGACCGCTTGCCTGCCAAATTCTACACAGTCTGACCACTTGCCTGCCAAATTCTACACAGTCTGACCGCTTGCCTGCCGAACTCTGCACACAGTCTGACCGCTTGCCTGCCGAACTCTGCACACACTCTGGTTGCTCGCTTGCCTGCCGAACTCTGCACACAGTCTGACCGCTTGCCTGCCGAACTCTGCACACAGTCTGGTTGCTCGCTTGCCTGCCAAACTCTGCACACAATCTGGCCAATTGCCTGCCGAACTCTGCCCACAGTCTGACTGCTTGCCTGCGGAACTCTGCACACAGTCTGACCACTTGCCTGCCAAATTCTACACAGTCTGGCTGCTTGCCTGCCGAACTCTGCACACAGTTTGGCCAATTGCCTGCCGAACTCTGCACACAGTCTGACCGCTTGCCTGATAAACTCTGCACACAGTCTGACCGCTTGCCTGCCGAACTCTGCACACAGTCTGGCCAATTGCCTGCCGAACTCTGCACACAGTCTGACCGCTTGCCTGCCGAACTCTGCACACAGTCTGGCTGCTTGCCTGCCGAACTCTGCACACACTCTGGTCGCTCGCTTGCCTGCCGAACTCTGCACACAGTCTGGCTGCTTGCTTGCCGAACTCTGGGCGCTTGCCTGCCGAACTCTGCACACAGTCTGGCCAATTGCCTGCCGAACTCTGCACACAGTCTGACCGCTTGCCTGCCGAACTCTGCACACAGTCTGGCTGCTTGCTTGCCGAACTCTGCACACAGTCTGACCGATTGCTTGTCGATCTCTGCACATAGTCTGGCCACTTGCCTGTTGAACTCTGCTTGGTTGAATCAGCATCCTGAAGACCTTTCTACATCATTGATATGCCCTGCTATGCCGCTCTGCGGGGCACTTGCAAAGTGGCCCTATTTACTTGAATGGGTCACAATGCGCCAAAAGTGAAAGGATCCAATTCCTGTTGCGAAGCAGAGCATTGTGGCCATGTACACCCCCAGTCACTGCTTCTAAAGCTAAAGGGGGAGCAGTTGGGAGAAGCCAGTGTAAACTAGCCCTTGGAGAGATTTCTTCCCAATTGGGACCAACCTCTACCCTGCTCTACAACCAAGTTATCAGTTTTGGTCTATAAATTGGGCTTTTAAGTGAAAGTGCAGGGATCCATGCTGTTACATGTTCCCAAATAAAAACTCAGCCATGGTAACTGATATTAAATGTTATCTGCATGACTGCCATCCAACATTACCAGCTCATTAAATCTCAACTGTCCATGTCCCCACTGGAGAGGTCCCCTCTCACCTCCCATGTGCTCACTGGTGACAACAAGGGAGGGGAACCCCTCTCCAGATGAGAATTTTCTAGGTAGACTTTGGAAAGGTTAGAACCTCCATTGCACTTTTTATGATTTTTTTCATACATGAGAAATCCCTACCACTTCCCATGTGGTCCCTTTATTGCGATTCTACACCCTACCCGCTCTACACCGGCTGAGGATTCACAGACACGTCTTCATATTGACGGTGAAGGTCAGGGGACTTTGGCATTTTGTAACGTGCTTGAGCCCGAAAAATAAGTGTTTTGTGCAGCCTTTGTCACTCATGATGTCTTTGAGTCTTGCTCTTCTAGAGAGACGTCCATTTTTCTGAGTGATCTAGTGAAACCCCTGTGTCAAAAATATCCTTTTCCCTCTTTGAAAAAAAAAAAAAAAATAAGCCTGCCCTCCACAATAAAGCCGTAGTTGATTGATAGCTCAGCATATGGATGACATTTTTTCTTCTGTCCAAGGACTTGCTGTTCCAAAATTAGTACACACCATAAAAATATTTGGAAGAGCATCTAAGAAGAGTCATTGTGGTTTCACAAGAGACCAGCTAAAAAGTGCCCCTGAGCTGGGACAGGGACTTTATTACAAATCTACATGACAATATTTGTAATCTATGGAGGTGATGTGTTTTTTTTTTTCCACCAGGCACCCAACCCACTTGGACTTAAAACTTAAATTTATTTTATATTATTCGAATCGGAGAGATGCAACTCCTCATAAAGACCCCGATACTCCACCTTCACTCCCGTGCTTCCTGGAGCAGATTGACGGGGATATAAGTCGTTAATGGAGGATCCCAAAATTCGAATCTATTGGCTCAGTATTATTACTCGTACCCTATAAATGTCCTCATATCTTCTAGGAGGAGCTAATATCTAACCCTTTCCATCAATTCAGCAACACTTCTATTGTTAATCACTTGACCCCCGGGCTAATTTTGACACTTCTCACTTAGATTTATTTCATTTATTACAGGTACTTATATAGTGGTGTCTATTTAGACAGCACTTCATATGTACTGTACATTTACCTCAGTCCCTGCCCTCAAGGAGCTTACAATGTAAGGTCCATAACTCACATTCATATATACAGATAGTAGGGCCAATTTAGACAGAAGCTTATAAACCTACCAGCATAGCTTTAGAGTGTGGGAGGAAACCCAAACAGGCACCGATATTGCCTTTTTGGGGTCTGCAGATGACCTGCTGGTTGGATCTGGTCCAGTCTTGGTAAGCTTCTAAATATCCATCTTATACGGGAATGTTCTGGGGATCACCTGTTTTACATTATTTGATTGCTGGATTTTGAACTGGCCCATTTCTAAGGCAGAATTGATCTGGACCTTATACATGTTCCGATCCATGCCATCTCTACTATTTACATGTTGTTTGTTCTCCTTCCCGCCAAGCGTACGCAGATATGCGACCTAAGCTTTCGAGGGTTATACCGGGATGATGGCCGGAGCTGCAGGCATCATCCCGGTACCGTTTTTTTTTTTTAGAGCGGGCGATCGGCTATCCAGGGATAACAAGCCGCTCGATTATTATCCCGGAAGAGCGGGAGGGGAAATCCCCCCCTCCCACCTCCTCCCGCCGCTCTGACCGGACCTCCCGTCCCACCAGGAGACCACCGGGAGACCTGATCCTTGATCCGCCACTTCCAGGGGCTAGAGAGAGACTGGCACGAAGCCGGAAATGGCTTTGTGCCAGTCTCCAGAATGTAAATACGGAAGTGACGTCACAGCGTCACTTCCTGTCTACTCGGCTGCCAATGGTGCCGGATTTTTAAAAATATACAGTATTCAAAATCGCCGTTTTGGACGATCTGAATACTTTGAAGTGCAAAGGAGGGATTGGAGGTCTTTTAGACCCCCGATCCCTCCATAAAAGAGTACCTGTCACCACCTATTACTGTCACAAGGGATGTTTACATTCCTTGTGACAGCAATAAAAGTGATCAAATTATTTTTTTTTTAAAAACACAATTTAATGATATAAAAATAAATAAGAAAAAAATGTTTTTTTAAAGCGCCCCCGTCCCCGCGAACTATTGCAGCAAAGAAACCGCATACGGAAGTCGCGCTCGCATATGTAAACGGTGTTCACACGTGTGAGGTATCGTCGCGTTCGTCAGAGCAAGAGCACTAGGCCTCCTCTGTATCTCTAACCTGGTAACCGTAAAAAAAATTTAAATCGTCGCCTATGGAGATTTTTAGGTACCGTAGTTTGTCACCATTCCACAAGTGCGTGCAGTTATAAGGCGTGACATGTTTGGTATCTATTTACTCGGCGTGACATCATCTTTCACATTATACAAAAAAGTTGGGCTAACTTTACTTTACTGAAGTGGGAAACATGTCAAGGTTGAACTGACATAGGATAAGATCCATGGTCCTCCTGCCTGGGTGGACATGCATCCAAGTGTTGAGTTCCCCTTCAGAGATCTAATACTGTGTATTATATATTTCCCCTTATAGGATCTTTTTAATGATGTTTTTTTGTCTTAAATAAATAATAAATAATAAATGTATACTTTTTTTACAAATATGTATGTGAGTCTTTGCTGTACCATGAAGAGTCCATAGCTGCCTCAAACTTTCTGCCTCGATTTTCAAACAAGTAAAGGGAGAACATGCAAACTCCAGGCAGGTAGTATCATGTTTGGGATTCGAACTGGCGACCCTTTTTCCTGCTACTAGGCGAAAGTGCTAGCCACTGTGCTGGCCCCAACATAAATGTAAAAATCTGCATTTTTTTGCAAGATAATGACTTAGAACCCACAAACATTATATATATTTTTTGAAAGGAGAGACCCTGGAGATTAAAATGGTGGTTGCTGCAATTTTTTACATTGCACGGCCATTTTTAGGGTACGAATTTACAGGAAAAAATACACTGATTTTTAGTGCACACAAATACAATATAATACCCAATTTTTGGTAAAATATAACAGATGACATTACGCCAAGTAAATAGACACCTAACATGTCATGCTTTAAAATTGCGCATGCCTGTGGAATTTGGCGACAAACTATGGTACCTAATGACCACCATAAGCGACTTTACAGGTTACGAGTTTAGCGTTACACAAGAGGTCTGGCACTAGTATTTTCTCCTTACTTTGACATTTGCGGCGATACCTCACATTTGTGGTGTGATCATGGTTTACATATGTGTGCATAATCTACATTTGTGTTCGCATTTGCGCTTGAGCACTGGGGGGGGGGGCACTTAAAATTTTATTATTAATTTTATTTAAAACTTTTTTTTTATAAACTGCCCCTTTACATTTTTTTTTTGATCAACGTTATTACTATCACAAAGGAAGAACAACATCATACAAACTACAGCAGCAGAAGACCACACCGGGTGACGCTCCTGTCAGCTAAGAACAGGAAACTGAGGCTACAATTTGCACAGGATCACCAAAATTGGACAACAGAAGATTGGAAAAAGGTTGCCTGGTCTGATGAGTCGCAATTTCAGATGCGACATTCAGTTAGTAGGGTCAGAATTTGGACTAAACAACATGAAAGCATGGATCCATCCTGCCTTGTATCACCGGTTCAGGCTGGTGGTGGTGGTGTAATGGTGTGGGGGGGATATTTTCTTGGCACACTTTGGGCCCCTTAGTACCAATTGAGCATCATTTAAATGCCACGGCCTACCTGGGATTGTTACTGACCATGTCCATCCCTTTATGACTACAGTGTACCCATCTTCTGATGGCTCCTTCCAGCAGGATAATGCCCCATGTCACAAAGCTCAAATCATCTCACCACTGGACAATGAGGTCCCTGTACTCCAGTGGTCTCCACACTCACCAGATCTCACCACACTCACCAGATCTCAATCCAATAGAGCTCCTTTGGGATGGGGTGATGCTATTATGCCAATATGGACCAAAATCTCTGAGGAATGTTTCAAACACCTTGTTGAATCTATGCCATGAATTATTAGGGCAGTTCTGAAGGCAAAAGGGGGTCCAACCCGGTACTAGCAAGGTCTACCTAATAGAGTGGCCGGTGAGTGTATATCTCTGCATTTATAATAATTTTTGTGATTTTTTTTTAACATATATTGAAGCTTCCAGCATGGACTGTTTAAAGTCAGATACATCTTTATTTCACCAGTAGCAATGAAAAAAAAAAAGCAATGAAATAAAAAAAGCAAAAAACAAAAAAAAAAAACAGTTCTCTGTTGACATGGATCCACACGGACCAAATCACAGTAATGGTGCAGAAAATTACACCTTTCACTGGAGCCACGACTGTGCGCGGAGCCGAGCAGCTGTGCCGATGTCGGGAGGAGGGACCCTAATTACTTAGATCGGACAGGTTAGCTTCCCCTGAATCAGGCTAATAGGAGTCAGATGGGATTAGGATTAGCAGCACAGCGCAGGGACAGCGGGTAGCAGTTGATAATCTAATAAATATTCGGAGAATCCTCTAGTTTGAAACACCGGATTAACCACGGCTCAGAGGAGGGCGGGCAGCGAGCGGCGAGTGTGCTGAAATGTACAAAATACACCATGGAACCGTGCCGTATAGTGAAAGTGACAAACGAAACATTCCCGTCTAAGTGATCGCCATTATCCAGGCCAGACGGGCACAATGAGAAGGGGAGACAAATAGTGAAAATAAGTGGAAGTGACAGGGTCAGCCGCAGACCAACCACCCCCTCCCCGAAGCCTTAGATAATAATAAAAGCTGCCTCACTCCTAGTTTCCTGCTAGTTTCCTAGAGTTTGGGAATGTGTGGGACAAGGGAGCCGAGATTTCTTCATAATAGACTGGATGCAATGTCCTGGGAACCTTTTCTCAGGAAGGGAATCCCGGCTCATGCTGGGGAAATGGGATTAAGTAGCAGCGGAGTGTGCAGCCACCAGTTATTGTAGGAGGGGGGGAAATGCAGGGCACATGCTGGGAAATTCATAGACAGTGGCCTACACACTCTTCAGAATCCAATCACTCTTTAGAATCCAATCACTCAGTAAATGTTGGTGCGGGCAACAGATTAATGGACCCATCGGGAACAGGTACATAATTGTGGTGTGTGGAGGGGGGGGTGGGGCGCAGTAAGGCTGAAGTGTCCATATAGTGGACACTCCATTTTTGGTGCATTTTTAGCCCCTTGCTAGCTAGGACGCTGTGGGCTGTGCATTCTAGCAACATGATGACTCCTCCCCAGCCGCATACAGGTAGCTGAAAGAGATACCCCGCCTGGTGTCTGAAAGTAAACAAAGGGGCGATGTGCTGACCAGTGTAATTTCCCAACTATGGCCGCGGCCGTGGAGATTCCATAGGAAGTGGCTAAGAGTAAACAAAGGGGCGGGCGCTGGCCAGTGTCCTCTCCCAAATATGGCCATGGTCATGGAGATTCCCTAGGCCAGTGATGACGAACCTTGGCACCCCAGATGTTTTGGAACTACATTTCCCATGATGCTCATGCATTCTGCAGTTTAGTTGAGCATCATGGCAAATTTAGTTCCAAAACATCTGGGGTGCCAAGGTTCGCCATCACTGCCCTGGGCAGTGGCTGAAAATAAACAAAGGGTTGGGCTGCTGGCCAATGTCATCTCCCAAATATGGCCATGGTCATAGAGATTCCGTAGGCCAGTGATGGCGAACCTCGGCACCCCACATGTTTTGGAACTCCAAAGACATGCTGGTAGGTTAATTAGATTCTGTTGAAAAAAATTGGCCAAATATGTGTATGTGTTTGTAAGCGCGTCGGGGCCCCATGGGGTAAAAGACCGTGCTATACCGCAGATGGACACCGGCAGCAAAAGCACCCTGAGGCGATTCAGTTCGCATAGGTAGCTCTATACAAGTCACTCATTCATTCATTCATTCATACATACATTTCCCATAATGATCATGCACTCTGCAGTGTATTTGAGCATCATGGCAAATGTAGTTCCAAAACATCTGTGGTGCCAAGGTTCCCCATCACTGCCCTGGGCAGTGGCTGAAAATAAAGGGTTGGGGTGCTGGCCAATGTGATTTCCCAAATATAGCCATGGTCATGGAGATTCCCCGGCCAGCGACTGAAAGTAAACAAACGGTTGGGGGTGCTGGCTGATATTATTACCCAAATATGGCCAGAGAGATCCCCCCAGCCAACAGCTGAAAGTGGAGAAAGTGGCAGATGCTGGCTGATTTCATTACCCAAATATGGCCAGAGAGATTCCCCAGGCCCGGGCTGAGATGCTGGCTGGTGTCATTATCTAAACGCGGCCATAGCCACAGAGATTCCCCAGCCAACGGCTGAAAGTAGATAAAGGGACAGGATGTTGGCTGATGTCATTACTCATATATAGCCATGACCATGGGCACAGAGATTCCCCGGCCAACAATTGAAAGTAAACAAAGGGCAAAAGCTGGCATCATTACCAAAATATGGCCAGAAAGATTGCCTGACTGGAGCTGAAAGTGAACCAAGGCGCTAGGATGTTGGCTGATGTCATTACCTTAATACGGCCATAATCATGGAGGCTCCCCAGTGAACAGCTGAAAGCAAACAAAGGGGCAGGAAAAGAAAGAAAAAGAAGAGTCTTTTGGAGCCTTTCACAATGTGGATAGAACTCATCCAGACTGAGCGTCAGTGGTCTTAAGTCCTCATGCACATGGACGTTTTTACAGCTGCTTTTTTGAGCTTTTTTTGCAGCTTAAAAAGGCCTGTCTATGTTAGTCTATGGCTTCATGCCCACCTAGGCGTTTTTGAGCTGCAAGTGGCATAAGCGTTTTTAAGCTGTAAAAAAAACCCAGGACCAGTGCGTTCTGAAAGACGTTTTTCAGCTGTAAAAACGTTCTAACACTGAAAAACGCTCAAGAACGCTCAAAAACGCTCAAAAACGCTTAAAAACGCTCAAAAACACTCAAAACGCAAACGCGGAAAAACGCTCAAAAACGCTCAAAAACGCTATTGCAAAAACGCTGAAAAAAGCTGAAAAAAGTTAAAAAAATTCACTGCAAAGATACTGGCGTTTTCATAACGTTTTTTTAACAGCCTGTGTGCATGAGGGCTTAGTTTTACCTTTCCCCCTAGATGGCCTACACCTGCTGCAAAGGATCTAAACGCGAAGTACTAAAGCAACATCCTGAGAAAACCTTTTTTTTACGCAAAGTTTAAATATTAAAAAGGAAGATCTCCCTACATCCTGACTTTTAGGGGGAATCCATAAGAGAAAGGCATTTATGCCATTGGAGTGAATGCACTGTTCACCACAATTCTGCCCCCCTCCTGTCTTCCTGCTAAGAGCTTTTGACCAAATGTTGATGGTCTAACCAGGAGCTCTGTCATGTTATTTATAAGCATCAGTAAATATCGATTGAAATGACACTCATACATCTAGAGAGAGAGCTACCGAGACAGCCCTCTGACTTCCAATGTTACAAGTCCGCAATAGCAGATGACCTCTTCAGAGGCTGATCGGTGGAATATTGGGAATTTATAATATGGAAATCCATTTCATCTTTGGGGGGGGGGGGGGGGACAAGGCAGATGTGTAGCTGTGGATCCTCTTTGCTTGAGTTTTAAGCTATAAAATCTGTAGAAAGTTTTTTTTTTCCCTGGATAAACACAGGAAATTAAATCAATCTTATAAATATTCAACACAGTGTTATTTTTCTCCTTAGAAATCATATAATATGCATTTAATCAATAGGCAACTAACCAGGGCTTCCTTTTAGAGAAAATGCATGTTTACTCCTAAAAATAAAGTAGCTGGTATCTGTGATGTTCACCACAAAGTAATTTTTAATGAGGTAACAAAACCATAGAATTAGCTTTTATTTTTGAGTAATATTCTGCTATTGTGTCATCCTGAAGTCGTACTGGGCGATTTGATTCATTGTGGAAATGTAGCTAAAAAGTTCGAATAAAGTTGTAACGCGGCTGACTTAAAGGGGTAATGCCAATCTTTCAGCTCTTTATTGGCCAATCTCAATTTTATAATTTGAGGCAGGGAAATGATCAGTGGTAAATAACATTTACTACCGCGCCTTTACTTTACACCTCAAAAGCTCTTGAGGTATCCACTATATTCTATGGCAAAAATCCATGTTTTGTCCTGTGCCTATGCATTTTTTAGAGCAAGGGGCAATAAGCAGACCTACAGTCTGCGTTTTTAGTGATGCTTGAAAAATAAAGAAGGTAGCAGATGCTGTTTTGCCCCCATTTCCAAAGTAGGGATGAGTTTGGATTTGGTTTGAACCTATGTTTGGCCGAACCCCAAAGTCAGCTGTCATTCCTGGGGCAATATGTGGCCATATTAGGTCAATGATGTCAATTGATAAGCCAAAGAATGACAGCTATGAGGTTCGGCTGAACATGGGTTCAGGCTGAACCTGGATCAACCTAATATGGCCACATGGTCATATTAAGTCAATATCTTTGATTTAATATGACTGTGTGGCCATATTAGGTCAATTATGTCCACTGATAGGCCAAAGAATGATGGCTTTGAGGTTTGGCCGAACATGGATTCAGGCCAAACCTGGATCGACCTAATATGGCCACATAATCATATTAGGTCAATGTCTTTGATTTAATATAACCATGTGGCCATATTAGGTCAGTGATGTCAACTGATAAGCCAAAGAATGACAGCTATGAGGTTCGGCTGAACATGGGTTCAGGCTGAACCTGGATCGACCTAATATGGCCACATGGTCATATTAAGTCAATATCTTTGATTTAATATGACTATGTGGCCATATTAGGTCATTGATGTCAACTGATAGGCCAAAGAATGATAGCTTTGAGGTTTGGCCGAACATGGATTCAGTCCGAACCTGGATGGACCTAATATGGCCACATAACCATATTAGGTCAATGTCTTTAATTTAATATGACCATGTGGCCATATTAGGTCAATGATGTCATGTGGATCATGTGGATCTTTGCTCTTTGTGTAGGTGCCGCTGCAGGGCAGGGAATGTCCTGACTTTAGGTAGTTAGCCCAGGGTAGACAGGTGCCTTCTGGATTCAGAACAACCCAAGCCCAATGTCATTGACCTAATATGGCCATGTGGCCATACTAGGTCAATGATGTCAACTGATAAGCCAAAGAATGACAGCTATGAGGTTCGGCTGAACCTGGATCGACCTAATATGGCCACATGCTCATATTAAGTCAATATCTTTGATTTAATTTGACTATGTGGCCATATTAGGTCAATGATGTCAACTGATGGGCCAAAGAATGACAGCTTTGAGGTTTGGCCGAACATGGATTCAGGCCGAAACTGGATCGACCGAATATGGCCACATAATCATATTAGGTCAATGTCAATGATGTCATGTGGATCCTTGCTCTTTGTGTAGGCGCCGCTGCAGGGCAGGGAATGTCCTGACTTCAGGTAGTTAGCCCAGGGTAGACAGGTTCCTTCTGGATTCAGACCAACCCAAGCTCAGACTTAAACCCAAGCTCATCACTTTTCCAGAGTTGTATTATATAAAGGAAAACTTTACTGAGAAACTTTTTGTCTACCTCTTATGCTGGCCTAAAGGCTTCAATACAACCTGTGTTGCTTACCTAAAACATGTATAAACACCAGGAGCCGCTGATGCTAGCTTCATGCTTTTTTTCCAGGCTGGTGGCTTAGAGCAGTGTTTCTCAACTCCACTCCTCAAGGCGCACCAACAGGTCATGTTTTCAGGATTTCCCTCAGGTTCAAACAACTGTGGTAATTACTAAGGCAGTGAAACTGATCAAATCACCTGTGCAAAATAATGGAAAGCCTGAAAACATGACCTGTTGGGGCGCCTTGAGGACTGGAGTTGAGAAACACTGGCTTAGAGAGTAGTTTGTCCAGAGCTGTCCTGCCTTGAAAACCTATTTATTAAGTGAGTTAATGCTTTACTTCTCTTGAGGCCGTTGACGGCTCCATTAGTGTCATGTGAGTCTAGGCCAAAAAGTAGGCAGGTTGGCGTTGCATATTTTTGTAACTACTTAACCAAGCACATATAGAATCTAAAAATGAGCTAGATGACTTACCACCATCTTAAAACTAGCTAGCCAATTCTTTGAAACATTTTGTATTGTTTTCAATTGCAAAAAAAAAGCACTCGGTGGCACTGAGATAGGACTGACTGGCTCCTGAATTCTACACTATTTGCCGGTTCTTGGCTTACAGAAATGTAATGTTCAGAGGCGACCGTAATTTCTATGCGGAAGCAAGCTGATTAGATGCAGTAAGTAGTCTGGTTATATGTTAAAGATGTAAGAGAGAGTAAATATGTGTAAAGTGGTAAAAAAGAAATGAAGGGAAATGAGCGCTCGTACTGCGCTCCCCCCGGACTCTGCAGGAGACACAAGCACGGCCGCTGTCTTCATAAAATCCCCACGGGTGGAGGGAGCTGATTTTCTGCTGTTAATATTGCATCCGTTGATGAAGAATTCGTTAGGATAATGGAACAAAGCTAAAATATAAATGACTCTCTGTCAAGAAGCATCTTTTGTTTTTTTGTTTTTTTAGATTAGCTGTAAGGAGGGGGATTCACCTTGGTTCTGGCCAACTAAGGTATGCAGTGTCTGTCTGTGGATCTGCAGAACCCGTTTTTTATTATGGAAATGCGTTTAACCTTCCATGCTAGAAATGTAAATGATATTCTTTATGTTGGCTGGTATTGGAATGTATAGACTAGTGCTAAGGCTGTCATACACAGCTCGACGTTCGAACAATAATTCAAGCTGTGCATTTTCCCTGTTATCACCATTGGGTTCGACAAAAGGCAATTGTTCTATTGACTTTTGTCAATTGAATTGAGTAGAACCGTGACTGCGTGCAATCAATGTTTGGGTATTCTGTCAACCACGGGTGCCGGCTATTGGAATACATTTTCCGGCTGGGGAGAATGCTCCATCTGCCCTGTTTAGCATAGAAGGAAGCATATTTTAAATCTACGTTATATTGTCAAAAATATTGGGACACCTGCCTTTACACATGAACTTTAATGGCATCCCAGCCTTAGTCCGTAGGGTACAAGGCTGGCCACAAGGTTTAGGAGTGTGTCTATGGGAATGTTTGACCATTCTTCCAGAAGAGCATTTGTGAGATCAGGTTGGACAAGAAGGCCTGGCTCCCAATCTCCACTATAATTCATCCCAAAGGTGTTCTATCGGGTTGAGGTCAGGACTCTGTGTGGGTCAGTCGAGTTTCTCCGCCTCAAACTCGCTCATTGACGTCTTTATGGACCTTGCTTTGTGCACTGATGGAGGGGGATTATGGTGTGGGGTTGTTTTTTAGGAACCCTTTGGTTCCAGTGAAGGGAACTCTTAAGCCCCGTACACACGATCAGAAAACCGTACGAAAAATACAGCTTTCGAAACGATCGTACGATAATCGGATCTTTAGTACCGAGCTTTCGAGAGCCGATCATGACAGTTCATCCAGTATTATCCAATTGGACATGCACGAAAAAAAATTTGTACAATGCCAGATCGGACGATTTTCGTTTAAACAGTACCACTGTCGTTCGCAAATGCAATACAAATGCATTACAACACATGACATCACTTCTGAAATTTTATTCTGTCGTAGGAGAATTTTCGTGACTTTAGTAAACTCTTCACATTCGATCTGAGATCGAAGTACTGGGCATTAAGGCGTCAGCATAACAAGACATTTTGGACAATTTCATGCTCCCGACTTTGTGGGAACAGTTTGGGGATGGCCCCTTCCTGTTACAACATGACTGCCCACCAGTGTACAAAGCAAGGTCCATAAAGACATGGATGAGCGAATTTGGGGTGTAGGAACTTGACTGGCCTGCATAGAGTCCTGACCTCAACCCGATAGAACATCTTTGGGATGAATTAGAGGGGAGTCTGCTAAACAGGCCTTCTCGTCCAACATCAGTGCCTGACCTCACAAATGCGCTTCTGGAAGAATGGTCAAACATTCCCATAGACACACTCCTAAACCTTGTGGACAGCCTTCCCAGAAGAGTTGAAGCTGTTATAGCTGCAAAGGGTGGGCCAACTCCATATTGAACCCTACGGACTAAGACTGGGATGCCATTAAAGTTCATGTGCGTGGCACAGTGGTGTAGTGGGTAGCACTTTCGCCTAGCAGTAAGAAGGGTCGCTGGTTCGAATCCCAACCACGGCACTACCTGCCTGGAGTTTGCATGTTCTCCCTGTGCCTGCGTGGGTTTCCTCCGGGTACTCCGTTTTCCTCCCACACTCTAAAGACATGCTGGTAGGTTAATTGGATCCTGTCTAAATTGTCCCTAGTATGTATGAATGTGAGTTAGGGACCTTAGATTGTAAGCTCCTTGAGGGTAGGGACTGATGTGAATGTACAATGTATATGTAAAGCGCTGCATAAATTGACGGCGCTATATAAGTACCTGAAATAAATAAATAAAAATAAATAAATGTGCGTGTAAAGGCAGGTGTCCCAATACTTGTGACAATATAGTGTATGTCTGTACGGCCAGCTTTATGCAAATAAAATGGCAGTTGGAGGCATTTCTTGGTTGAGCTTTCTCTGCAGCTCGCAAACAGATGTAGGTTAAATGAGGTTAAATGATCCTCCTGTAAGATATCCTGTAAGATCCAAAGAAGGATACAGTTATAAATATTTTCCAGGCTCACATGGCGGCATTACTTGACCGAGGATTGTATGTGTTTATGAAATTACAGTTGATAATTGATTGTTCAACTGGCACTTCTTCCCTTCTGTACACAGTAAAATCTGCACTGAACAGATGTGTTTGCTTTTCTCAAATCTGGCATCTTCCATTTCTGATGGCAAACTACGCCATGCCATCACTGTGCTTTGGTGGGGCCCTGTGCCACATGAAAGGAAAACAGGCATGTTACTGGTATAAACAGAATAGTCTTGTGACTATTAGGAGGGTCTCTTAGGACTGGAGATATTATATTATTACTGACAATTTTACACATCACTTTACATACTGCTCATTCAATTCAGTCCTTGCCTCCAATCTGGAGTCCTTACCTCACATGCATACATACATTTACTAGGGCTGATTTAGACGGGCCTCACTAGCACGTACAGGCTTTCTTTTTTCATGGATAGTTCCAACCTCAGCCCTCAAGTACCCTCATCAGGTCAGGATTTCCTTCACCTTGTACAACTGCTTTAAATCCATGTCAATGGCTTTTTATTTATGGCAACTATCTTATCTAAGGGGAATTCCCAAAACATGACCTTCTGGGGAGACCTGAGGACCGAGGTTGGGAATCACCAGATTAGAGCATGAAAGTGTATCTACCTTGATGACAACCGTAGTCGCATCACTCATGTCCACTAAGAAAATCCATAAGGATACAGCACCATTGATATCCAAGTGAGGACCAAAGGTTGAGGTCAGAAGAAAGGGAGTTCCGTTTCAAATGTAACCCTCCAGAATAGAATTGACGGTAATAGCTGATCTTGCAATACAAGAGAAGAAGGCACATTGGCCTTGTGCAATACCAAAAAACTCTTTAATAAATCAAATGCCATTTGCTTGTATTTCTGTATTGGTTTCCCCGAACTGGAGTGGGCAGCAAGGCCGATTTAGCACGCAGTGTGGACTAGTCCAGTGGCGTTATCCCTGTTATATGGACAAGAGTGAAGAGGAGCCAAATTTGAGCCTGCTCATGGATTTGCTCTCCTGAGGGCCCTTTCCTACCAGTAGCGCTGGCAAGAGTGTTTGATTTGATAGCTGATCCTGCTAATTTGTGTGTCTTTCCCCAGGCCCTGGAAGCTGGGCTAGTTGTAGAGCAGAATCACACACCGTGACATAGCTGCCCCGGAACTAAAACCACATGCAAGAGTTGGGCAATGTTGGATGGAACCATCCAGCTTTGACAGCCAACAAACTGTATGACCTGACTGCTTTCGTCAATAATGGTCAACGGAGAAAGTTTGGAGTTTGAGTGAAACACTTGATTGTAAAGTGAACTTTACTCTCCCATTCAACATTGATTATTTGCGATCCTCATGTTGCTAGCATTAGTAAACAGTCATCATATTTATATTATATTTATGTTATATTTATGTCTTGTTTATTAACTCCTCTTCTTGGGTCCCCCACCGGAGCTCCTGGCCACTCCCTCCTGCCAAGTGCCTCCACAGCAAGCAGCTTGCAATGACGGCACCCGAGCAGAAGCGCTCCTGAGCCACTGCCCTGCGTACTCACACACAGAGCCTGGGCTCGGCCCTGCCCCCTCTCATTGGCTCGCTGGCTGTGAGCCAATGGCTCCTGCTGCTGTCTCTGCGAATGAGTAGGGAGAGTCCCCAGAGACCCAAGGCTCTTATGCACAATGCTGGATCGCAATGGGGTTCAGGTAAGTATTGGGGGTGCAGAGGGGGGGCTGCTGCACACTAAAGGTTTTTTTTTTTGCTATGAAGGTAAAAAACCTTGAGCCTTTAGAACCACTTTAAACCAACAAGTGCTTTTTTTTTACCACTACCATTCCTTTATATTGGCTTTTGAAATTTACAAATGCAGCAATTTAGAAATTGGATGAAAGGTTTAGCACTGGGAAACACTTTTTGAAAGATAAAAAGTGTATTTTATATACAACTATATAGATCAGACCAAAATGAGGGATAAATGAGGAGGCAAGAGGGACAGAGGGACTTTGTTCGAAATCACCAATGCAATACTCCCAACGCACACATACCTGCACAAACGGCTGTATCTTAAATTGGGTGCTGAAATGACCAACGTCTGGAACCGACTGCAATCATGAGAAGGAAGTGTCACAAGCACACCAGGATCTCCAAAATTGGGTCCAAAATTTTAATCACATAGTATCAAAAAATAAATAGAAGCGACATTTCGGAGCCACGCAGGACCCCTTCATCACCATCGTCACATGCCTGATGAAGGGGTCCTGCGTGGCTCCGAAACGTCGCCTCTATTTATTATTTGATACTATGTGATTAAAATTTTGGACCCAATTTTGGAGATCCTGGTGTGCTGGTGACACTTCCTTCTTTTGTTCGAAATCAGTCCCTCGAAATCAGGGACAGTCCCTCGAAATCGGGGACAGTTTCTGCAAATTACGAACAGTCTCTCGAAATCAGGGACCGTTGGGAGCTCTTGTACTGCCAATAGTGTTCAATATATTTACAGTAACATCATGCATTTATTGTTGTTTTTTGAAAGGTCTTATCTCAAGTTTTGGTAAGTGTTCAGAATAAAATTCTGAGGCGTACAAAGGAATAGGTATGAGACAAAAAAAAAAAAAAAAGTTCTACGTACATGTATCATCTTTTGATAGTACAAAAGCCTTCTGAAGCCTCCCTTTCACACGCGGTGCTTGCTGCTTGTTGTTTTTTCTTGCAGCCACACAAAAGAAGTTTTTGAAGGCTTTTCAGGCTCTTTTTTTTCCACTCGGACATTCCAGTTACAAGAGCATCTTTTCAGCGCAGCGGCACGTTCCTTGCTGCGTCTTGTCACAGTAGAATCATCTTCTCACAGCCTCTGTGTGCCCCTTTATTTTTCCAAGAGCGAGCCCCTATCGTTTCTTCCCCCCGTGTGTTCCCCTTTATCCAAACAACACCATCTCCAAGCTCTCCAGCAGCGAGAGTCACCGCTTGGAGTGGTTTTGTTTCCTGCGAGAAGAAAAGACGTTGAGTTCCAACTTGTCACCTCCATTTTTATCCCTGTTACCTACTTCATCATTATCTTAATCACCATTGTGTTCAATTTGACCGTTTTCCCTTTCACTGCTTCTGGTGTGTAATGCTGTGCTGACAGTCACCCCAGGCCCTATTTCCTAGGGAACATTCCTGTTAAGCCTTTGCCCCTAGGCCCTCACACCCCCTCCCCCCGTGTCATTTTCTATTCTATTTTCCTCCCTTGTTTTTTTTTTTTTTTTTTTTCCTTTTTTTGTCTTTTAACATGGTTTTGCTAAAAAGTTTTTTAATCAATCAAGTATGAGCCAGAAAATTGGCTTTGTCACGGCTGGGTTGTGGGTCGTGTGACAATCACACAGTCTCTTGACAGCTAATGAAAGCCAAAGAAGGATATGGATATTTCGAGAGGAAGGCCTTGGTTTCCATGACACCTCTCCATGTTGTCCGTTCCCCCCAGCGATTCATGTGGCTCTTGGGGTCCTAGACTTTACAATAGGAGCCGGACTCCGTGTGTGCGTTTTTTAAAAGAGAGGGATGCTGGAGTCAGGCTGGGGAAGGGGTGCGTTTTGGGGGAGATTGGTCGGGCACTCTTGACAGCTGCCCCTTTTTACTCGTCTTGCTCTCTTCGGGGAGCAAACGTTACTTACAATAAAGGAGTCTCCTTTGTACGGCTCTCATCGAACTGAATTATTATCTCCAGGAGCCATCTGTATTGAAGAAGTTTTTTTTTTTTTTTTTTTTTTTAAATGGTTTTGATTAAAATATTCCGGTGAATAAATATTCTCATTGGTCCTGTCCTTGTCTTTTTTTGAAGCGACTTCTATATCCATCGTGACAATGATTATTCAACACACCGCTGTATAGGCTCCGAGGCCGCCTTCTGTAGCATGGCTTGGGTAAAAGCTGGCCATTTACAGGGTTACAAAGAAGGAATCACACAGAGTACATTATATGGAGTTTTCAAGGGCAGATTTAGCTAAAATATGCTAAGTGCTGGTAATTTGGTTAGATTTCCTCAAAGGTCCCTTAGAGGGGAGTGAGGGTTCAACACGCTTGGTATAAAGGTAAAAATGGCCCTACATATAAGAAGAATTTTGTACAAAATGAACAGCTAGAACACATTTTATATTGTTAACCTGAAGCCTGTTTCTGACATTTGTTGCTTACAAGTTAAAATCCATATTCTTTGCTAGAAAATTACTTAGAAACCCCAAACATATATATTTTTTTAGCAGAGACCCCATCTAAATAATGGTGATCGTTGCAATATTTTATGTCACATGGTATTTGCGGAGTGGTCTTTCAAATGCAATGTTTTTGGGAAAAAAGACACTTTCATGAATAAAAAATAAATAAACTGTAAAGTTAGCCCAATTTTGTAAATTGGAGTAAATAGATACCCAACATGTCATGCACACGCTCGTGGAATGGTGACAAACTACTGTATGTAAAAATCTCCGTAGGCGATGCTTTAAAAAAATGTAACGGTTACCAGGTTACAGAGGAGGTCTTTTCCTAGAATTATTGCTCCCGCTCTAATGATCGCGGCGATACCTCACATGTGTGATTTCAACCCCGTTTACATATGCGGGCACGACTTACGCATGCGGTTCCTTTGCTGAGCCAGCTCGCGGGGACGGGGACGCTTTTAAATTTATTTCATTTTTTTTTTTTCTTATTTATTTTATTTATTTATTTTTATTTTTTTTTACATTGTCACTTTAAAAAAAATTATTCTGATCACTTTTATTGCTGTCACAAGGAAAGTAAACATCTCTTGTGACAGTAATAGGTGGTGACAGGTACTCTTTATGAAGGAATCGGGGGTCTTCAAGAAAAAAACTGTAATTTTTTTTAAATCGGCGCCATTGGCAGCTGAGTACACTAGAAGTGACGTTGTGACGACGCTTCTGTGTTTTTACATAGGAGACTGGAACAAAGCCTGAAACTTCAGCCGGCGGAAGTGCTGGATCGTGGATCGGGTCCTGGGTGGCCCGGGAAGAGCGGCGGGAGGGGGGGGGGGGGTACATTTTTAGGGCAAACAAACGCAATAAACTACCCAAATTGTTGGTAAAATATAAAAAGACGAGTAAATACAGGTGCATCTCATAAAAATAGAATATCATCAAAAAGTTTATTTTTTTCAATAATTCATTTCAAGAAGTGAAACTCATAAATTTTATATAGATGCGTTACACACAGAGTGATATATTTTAAGCATTTCTTTCTTTTAATTTGGATGATTACGGCTTACAGCTAGTGAAAACCCAAAATTCAATATCTCAGAAAATAAAATATAACATAAGACCAATAAAAAAAAATAATTTTTAATACAGAAATGTTGGCTTACTGAAGAGTCTGTCCATGTACAGTATAGTATGCACTCAATACTTGGTCGGGGCTCCTTTTGCATGAACTACTGCATCAATGTGACGTAGCATAGAGGTGATCAGCCTGTGGAACTGCTGAGATGTTATGGAAGCCCAGGTTGCTTTGATAGTGGCCTTCAGCTCTTCTGCATTGTTGGGTCTGGTGTCTCCCATCTTCCTCTTGACAATACCCCACAGATTCTCTATGGCAGGGATGTCCAAACTACGGCCCTCCAGCTGTTGCGGAACTACACTTCCCATGAGGCATTGTAAAACTCTGACATTCACAGACATGACTAGGCATGATGGGAATTGTAGTTCCTGAACACCTGGAGGGCCGTAGTTTGGACACCACTGCTCTATGGGGTTTAGGTCAGGTGAGTTTGCTGGCCAATCAAGCACAGTGATTCCATGATCATTAAACTAGGCATTGGCACTTTTGGCAGTGTGGGCAGGTGCCAAGTGAAGTCCTGCTAGAAAATGAAATGAGCATCTCCACAAAGCTGGTCAGCAGAAGGAAGCATGAAGTTCTCTAGAATTTCCTGGTAGAGGACTACACTGACTTTGGACTTGATAAAACACAGTGGACCAACACCAGTAGATGACATAGCTCCCCAAATCAGTGGAAACTTCACACTGGACCTCATGCAACTTGGATTCTGTGCCTCTCCACTCTTCCTCCAGGCTCTGGGACCTTGATTTTCCAATGAAATGCAAAGTTTTCCACAGTTAGTGAGGATTTGGGGATCCAGATTTAAGCTGGCCATATACTAGTCATTTTTCAATCAAACATTCCTACACACACGCTTATGAGAATTTGTGTGAAAATTCAGTGACTTGATTAAAGTAGAACGATAGACAAAACTTTTTTTTAAATTTTGGTTAGAATAAGGTAGGGTTGTAACCCCTGTCAGATTTTTTGTTCGCCATCTGTTTTTCCATTCACTTCCTGTCCCATAGCCAAACAGGAAGTGAGAGGAAATCCCTGCATATTAAGGGAATTCCTTGGGGATCACCAAAACTAGTGTCCCCATTGGAAGATTTCCCCATCTATTACTTTTCTGGGGACAAAATGTGGGATTTTCTTTATCTCTCACTTTCAATGATAATGGTAAACAGGATAAATCAAGACGGGGAATCTCCTTAACATGGACACAGACAGCAATAAAAACTGCCAGGTGTTCTAATCCATCTCCACTCTGTCCCAACACTAGAAAACAAGTTTTGCCTCTTGTTATACTTTATCGTTGTTCAAAAGTACTTAGAAATTTATTTTTTTTTTCTAACATTCAATTTGGGGACAAATAGACTTTCCCAAATGAAAACCACATTCACATGCATTCGTTCGAGACAGTTTTTCCATCCTGCTCCTTCGAATTGTCTTGTCACTACAGTCAAAAATGAACCATTGGAAACTTGAACTTGAGCTTAGAAACTTGGTTATGGCCAGCTTCAGGTAAGTATTTCTCCTTATCTCCTACACACACACAGTAAGCACTCCCTAGGAACACATTTAACCCTTTGATCGCCCCTGATGTTAACCTGTTCCCTGCCAGTGTCATTAGTGCAGTGACAAATATTTTTTTTGTACTGATCACTGTATTAGTGTCACTGGTCCCCAAAAAGTGTCAGGTGGTGTCCGATTTGTCCGCCGCAATGTTGCAGTCCCACTATAAGCCGCTAGTAAAAAAATAAATAAATAAAAATTCCATAAATCTATCCCATAGTATGTAGACGCTATAACTTTTACGCAAACCAATCAATACGTGCTTATTGGGATTTTTTTTTACCAAACATGCAGCAGAATACATATTGGCCTAAATTGATGAAGTAATTCGATCTTTTTTCCATTTTTTACTGACTGTTTTATAGCAGAAATTAAAAAAAATTTATAGTTTTTTTTTTTTTTTTTATTGTCGGTCTTTTTTTTGTTTAAAGCGCAAAAAAGAAAAAACGCAAATGTGATCAGATACCACCAAAAGAAAGCTCTATTTGAGGGAAAAAAATGGGCATACATTTTATTTGGGTACAGCGTCATCCGACCGCGCAATTGTCAGTTAAAATAATGCAGTGCCGTATCTCAAGATACAGTAGAGCAAGCGTTGTCACCCTAGAACAGGAAGTAGGCTACTGTCAAAAAATAACTCATGCAGCCACCACATCTGAGGACTGGTATAATGCAATCTATAACATTTGTGTTCTTAGGTCTTTTTTTATTTTTTTATTTTAATAATAATAATTTTTTTTTTTTTTTTTGTGTTCTTTGGTCTAGATACATTTTAAGGCTGACCGTCTAATAAGAATAGGAGTAACTTTTGTTGCTCTTGATAGTAAGATTAGTTAATGTGAATAATCACATGCCCTTGTTTTTTTATTTTTTACCTGCAATATTCATCTCTAACATCAGGTTTCCCCTCCTTCTTTTCCCTTCTCCCCTCGCTCTATTTCTCACTTTATAATTAATGATTAGTTTTAATTGGTTTGCTTAGGCAGTCTGACAGCAAATTAGCTAAAGCAAGCCAGCCGCTGCCAAAATGTGATGTGGGATTGGTGCACTTTTCCAGTAGGTAGTAGAAAACAGAGGTGAGTGTTTCCTGACTGGCATGCTCATACTGTTGCTTGAAGCTGCAAAAATATATATTTATATTTTAGGTGATAACAACATTAAAGATTTGCTGAACTGAGCTCTCCATTATACTATCTTGAGTTCACCCTCATAGCTGCTCTAGTGATATAACTTGCATACTTGTAACCTTTCTACTCCAGAGGAACCCTTGAAATAGTTTACACGTCCTGGTAAGATTAGTCCACTGAAGGTCTCTAGGAAAAGGCCTCTTAGTGGGAAGAATACCCCACTTACATTTGTGGTTAGAAGACCGCTTTAAAGATGATTGGTGTCATCAATAGGAGGTCAATCATCTACAGCTCAAGGAACCCCTAACAACCTCTGGAGGAACCCTAGTTGAGAATGGCTGGTATAGGAGTAAAACTGTACCTGGATATATGAAGGTACCATCAACGGGAGGCCAACCATCCACAGCTCAGGGAACCCCTAACAACCTCTGGAGGAACCCTAGTTGAGAATGGCTGGTATAGGAGTAAAACTGTACCTGGATATATGAAGGTACCATCAACGGGAGGCCAACCATCCACAGCTCAGGGAACCCCTAACAACCTCTGGAGGAACCCTAGTTGAGAATGGCTGGTATAGGAGTAAAACTGTACCTGGATATATGAAGGTACCATCAACGGGAGGCCAACCATCCACAGCTCAGGGAACCCCTAACAACCTCTGGAGCAGTGGTTCTCAACTCCTGTCCTCAGGACCCACTAACAGGCCAGGTATGTTTGATAACTGAAATACATCACAGATGATATCATTTGCTGCTCAGTGAGTATTGCTCATTGCAGTATTCTAGTCTGCATCTCCCAAAAGTAATACTTAAAATCTGGCCTGTTAGTGGGTCCTGAGGACAGGAGTTGAGAACCACTGCTCTGGAGGAACCCTAGTTGAGAATGGCTGTTCTAGAGGATCCTTGAAGAATCAGTTCCGATGATGGCCTGTGTAATAGTTGTAGCGGGAAGAAAAATCAAATTTATTAAATCAGCATAGTACACGAGCAGCTGTTATCTGTCACAATCGATCCAACTGTCTAAAGGGAACACATCAGTGCAGCATTGGGCACAATCACATGCCTACCCATTATGCACCACCACCATTGGAGCACCTTGAAAAATTGGTTCTTCTGGAAATGAGAAAACGTGTGATGCTCTTTCCCGTTACCCATTGTGCAGTGCTTGGTACCAGAGTAAGCGCTGTCATTGGGAGCATGCATAAGTCCAAGCAGATTTGGACTCTTTGAGGGTAGAAGCTTACACAAAATTTTTCAGGAACTGCAGGGGAGAAGCATAGAAATGAAAACTATGCTATCAAATTAACCTTTTAACTTTGCCCAGTCCAAGCTAGGTATAGGTTTGCCTTTAGTTAATTTGACGAACTATTTGTTTGGTTAAAACTAAACCCCAGAGAAAGGAAAAATCTTCCGTTGCAGCGGGGCTGCCCCCCCCCCGCACTGCAAGGTGCTAATTTATGACCAGGCAGTGATTCTCAACCCTATTGAGACTAGGGCCCCGGCAATTCTTCCAAAACCTTTCATGGCCCAACAGTAACAAAATGTTTCTATAAAAGTATGGGAATGCAAAATATGTGTTGAAATGCCGGAGGGCTCTAGATAGGCCTGGGTGTCCTTGTGTGGTGATGGGGATTCTGGAGGGGGTTTAGAATGTCTGCAGCAGACTTGATGGCCCTGTAGAGGATGAGGTTTCTGCAGGGGGCTGGGGTCTCTCCAGGAGGTTTTGCAGGGGAACTTGGGGGACTAGGGGGCACTGTGGAACACTATTGGAGGTTGGGAGTGATATGGGAGACTTGAGGCTCTGCAGAAGGTTGAAGGGCACAGTGGAAGGTTGAGGCACTGTGAAGGCTGAAGGCTCTCCGGAGGCCTGGGGGAGCTGTGGGGGATTGAGAGGCCCTGTTGGCAATTTTGGGAGCACTTTGGGAGCTGGGAGATGCTGTGAAAGGTTAGGGGATTTGCAACTGGCTGGAGGCACGGGAGGAGGAAGGCTGCAGCACAGCAACAGGATATAGCCCAGTGATTGAGAACAGCTGGTTTAGGGAACCGGGAAAAGCAGTTTACTTGCCTGATGCTCCACTCCCACAGGCTCCCTGCATGCCGCTAGTCCAGTCCCTGCAATCACCTCTTCCCTAAATGAAATGGGAAAGGAGAAGGGGGATTGTCGCGGTGCTTACAGATAATAATGGAAACCATACATTTAAAAAAAAAAGTATATCACTTTAATGAGAATAAAGTTAAAACAAAACAGGGCCAATTTTTTTCAAGAGTATTCAACATTTAATGATGAAGGTGGTCATATGGCAAAGGTTCAGCTTAAACAGAAGTTTCATATTCATATATTAGCCCGACATGTTTCGCCTAATAGCTTCATCAGGGGATATATGAAACAGTCAGGAAATGCGTAAGACTGTACAAAAATACAAAAGGGAACAAAAGAAGTACAAGATAAAAATAAAAAAAAACAAATAAGTACAAGATATCAAAGAAATATATGTATCATTAAATATAAAAGTATACATCACTTGCCAATGCCCGCCCCTAAGGAAGGAGAACATACTGTGCCAAACTTCCTGGGAGTGACCACTGCCAAGGGGGACCAACCGACCCAAAGGAAAGGAGACCTGCACGGCCATAGAAGACAAACATAGGGACTACTCTTCCCTATGTTTTAGTGGTCGTAGGTCCTCTAACACCATCAATTCCAAAGTAAAGCCTATAACTCTGCATTCGATATGAGGGTGCAGAGGGACAGCCAGAGTGTAGGGGAGTAGCGGAGAGCTGCCATGAGAATGAAGAATTGGATATGTAGAACAGCTTTTTTTTGGGGTCCCCTAGACCTAATTGAGTATTTGTAACCTTGCACTACAAGGAGGCATTATCCTTTCCCCTGAGATAGGCTTTAAAGTAATCCTCCAAGTATAAATTGTCATTTATTCTAATAATTTTCTTCGGCCATAAGCCAACTAAACACACTATAGATTATAAAGAAGCACTTGTGAATATTAGTAATACCTGGATATCTATTTTAATAAACCGTAAATCACATTCCCTGAAGAAAATGGGAGATATCTGCTGATTTGGTTTTACTTCGTAACATTGGGCGGTATAATAAATTTTTGTTTGGGGTCCGACCAGCCCAAGCTCTGAATACAGGTTCTGGTCTTGGAATGAGTGGTGGAAATGAACTTGGGTGCAGGTGTTGGATGGGAGGAGGGTGCAGGTTTTATTTTCATATTTGATAGGAGGGAATGGGGTTGTTTAGACAGCAGCGGAGGATGAGGACGGTATAAATGAGAATCATTATTAAATAGAAGCATGCAATTTATCTACAGTACAGTACTTCTTTTCAATCTTTTTCCCCTTACTTGGAATCAATCACTGGTAAGCATGCAGTCATTTGTAATCATGTGCGCAGCATGCTATGCTGGAATGTGTACATATCTGTGTGTAAAGATCTAATCGTGTTAACCTTTTCATTAGAAGAATAAAGCTGGCAAGTGACAGATAAAAGACTGTGTATGTAACTTGATGTATGGTTAACGCTGGGCATACGCTGCTTGAATTTCAGCCATGTTAGCAGGAAAGTTGAGCTGTGTGTGGCCTTATCGTCATCCCTTTCACCTCCCGCACCATAGAAGTCAAATTTTCAATTGAACTTTGTTGAAGGAGCCAGTCCAAAAAATTCTCGACCGAACAGCGCTTGCATTCAAGAGGAGCTGCAGTCTGCTCACATAATTTGTAATAAAAACATCTTTGCCGTTCTGAAGCTTGCCTCCAACCACTTTGCATATTATTTTATATATATTGTGGCTGTTAACCTCTCTGATAGCAACCAAAAGAGCACTCAGCAGAAGGTTAACTCTGGAGTGGGTATAGAGGAGCGAAAAAATAAAAAAGTGATGGGATCCCATCCAACTTTTGTACTTGACGCTCCTCCATACTCGCCCTAGTGGGGATGGGGGAATTGATGGACCTCTCTCGTTCAGCAACGCTGAATGTTGAAATGTAAAGATGGTTGCCCAGTTTGGACTTGGTTAGCACTGTTGTGTGATTTTTCCTTTTTTATGGAGAATAATTACATCAGGAGACTGGCAACAATACCAATCATGGTCAGATGGGGTTGGAAAGTTTAAGCCTATATTTTGTTCATCCCTTCCAAAGTAGAGAGGGATGAATGGAAACCATTCTAATAGCCCATGTTGCTCCTTCATAGGCTGTAATAGTGAAATCTTTGGCCATATAGTGAATAGCGAATGCCGTTGAAAAGTCCAAGAGACTGATTCCAATATACCAAATTTATCTGTCAAAAAATGTTTGACCACCTTTTTGATCTTCTATGATAAAGAATTTAATGGTATGCATTAAATACACCGTACGCAAATATTGACGTTTTTATTAAATGGTAAGCACAATGTTTGGGGTTGTGCCATAAATCATCTCCTAGCTTTGGGTACTTCAGGGATTTACTCTCTAAACTCTGGATTGCCAGATGGACCATGCAGTAGAAGGATGTATGGGCATTGTGCAAACCGGAAAATATATTGCTGAAATTGAAAAGGAAAGATGGGGAAAGGGGGTGGGGGTGTTACCCTAGTCAAGTTTGGGTATGTTCATGCTACTGCAATGCAATTTTGATCCAATTTTCAGCACGACTTTGATGCGTTTTGGATGTGATTTGTATATTCGTTGGGCCCACCTCGCACTGTATATCGCACCAAAGTAGTACAAGAACCTTTTCCAGGATCGTGCCGCACAGAGTCGCATTGATGTGAATGGGCACCATGTGATTCTGTATGACTCAAGCCGCATCTGAAATCGCACTAGTGTGAGCCAGGCCTCAAAGAGAGCTTGATGAAGTAGTTGTTTTCCTGTTTAAACCTGAACTCCAGGTATATTCAGTATTGCATAGTTACAATGGTCCAGCTTGGCACAATGTTAGTACTATTGTGGTAGTCAGTGCTTCTACAGTGATCGCCGTGATCTTCTGGATCTTTTGCCAAGTGGCTTCCCCACATAGGGGGTTCCTCTCTTGACACTGCCGCCATTCACAGAGCGCCTTGTTTTTTTTTTTTAATGAATACAAGGGGTTCTCTAATTGGATGAGGTGGATAGGAACAGTGGAAACTCCACAATCTCCACTTCATTCACTCAAAGGACACCTAGTATTCATTGAAAAACAATACAAGGCGTTCTTTGAATAGCTGCAGTGCCAAGTGAGTGAACCCTGCATGTGGGGAAGCCATAGGACCCAGAAAATCGTAGTGATCAGTGTAGCAGCCCTGACTACTGATTGTCCGCTTCCCCAGTGGCCCCTCAGGTATGAGATCTTTAAGTTGGACCAATATAACTATGCAATAAATATCATATCTAGAGTTCAGCTGTAAGTGCCTAAAATATTTCATTAGTCTGTATGGATATGAGGATAAAGTTATTTGTCAAGTAATCACAGCTTAGTAAATCGGCCCCAAACCCTCAGTCTTTCCACCAGATGAGATCTCAGTAAAGACGAGCAGTGCTGAAAAGCCCAGTACCCCGCATATTCACTGACATATTCACAAGGCTTTGTGTCTTCTGCCTCCAAGCAACTTTGTCTGTCGTGTACACTGTGAAGTCAGATGTCCCAGGAGCACGTCTATACATCAAGCGGTCAATATGGCTTCAAAATAGCAGAAAATCCAGAGGGGAATCTCTGTGTCTGCTTACTAGTGCTACGCTGCCTCTCACGTCAGATCAAATAGATGGGGAATACGAGCGTATATGCCTCCTGTAAAATTCATTAAAAGAGTATAAACAACAAAAAAAAAAAGGAAATGTTTATTTAAGAAACATGAGCAAATTGTAAAAAAATGAAACCCCAAGCCTTCACTAACAGGACAAGTTCGTTGTGCGTTTCCGCGCTTCTTCGTCAGCCGCGTTCAAACTTAGCAGTAAAATACTGAGCGACGAAGACTCGTCTGTCACTTTATTTTTATTAGTCTTTTTTTTTTTTCTCGTTTTATTTTGGCGTTGGAGGGGTTAGGAGACAACCAGTACATTCGCAGCCTCCCCAGCATCCTCTCTGAGAACTTCACTCCCCAATTGTTATGTGCGATCGGATCTGAAAGTTGCTCTCTAAGCTTCTTGTCACATTTTGACTTAATGAAGTGCAACTGAAGAGGGAATTTGGGTTCATCACGGCAGTCGCGCTGCGCTCCCTTGTTGTCAGAAAAGAGGGGTGGTTTGGGACCGCAACGCAGCGCTGCAAGTCGTTATCATTCCGGTCAGTCTGTTTAACACAAAATTAAACAAAGAACTAATTAGTGCCTCATGAATTAATAAATGCACAGTTGCTTGGCTAGAAAAAAAAATAAAAAGAAGGGGTAGCAAGAGAAGAAAGGCTGAGAGTTAGTGTCTCTGTGTCTTTGACAGGGGAGCACTTTATAACGGGGACAAGAACTTGTTCTCCCCAGTCTGTGGACACCCTAAACTTTGACATTGCTTCTTGATTGCTCCCCGTTTTATTTCCACTTCAGTATTTTGCAGCTTTGGTGGATAAACATGTACTGGATAAACATTGTTTTTTTTGGTAATACCAGTTATTGATTGGCTTTCATAGCTTTTTTTTTTTCTGGTGGTCTGTAGAGTGTTGCAAATTTTGTATCCTGCATAGTTTAGCAAGTATACTTGCAACCCTATAGGGCTGCATTTATAAACTACGTTATAAAATGGTCTGTTGAGTCAAAACTTTTTTTTTTTTTTAGTTTTGGATAGAATTAGGAAATGGTTAAAGCCCAACTCCTCTACCCTTGCAGTGGGGCTTTGTCAAGTCTAGCGGGAGATGAAAAGGCTGTACAAATGACATTAGACCCACTCTGGACCAGCTCCAGTGCTCCCCTTGTCTCCCTCTGGTGCTCCAGTCTTTGGATGAGAACGAGGAATGTCACCAGCACACCATGGGTCTCCAAAAAATTGGTCCAAAGCTTTATTCAGCAATCACATCGTGACAGCAAACCGCAAAATTTTTGTAGCCTTGCAGGACCCCTTCATCAGGCATGTGATCGCTGCATAAAGATGGCCCTACGTCCAGGTCCGTCGCTGGTGGATCGGATCTGTCCGTTTTCGTCCGATCCCTCCATAGGCGGCAGCAGCGCCTGACAAGCCCCTCCCCGCTTAGTGAGCAGAGAGGGACCTGTCATCCGCCGGCTCAGCGGAGATCAACGGACTGATCTCCCGCTAAGCCAGCGGACCGAGGCGGGCTCCGTAGAAATGGAGTCCGCCTCGTGTGAAAGGGGCCTTATATAGCACCAATGGTTTGCACAGCACTTTACAATATAAAGAGAGACAGTAAAGTTACATTAAAATAAAATACAAGAGGGTTAAAAGGGCCCTGCTCATAAGAGCTTACAATCTAATACGTTTAAAAAGGAATGCGTTTTTGGCCCCACTTACCATTAGAAAATCCAATTAATGCTCTGAAGATGATTATTTCTTAACAAAATTCTACTAGTGTATGGCCAGCTTCAGGTAAGTACACCAGCCCATGTGAAAGTGCATAGAGTTGGGCTTTAAGACCCTCGTTAGGCGTTTTCTTTTTTAGCTGTCTACTATGTCCTTTCACTTCCTGTCCCAGAGACACAGCAGGAAGTAAGAGGAGATCTCTCCAAAGCAAGGGGATGTCTCCCTCTTGGGCAGTTTTCACCAGAACAGTATTCCTCATTGGAAGATCCCCTCTCTCCTCCTGTTCTTGCAACAGCTCAAAAATATTGGTTTTCCCATTACTTGTTACACCAGAGACAATGGTTGTCTGGAGCAATAGTGATGGTGAATCCCCCATCAGAGACGCAGATAGAAATAAAAACCTCATGGAGGTTCTATCACTTCCTGATGCTATCCAGGACTAACTAAACAAAACGTTTTTTTACGCTTTAAGGATGATCAACCATTTAGATGAGTCGTGTTACTTGGTAGGGTAAAGACCCATCCATGTTTGTGTGGCAATCATAAAGGACTGCTCATCATGGAGAACATAGTTCTAGACCTCTTGGCTGGTGAGCTCCTCTCCTCGGATATAGTCTGGATATTTGCTGCTCACATGCTCCAGCATGGGCAGGTTGCCTCTTTATAGTTAACTGTCAGGGACTGTTTAAACAACTTTGTTGAAGATATAAACACTTCTGCTTCTTTTGTAAAAGTCTGACGTGTGTTTATTCAGGTAATACGGCAACTGTTCATTGGTGGTGGTAAAACACATTTTTGAGTATCAAAATAATTCACAAAAGTTATAATTTTTAAGCCTAAACAAATATGCTCTGCTTAAAGCAAACTGTCTCCCGCTTTCACGTGGCCGTCCCGTTCAGATCCAACTGTCAGTTTTCCAGGCAGATCTGAACAGAAGCTCGGTGTTGGTCTATGGGCAGGCCGATATAAATGGATGTGCAATTGTTTACATACGATTACCTTCGATTCCATCTAGGTCAGAAAAAAATAACCCAAAAAGGTTTACATCCTTTTCCAGTTTTTTTTTTTAGCTGGACAGCGGCTTATTAACACTTCTGCCTTGCAACACTAGGGTCCAATTCAGATCCTGGTCAGGACACTATCTGCATGGAGTTTGCATGTTCTCCCTGTGGTTTTGTGGAGATCTTCAACGACATGCTGGTCAGTTAAAGTGGTAGAAAAGTCCCTAACTTCATACCTCCCAACTTTTTGAGACGGGAACGAGGGACACCTATTAGCTAAAGTAGGTAGACATATAGGGCACACCCCCTGCCATGCCCCCTTGAAGCAGAACTATACAAAAAAAAAAAAAAAAAGGTATAGTTAAACCCACAAGTACTTTTTTTTTTTTACCGCTACTATTCCTTTATAATGGCTTTTGAAATTTATGAATGTAGCAATTTAGGAATTGAATGAAAGGATTAGCGCTGGGAGACACTATTTGAAAGAAAAAAAGTGCATTTTATATACAACTATACAGATCAGACCAAAATGAGGGACGAATGAGGAGGAAAGAGGGACTTTGTTCAAAATCAGGGACAGTCCCTCAAAAACAGGGACAGTTGGGACCTATGCTATCTTGACTTGTACCTACAGGTAAGCTTATATGAATATCACAATGAAGTTTTGAGAAAAATTCTGGACAGCCGCACTCCAAAAATTAGCCTTTATTTGTTAAAAGGAATCAAAAAATACATGCCACAGCAGAACGGACAGAAGAGCTGACGCATTTCACACTATCAAACAGTGCTTAATCATAGCTGTGATGAGCTATGATTAAGCACTGTTTGATAGTGTGAAACGCGTCAGTTCTTCTGTCCGTTCTGCTGTGGCATCTATTTTTTTATTCCTTTTAAGGAATAAAGGCTAATTTTTGGAGTGCGGCTGTCCAGAATTTTTCTCAAAACTTCATCGCTATATGCATTGCCAGCACCTGTGGCTTCCAAATAGGAGGAGAGGTTAATTTCAATCTGACCTGCCGGGAGCGGTGATATCCCTTTCTCTGTTGTCTCTGAATTTTACAATGAATATCACATCAGCAATAGTCGATGATGTCACCCGCGCATTTGCAATGATGCTCTGTATTCAGGGGTCACAATGTGCTGTGAATGCAGAGCACCGTGCCGCGCAGGAGTGACACCATCGAGGCCCTGTCCATTCAAATGGCTGGAGCCCGTAAAGGTGGAAGCACCAGGGGAGCCGTTACAGCCCTGCGTTTACGTTTGCAAGTCTGCCATAATTATGTGATAAACCTGCAGTGGGCCCAATTTTTTTTTTTTGGGTGGTCTACTACCGCTTTAATTGGATCATGTCTAAATCGGCCCTGGTATATGTGTATGTGAGATCGGGACCTTAGATGGGAAGTTCCTTGAGGACAAGGACTGATGTGAATGTACAATATATAAAGCGCTACATGAATTGTCCGCACTTTATAAATATCTGTAATAAATGAACATGATAGATTGGAAGTTAAAGGGTGTCTACCCATAGACCACCTGCCCATAGACCTAACATGGGTTCGATAAGCTGCAAAAAAACCTGAACAGATAGAAGTTGTTTTGTAACGTTCATATCTGTTCACAGATCCCATGCTGACCAGGTTTGACACCGCCTGTATGAATGGGCTCTTAACCCACTGTCTTACAACCTGAATGTGATTCACATTTTGGGGTTGATTTATTAAAGGAAAAATGGCTATTCACTTTGCAAGGGAAGTTGCACATTGCAAGATAATTTTCCCTTAGTGAATGTGGTGAAATTTCACTTTGCAAAGAATACCCAATTGCATGCAAGGAAAATCAAAATGCATTTTTACTTGCACGTGATTGGATGATGGAACCATGATGAAGGGCTATCATCCATAACTCAGCAGTGGTGGGTTTTCTGAGCAGTGAGTCGCAATCCTGTCGCAAGGTGGTGGAGTGAGACCTTCCAAGCTGCCTTATTGACTCAGTACTACAGTACCTGAGTCCATTAGATCAGGTAAGTGCAATACCCGTCCTTGGTGGTGGATGCTCACTTATTGGTGTTATATATGGACTGCTATCCTTACCATCCATACCCACTTTGATCACATTGGAACTTTTACAACTTCTTTAGACTGTCTTTGAGATATATAAATTATATATTTTTCTACTTTTCAATTTTTTGACACTGTGCACTTTATATTCATATGTTATATGGTCTTGCAAGATGGTCATTGGTTTGTCACTTATTCCTAGTTAAGCGCTGCAGTTTCTATATATACAGATGATGGAACTTAGCCGACCTCATTCATTGAAAATTCCCTTGCAAAGTGAACAGTCTATTTGCCTTTAATAAATCAACCTCTTTGAGTCTATTACTTCCATTACTATGTATTTCATGGGAACTCCAATTATTTACACCAAGTACCTAGCAAAAGTCAAAATGAACAGGAAGGCAAGGACACGTCAGGGTGGAGAACTGGCCTAAGTACTTGCTTGATGTTTCAAGCCAACATGCCCTGAGGTGATGGAACAGTGGACAGTGCATTCAACTCTATCTACTGCAATAGTTCCTATGTGTTATTTTTCTCATTAAAGGGAGATTGTGAACATTTTAGTACATCTCAATTCAGCAACATCTTTTGGAAGAATGGGGGTGGTTATTCCAGTTCTGTCTTCTATCGAGGGCTGGATCTGGCGTGTAATGTGGTTTTATCATGTGAGGCTAGGAGAGTGTACAGTGTCAGTGGTTTTGCGGTGAAGGACCAGGGAGTGTATAGTGGCGGTGGTTTTGCCGTGTGATAGGAGTGTGTACATTGTCAGTGGGATGCAGCGCTCACTCACTGATGTGACTGTTCTGGAAGGAGGGGGCTGCGAGGAGTACAGGGAGGAGGGAGTCCATCCTTAAGAGGACATGTCAAGTGCAATTAGTGTTATCTGTCTAAATATGTACTGGGAACACAGCATACAAGAACAGGTTTCTATAGCTTTAATGGAGACATATGCAAGGTCATATTGCCTCATAAAATCCCCCAATCTGATTTTAGGATTACGCATTCTCAGTAAATTGGCGTTATTCTACTTGCATCACTGATAAGCTGCAGCTGAAAGACGCACGGGAAGGCAACCAAACAAAAATTCGCCAAACTTTGGTTTAAAGGTTTGGGGGGCAGAAAGGTCATCCTGATGCCATCATTATAATTCTTACATGGCAGATGGTGTGTGTTTCTGTTCTTCCCAGTCTGTACTCTGTCCTCGTATAATCTCTCGATTTCCTTTTGCTGCATGGGCAGCTTCCTGGCCACACATTATATATACTTCATCCAGACCAGACAGTTGTGTTTGTTTCAGTGTTCCACTTTTCAGGTAATAGTTTCTGATCTCAGTGCCCTTCTGAAAAGCCGTTGGAATGTTGTCACCGCTAGTCATAGTAATGAATGAGATGAAACATGGTGACACTGGGCAGCCTGTTTGGGTGAACTTATGCCCAGTTAGCACAGGTACATTTCAGATTAGTAAGTGACAGTACAGAAGGAGTGAGATATACCAATGGAATGAAAAACTTGTTCGCTCTATATCTTTATTCCTACTTATGGAGAAGTATTGGAAGTACTGATTGTGTTATTTCCCTAGGTTGTGGTGGAGGTGTACACCAGATGAAGAGGTGTTATAATGATTGTATACTTGACTTCTTGGAGGTGTACCAGAAGGAGTGTACATGACTTCTTTGAAAGCGCATGAGGAGTGTACATGAGTCCAAGGAGGTGTATCAGAAGAAGTGTACATGACTCCATGGAGGTGTACTAGAAGGAGTGTACATGATTCCATGGAGGTGTACTAGAAGGAGTGTACATGATTCCATGGAGGTGTACTAGAAGGAGTGTATAAGACTTCATGGAGGCGTACTAGAAGGAGTGTACATGACTCCATGGAAGAGTACCAAAAGGAGGGTACATGACTTTGAAAGCTTACCAGAAGAAGTGTACATGACTCCATGGAGGCGTATCGGGAGGAGTGTACATGACATGACTCCATGGAGATGTACCAGAAGGAGTGTACCAGACTCTTTGGAGGCATACCAGAAGGAGTGAACATGTCTCCTTGGAGGCGTACCAGAAGGAGTGTACATGGCTCCTTGGAGGCATAACAGAAGGAGTGTACATGACTCCATGGAGGTGTACCAGGGGTGTACATGGCTTCTTGGAGTTGTACCAGAAGGATTGCACATCACTTCTTTGAAAGCGTACCAGAAGGAGTGTACATGATTCCTTGGAGGCGTACCAGAAGAAGTGTATAAGACTCCATGGAGGCGTACCAGAAGGAGTGTATAAGACTCCATGGAGGCGTACCAGAAGGAGTGTACATGTCTCCTTGGAGGCGTACCAGAAGGAGTGTAGATGGCTCCTTGGAGGCATAACAGAAGGAGTGTACATGACTCCATGGAAGAGTACCAGAAGGAGGGTACATGACTTCTTTGAAAGCTTACCAGAAGGAGTGTATAAGACTCCATGGAGGCGCACCAGAAGGAGTGTATAAGACTCCATGGAGGTGTACCAGAAGGAGGGTACATGACTTTTTTGAAAGCTTACCAGAAGGAGTGTACATGACTCCATGGAGGCGTATCAGGAGGAGTGTACATGACTCCATGGAGATGTACCAGAAGGAGTGTACCAGACTCTTTGGAGGCATACCAGAAGGAGTGAACATGTCTCCTTGGAGGCGTACTAGAAGGAGTGTACATGGCTCTTTGGAGGCATAACAGAAGGAGTGTACATGACTCTTTTGGAGGCATACCTTAAGCAGATAACAATTCTTTTGCATTTGTGCACTGCACAGTACCATAATTTAAACTGCAACCTTTTTCATAAAGTGTTGTGTTGGTTGTAGCTACCTCCTTGTACTTACTGTCAACTCTAAGAACTGGTGATATTATCTACAGAAAGCAGGAACATTCACTTGTGTAACACTGCCCCATGACATATTTATAGCTCTATCCCCTGGAGTAGTTACAAACTGCTCATGGATTCTTATCCTCTCTGACAATACTAAAGGCTGGAGCAGCCTTTCTCAGCCAGGGTTCTCCCAGAGCTTTCTAGGGGTTCCAACGTCTGCCTCTTAGATAAGTAACCACCAACAACAATAATCTTTTTTTTAGCTGTCTGTAAGTAGGGGGGGTTCTTTCAAAAACCACAGGTAGAAGAAACATTCTTCCCAATGGCTATTACACCAATGAACTGTGAGCTGTAAATCTAGTAGATATTAGCATGGGGTTCCTTGAGCCGGAGAAAGTTATTTCAAAGGTTCCTCCATGTTAAAAAGGCTGAGAAAGGCTGCCCTAGAGTGATAGTGGTGCAGGCACAGTACTTTTACTTTTCCTTCTGCTCCACATTATAATATAGAGAAGAATTTACTACAAGTAACCTGCTGGAGGTCCTCATTATCGCACTCTAGGAGGTCCGAAAAAGCCAGATGATCAGGAGCCAAGATGGCCATGAATTTCATAGGCATCAATCCCAACACTATATCAAGTGTTTTTCTAATCTGGAGATTTCGAAACCTCTTTTTTTTTTTACTTTTTACTTTTTATTACTCTAACCAGAGGGTCCTGGGTACTCTGAATAAGTTATATTCCCTCAGTCTGATGTTCAGTCAATACCATGCTCTTTGCAACTGGCTTGCTTTTACAGACATTTCTACATGACTAAGCTCATGTTCTTTAGGTTAAATGCTATTATACTGAGTTCCCATTATAGGGAGTGTGAAATCTTTGAATCCTGTTAGTGACGTGACTAGAACAAGATGGCTTTGACTGGTGTTTTGGGTTCCTTGCTGTGTTGGGGACAATAAGAGATTGTATTAGTTTGTGTTCCACTGAGCAGACATAGGTAATCTCTCAGGCCTTGCATGGCGAGGACAGATACTGGTGTGTAAAGAGTGAGGCTTGTCATCCTGACTCTTAAATAAGACGAAATAAAGAGGGGTGAGGATGGCAGAAAGAGAATTTTTAATCCTCCTTCTGTTGCTGTGCGGCAGCAGGGGACAGCCTGACTTTGAAAACCAAGTCAGATTTCTATCGCTTAGATCTGCTCACAAAAGAGAATAGCGATATTGTGGATCGCATAATTGAAGGGATCCACGATTATCTTATGTGAATGAGGCGCTTGCTAATTTTTGGCATTTTTACACCAAACCTTATCCCTAAACACATCAGGCATTTTGATTCCTCTCTCTCTTGCCATCCACCTTCCCAGAGCTAAAAGTTTTCCTCTGTTAGATCTAGGGAACATATGGCGGTAAATAATTCAGTGGCCTCTTCCTGTGTTGTGTGCTAGACTTTTTCTAAGGAGAACTGGGGGTGAATAGAAATACGCTCTATCAGATCTGCTGGTGACATCACAGCATGGCAAGGTCATAGATCTTCTTTATCAACCCTATGACATAAAGAAATGTTTTTCTTAAATGTACAATGGACTGAATGTCTTATTTTATTGTCTATACAGTACTTATAAACTTTCCTTCCTCTGTGAACAAGTATAATTGTTACTAGAAGTGTTATGTTGATGCTTGCCACCATGAAGGACCCATGCTGTCCTATAGTGTCTACTCCTATACAACCCATCCTGTCCTATAGTGTCTCCTCCTATACAACCCACCCTGTCCTATAGTGTCTACTCCTATACAACCCATCCTATCCTATAGTGTCTACTCCTATACAACCCACCCTGTCCTATAGTGTCTACTCCTATACAACCCACCCTGTCCTATAGTGTCTACTCCTATACAACTCACCCTATCCTATAGTGTCTACTCCTATACAACCCACCCTGTCCTATAGTGTCTACTCCTATACAACCCGCCCTGTCCTATAGTGTCTACTCCTATACAACCCACCCTGTCCTATAGTGTCTACTCCTATACAATCCATCCTGTCCTATAGTGTCTCCTCCTATACAACCCATCCTGTCCTATAGTGTGTCCTCCTATACAACCCATCCTGTCCTATAGTGTCTACTCCTATACAACTCACCCTGTCCTATAGTGTCTACTCCTATACAACCCATCCTGTCCTATAGTGTCTACTCCTATACAACAAACCCTGTCCTATAGTGTTTACTCCTATACAACCCATCCTGTCCTATAGTGTCTACTCCTATACAACCCATCCTGTCCTATAGTGTCTACTCCTATACAACCCACCCTGTCCTATAGTGTCTACTCCTATACAACCCACCCTGTCCTATAGTGTCTACTCCTATACAACCCATCCTGTCCTATAGTGTCTATTCCTATACAACCCACCCTGTCCTATAGTGTCTACTCCTATACAACCTATCCTGTCCTATAGCGTCTACTCCTATACAACCTATCCTGTCCTATAGTGCCTACTCATATACAACCCACCCTATCCTATAGTGTCTACTCCTATACAACCCATCCTGTCCTATCAGGGAAAATGGAAAATGCAAAATCTGGTGCAGCTCTGCATAGAAACCAATCAGCTTCCAGGTTTTTTTTGTCAAAGCTTAATTGAACAAGCTGGAGTTAGAAGCTGATTGGCTACAATGCACAGTTGAACCAGATTTTGCACTCTCCAGTTTTAGTAAATCTCCCCATAGTGTCTACTCCTATACATGGCACATGAACTCCCAGTCATGTGCCACTTCTATATATCCCATAGGCGCATTTTCTCCCCTTTCCAGCCAAAAGATTCCAAGTTTATATGCATTATTTATTTTCCAACATTTAAAAAATATATATATACTTTCCAAAACATCCAACACGAATTGGAACAGCGAAAATAATACAGCTGGACCCACCCCAAATTGGGTGCAGTAAGAACATGAAAAAAAAAGTGTAGCCATAGGGTGGTACTATGAATACCATGACATAAACTAGTGCCACATCCCTGATCAGAATATGATATTGTTAGTAGAAAATTATGGATTTTATAGGCATATACACTACAATATATTAAAAAAATCATCTTTATTACAATTCCATTAAAAATGATCCATAGAGAAACTGGAATACATTATACAATAAAGTTCTGCACCCTACATATTTGGAATTATTGACTACCCCCTACATAACATAGCCATAGTCATATTAACACTCCAAGGCCATAGGATTTATTGCTTCTTCAAGGTATGGAGGTTCCAAATCCCAAATCGTTGTAGCTTGCTCTATATGTTTTGCGACCTTAGTCGCTTTCTCAAGAGCTTTGTTGGTGCATCTATAAGAAAAAACAGGGATACATGTTAACCCAGCCAAAAAGATTCCCAGTTTCTAAGCATTCTTTATCTTCCAAAATAAAAATAATTTTTATTTTCTAAAACATCCAACACGAATTGGAATAGCAAAATGAATACAACTGGAACCATCCTAAATTGGGTGCAATAAGAAAGTATTCATATATACAATCCCATTCAGAAGAGGACCGTGCGCCATTGCAAGAAACATGAAGTGAGAAACGTATAATATATGCGTCCAGCCAGAAGAATAGCAATATAGGTCACCAACTACCATAGGGAGCAGAGCAGGTGATCCCACTTATACATCATTGATTTGGTCATTTCTTTGCCAGTCAAATGCTCCATGTCAAAAAGCTACACCCAGGTCCGAAAAAGAAAAGTGGGGAAAAAAATAGCAGGGGAAGGGGGTGAAATAGGGGATGGGTAGGTGTGGGCTATGGGCAAATTTGCTCCCCGTCCACCTAATCGCCTGATAGTCCGTAACTGACAGTCAACCCTAGCCTTGGATAAGATTCCAGTGTTTATGATGTATCATGTGTTGGTACAAACTAGAGCTAACTGAAAGTCTAAATCTGATTGGTAACTTCATGCATGCTATACAGCACAGATGGACAAGTCCTCCTGCTGGGCGATCGTATTCTGACAGTCACTGCTGGCGGCAGGTGTCAGAATTCCAAAAGAGCAACTGCATAGGATTTGAAAGCAGTCAATATTTGACCAACAATCTACCATCCAGCTCCAACCAGAGGTTGGGTGGGAGGAGACCTACAGGACCAACCATGAAGCAAATTTCGACCAGCTCCTGATGACATTTTGAAGAGTGTATGGCCGGCTTTAGTGGTTCTAGGAAAACATACAGCACTCCATTTGCTCTTTATACATACTGTATACTGTATACTGTCTCATACTTTGGTACCTGACACCTGTGCCCGTCCTGCAAACACCACTTGACATCTGTTGTGTTTAAATCTTTGTGTATAGCTGCCAGATACATGCTATAGACACACATTGTACTGCCTGCCACATGTTTCTGTATAAACACAAATTGTGTGTACGTTCACCTCCCCACCGTCCATCGCTCAGTCTATCATTTCTGTTTTTTTTTTCTTTCTGGTTAGAAATGCAAATTAAGGGTTCTTTTCTTATTTTCTATCAGGATGAAGTGAAGGTTGACTTGGTGAAGATTACGGGGAGGTTCCACATAAGGTAAGGACCGTCACAGGTGCTCATTCAGTTTATAGATACTAACCTATTAACCCTCAACAAAGGTCTGACATTGACCCAGCAAAGAGTGCCTAGCGGTCAGGATGGGGGAATGTCTGGTGCCATGTGCAGTGTAAATACCTCGTAGCTGGTATTTATTACAGAGCAACCAGGCAAAAAGTAAAGTCAATCATTGACCAATTTAGAGTTTAGCTTAATGCTTGCAGATTTAGTAGGCTTTGTGTTTCTGGATGGACTGCTCTATACAGCCTTTAGGTGCTCCAGCATTAAGTCGAGGCTACAGTGGGTTCAGAGAGAAGTTGGGGACTGCTGGTCATGCAACCCCATTTTCAAAGTGTTAGTTTTATGGCTATTCAGATGATAAGAGTGCCAGTGAATATGGGGGTTTACATAGCAGTGTGTGGATTTACATAGTAGAGCGTTTAGGTGCAGAAGTAGAATGACAGGATATCAGCAAGTAGATTGCATTCCTTAAGTTAATGTAAATAAAAAATGGTCATATTGTTAATATGGTCAGTAGGAGGAATGGTGCCCCATTGTCCTTATCAGTTGGAGGAATAGTGCCCCATCATTGGTAACAGTGGGAGGAATGATGTCTGATCATTGGTATCAGTGGGAGGAACAGTGCTCCATAATGGGTATCAGTGGGAGGAACAGTGTCCCATCATTGGTATCAGTGGGAGGAATAGTGCCCCATCATTGGTATCGGTGGGAGTAATAGTGGCCCATCATTGGTATCGGTGGGAGGAATAGTGTCCTGTCATTGGCATCAGTGGGAGGAATGGTGCGCCATCATTGGTATCAGTGGGAGGAGTAGTAGCCCAGCACTGGTATCAGTGGGAAGAATAGTGCCCCGTTATTTGTGTCAGTGGTAGGAATAGCGCCCCCATCATTGGTATCAGTGGGAGGAGTAGTAGCCCAGCACTGGTATCAGTGGGAAGAATAGTGCCCCATTATTTGTGTCAGTGGTAGGAATAGTGCCCCATCATTGGTATCAGTGGGAAGAATTGTGCCCCATCATTAGTATCAATGGGAGGAATAGTGCCCCATCATTGGTGTCAGTGAGAGGAATAGTGCTCCATCATTGGTATCAGTGGGAGGAATAGTGCCCCATCATTTGTATCAATGGGGGGAATAGTACCCCGTCATTGGTGTCAGTGAGAGGAATAGTGCTCCATCATTGGTGTCAGTTGGAGGAATAGTGCCCCATCATTGGTATCAGTGGGAGGAATAGTGCTCCGTCATTGGTGTCAGTTGGAGGAATAGCTCCCCATCAGTGTCATTGGCAGATATTATTTCCCACAGTTGTGTCAGTGGGAGTAATAGTGCCTCCTACCAGTGGAAGGACTAGTGCCCAAAGGGCCAGATAAAGGCCAACAAAGGGTCACAGTTTGGAGACCTCTGGTCTACAAGAAAAAGTTGGGGGGGGACATAATGTCAGCAATTTACACTACCATGAGATAAATAGAAAACTACCAACAATGACAGGGCACCTATAATTTGCCACCATTAATATATTTCTTGTCTAATGGATTGTTTGAATTTCCTGCTAAATGGTCAATGAAGATAAATTATAACCTGGATTATAGGAAGGTGTGACTGGTAACTCAATCACAAATGTATATTAAGCTCCAACTCCGGGAATGCAAGGGTTAAATGCTCGTTAAATGTAGGAACAGAGCAATATTTACCTTAAAGCCCGTTATATCTGGGTGATATGTGGGCAGCTTCCATGCACCAAGGAGCATAAATCACTGCCCACACACATAGACCTCATATTTCTACAAGCCCTGATGTAGAGGGTTGATGTTTGGCCCCACCAAATGTGTTAGCTTTTGTATTAATGTTCGAAATAGAACCTTACATTGGACTCTAATATTTCGGTGTGGTGCTTCAATTTCAGATTCAAATATTGTCTTCACATCTCAAGGTGGTAGTTTCTTGGTGCACGGAAGCTGCCTATGTATTACCCAGATGTCCCACAGGCACACCATTAGCACAACTTTGATAAAATACATTTTCAGTAGTAAAGTATGACTTACAATTATCTCAAGGTTCCAGTGCCTTCAATCTGCTACTCTTAATTCTCACTTTGGTAGGCTTCTTCCTTCTGTGGCACAGGTCCCCCAAAGCCCCCTTCTATGGGGCACTCCAGGCCTTAGAGGCGTGATGATGCCATCAAGTACAACGCAAGGCCAATAGCCCTGCATTACATGTGAGGACGGCACAGGACTGTCCACAACCTGTAGCGGAAAACAGTGTCGGAACGAGGATTATGGTTAAGCATTACACCTTATTCCTCTACCCCTAGACTTAATGAGCATTTAATCTTGCAATGCGGGGGTCCCCCACGGCATGGTAGTTCTTTAGTAATTCCCTGGTTGGGCTTTAAAACAATTCAGGACGTGTATGCATTAAATATATATTAAAATTCTCCTTCAATAGGAAACTGTCAGTTACTTTATTGTGTCCTTCTTAAGAGTACTGAATGGCTGTGATGAGGCAGGTGAACAGTAGACATAGGCTATCTATCTATCTATAGGTCTGAAAAGCCCTCGGAGCTCTCTGGTGACCTGTGTGTTGTGATGCCTTGTTTTCTATGGTCCGGCCGGTGTCAGAGGTTACTAGCGGATCAGCAGTTTATGTAAATAGTTGTGATGTAACATGCTCAGGTCTTGCAGGCCGGTTCAAGACATCCATCACTCTCAAGGCACACAGGGGCATCCAGACACTAGCAGCATGTGCCCTACTCTGGATCTGTTTGGTTTTCTTTTTTTGTCTCTTTTTTTTGCATTTTGGTTCCCAACTGTGAAGCACTTTTTCTTTGTCCTTTCAACTTTTTTTTTTTTTTTTTTAATTCTCCCCCTCCCCCCCATCTCAAACCCCTCCCTAAATCACCCCTCCTGCTTGTTTAGCTTTCGGCTTCTATTCTGACTTCAAAGCCCTCCCCAATCATTGTCTATGAGCTGCAGGCAGTGGCCTTGAAATAGGAACACAGGAGAGCACACTGCAGGTCACGTTAGGGCATCATGCCTGTGAGTGTGAATGGCTGTTCTGGGATTCTTACTATTCATACTCCTGAAACCTGGTTACCAGTCTCTGCTGGCACCGTACGTCTTTCCCTCTAATGCTTACACACTGTTTCCCACCCTAACATCCCCATAGGAGTGGAGCCAACCTCTGTGCTAGAACATGGGAAGTAATAGGGGGTTTCACCTATTACCCCTCTTATACCTTTCCATATCCAACAACCGTTTACAGAAAACTCCAGGAATTAGATAAAATCTACCTTTGAAGTCACCTCCGACTCGCACGCCAAGGGTTAAATGCTCATTAGGTCTACAGGGAGCTGAAGAGGATGCATTACTTTATCCCCACTCTGGGCAGCTCCAGTGTTCTCCACCTCTTCCTCCGGCATGCCAGACTTTTAGTGGTCTTCAGTGTCATCAAGTACAACTAGAAGAGACTACCATACTTACCTTATCCCCACTCCGGCCAGCTCCAGTGTTTTCCAACTCTCCCTCGAGCACACCGGGCATTTGGTGGTCCTTCAGTGTCATAAAGTACAAACTGAAGAGGCTGCCATACTTACCATACCCCCCTCTGGCCAGCTCCAGTGATCTCCACCTCTACCTCTGGCATGCCAGGCTTTGGGTGGTCCTTTAGTGCCATCAAGTACGAGCTGAAGAGGTTTCCGTACTAAACTTACCCCTGCTCCACGCCCCACACTCCAGTACTTTCCACCTCTTCCTCCAACACTCTGAGCTTTGGGTGGTCATTCAGTGTCATGTACAAGCTGAAGAAGCTGCTATACTTACCTTAAACCCACTCTGGCCGGCTTCAGCACTCTTCTTCTCTCCCTTTGGTGCTCCAGGCTTTGACTGGCCCTTCGTCATCATCATATACAATGCATTATTAGCCCTGCATTGTACATGGAGGAGGCAGGAGTGGAACCTCTTTAGAGAAGAGCCTTCAGGGGACTGGTTGCACCACTGGAGAGACCCTTTCCCCCTGCTCTGGCCAGCTCCAGTGCTTTCCACCTCTCCCTCTGGCACGTCAGACTTAAGGTGGTCCTTTAGTATCATCAAGTACAAGCTGAAGAGATTACTGTACCCAACTTACCCCTGCTCCAGCCAGCTGCAGTGCTTTCCACCTCTTTCTCTGATGCTCTGAGCTTTGGGTGGTCATTCAGTGTCATCATGTACAAACTGAAGAGGCTACTATACTTACCTTAAACCCACTCTGGCCAGCTTCAGCAGTCTTCTCCTCTCCCTCTGGTGCTCCAGGATTTGTGTGGCCCTTCAGCATCATCATATACAATGCATTATTAGCCCTGCATTGTACATGGAGGAAGCAGGAGTGGGACCTCTTTAGAGAAAAGCCCTCAGAGGACCAGGTCCACCACTGGAGAGACCCTGCTGAAGTATAGAATACTTGCCTTCTTCTTGACTCCAGCAGAGTCCATCCAGCTGTGCAACCTGTTCCCTCAAGCCTCCTGTCTCTATGCTCTGGCCGTGGTCATACTTCTGACTCTTTCACGTACAGTGCAGGGTAAATAGCATTATGAAGATGATGCCGAGGGGCCTCGCAAAGCCCAGAGGGCTAAAAGGAGATGAGAAGAGCACTGGAGCTGGCTGGAATGGGGGTAAGGTAAGTAATGCGTTCTCTTCAGCTCTCCTTGAACTTAACAACCATTTAATCCTTGCAGTGAGGGGGGCCACTGCAAGGGTAGATTTTGTATAACTCCCGAAGATGGACTTTAAGTTGTCTGTAAATGGTTATGGGATGCAGAGAGGAATAACACAGCTAATAGGTAAAACCCTATTTCTTCCCATGTTGTAGCACAGAGGATGGCCCTATCCCAATAGTGATGGTAGGGTAAGAAAGCATGTATCAACTTCTTTTTGCAGCCAAACCTCAGTAGTCACCTGCGTCCTTCCAGATCTAAACAGTCAGACGTTACAGAGTTACAACATTAAAGCAATGGTTATATGATCTCCACCTTTTATAATTTTTTACTTTGAAATGGAACGTTAGTGGGAACACCTGTCCAGAACCTACCAGGCAGTATACTGTAGCTCCTGAACAGATGTATTGTACCAAGCAGATTTAAAAAAAACAGATTTAGATCAAAGCAAAGTCCATCAGTGGATTGGTACAATGTGCGTCTATACGAACCTCCGCTGGTTAGCAGTAGTGTGCTTACTCCCAGAATTGGTATGGAAATTATACTGATTTATACATACTTAATGGCTTAGTCTCTTTGCTCTTCAGCGATGTCCTGTGGAGAAGAGGTTGGAAAACACAGAATTAGTGATTATTAGATAATGGAGAATCAAAATAATATAGAAAATTCCTGATAATTGAGGTCGCTTATCTCCATTTAACTTTATTCCGACACTAATAGTCCCCCCTGCTAGGCAGAAAACGTTCTGTTTGGCCTTTCTTGTTGGTTACAAGGGATGCCGGCCGTACGCAGTACAGTTTTCTGCCCAGTTTGATGCTTTACAAATAAACATTCATCTCTTGGGGCATTTGTAAAAAAAAACAATGTACAAGTGGATCACAGTAAATAGAGATAATTTTGGTGATCAAATAAAAAGATCAACATGTCTTTTCTTCCAGAATATCACTAGATCTGGTCCTTGCTCCAGGAGGCAGATTCTGGTACTTGTATATGTCTGCTTAGTTTAACAAGTAGTGATGAGTGTGGGTTTGGGCTTGGGTTTGGTCTAAACCCAAGTTTGACCGAACCCAGAAGTTATGCCGCGTACACACGAGCGGACTTTACGGCAGACTTTGCCCGGCAGACTTTTCAACGTACTTTACGATGGACTTTCTGAATGAACGGACTTGCCTACACACAATCCACCAAAGTCCGTTGAATTCGTACGTGATGACGTACGACCGGACTAAAAAAAGGAAGTTCATAGCCAGTAGCCAATAGCTGCCCTAGCGTGGCTTTTTGTCCGTCGAACTAGCATACAGAAGAGCAAACTTTTTGACCGGACTCGATTTCGACGGATTGATTTAAAACATGTATCAAATCTAAGTCCGTCCAACTTTTAAGAAAACAAAGTCCGCTGGAGCCCACACACATCGAATTGTTCGACGAAATCCCGTCCGCCGGGCAAAGTCTGCCGTAAAGTCCGCTCGTGTGTATGCGGCATTAGATGTCATTCCTGGGTCAAAGAGATGCAGGTAGAAAATTCTCCGGCCTGCGGTTGACATACGCAAAGGGATGGGGATGCTTGTGACATAATTGACCTAAAATGGGCACATGGCCATTATTTGGTCAGTGTAAATCACCTACTGTAGTATGGCCATGTGTTCACATTGTGTTGACATTAGACCATCCTCTATATATTTCCCACCCACAACTCATTGGCCCAGCTTAATTCCGGGTTCAGAACAAACCTCCTATTACCAAGCAGGATAGCAGTACTTCCTAGTTCTTCAATAGCGTGTGTTACCACCGATTAATTTTGATATGGTGCACTTAAAGACTTGGCATGGTAGAGTATTGGGTTGATTTTCAGTCTGGCCATCAAGAGGCAATTCAAGTAGAAGTCCTAATGCCACGCATGTCATCCCTTTTATTCTGTAGAGAACCTACCTTTAACGTGGGTACAAAAAGTAACAACAATGTACAAAGTCAAGTACCTGCCTGTTGCAACCAGTATTCACCAGCAAAAGATTATTTTTTTGCTGTTGGTGATATGGGTCACTGCACATTGCTCTTTGCCTTGTTGAATATGCCAGTGTTGCTCACGTCACATATTTCGGTACGGCTCTCTAGAGAAATAAAGCTAGACATAGACCCAAGATGGAATTTGAAAGCTGAGAATCCAAAAAACTGTTTTCATAAACATACATGTGAGCACAGCAATGGAGCAAGCCTATAGGCATATTAGCATGATCTCGTAGAATGGTCAGATCTTCCATTTTCCACCTCCTGACTTAGTCGGCTGGTGAGCCACATTCATTTAAAGTGACATGAAGTAACGTTTCTTACTCTCAGTAATAAGCTATACCACCACACACTTGGTAGACTGCCTACTCTTAACCCCTGAGACCTTTTTGGTCTAATTAATATCCCAGATATCAAAATATCAAGAGGCTGTAAACAGCTTCTTATTGGTATGTCCCTTGTGGCACGGAAAGTTTATTCTTCCTCAGTGGATTTACCCAGAACCTCCCACCACTTCTCCGTCCATAGCTAAGTTTTCTCTATGGAATTGGTGGAGGCTTCCTTATGTAAGGACTCACAGGTTAAACATTTCTTCGAGGTTTGGGAATTCTTTATTCAAACCTTGCCCTTAGGTACTCAACAATCTATAGTACAATGTTTTCAATACACCCAGTGGTACCAATGACCTCCCCCCATTGACGTCTTGCCCCCTCCCATTTAACCCATAATATCTTTTTTAATCTGTGGACTGAGGCTTCCCCCATTTTCCTCTACCTCTTAACTGCTAGACCAGGGGTAGGCAACCCCTGGCACTGGTACCGCAAGCGGCACGCCAAGCCTCTTTTGCCGGCACTCGACTCATCAGCAGAGCAGCACAGGGAAGTGTCAGTGAGACACTAATGCATTCCAATTTCAGAGTTCCCCATGCCGTACCTGCACTGAGGGGGAGGCACTGCGCCCCCACACATTGTACAAGATGGGAAACATTGTTTGGTTCTCTAACTTTGCTGTAGCTGCGATCGTCAGCTTTTGTGATGGGGAAGAGATTGGGTGCAGTTCTGCTGGGGGGGCTGTCCCTCTTTCCAGGAGGAGGAGGAGGACTGTCTTGACTACTGCTAAAGCAAATCACAGTCCTGCTAGCTCCGTCCACTATCTGGAGGAAGATGACTCGCTTGGTTGCCATTACCAATCTCAGAAAGAAGGGATTTCACTGTGAACACAATTAGGTGACAGTTTGTGGAATTACTGTTGAGCTTCTGGGAAATTTGTTGAAATTATTCCTGAACATTTGCCTCACTTACTACTGAACCCCGGAACTCTGTGTCCCTTTAAGCCACAGCCAGTATTCTGCGCAATGAAAATCACACCCAACTACCTTTTCTCAGCTGCAGGGGCCTAACTTATGATCCTGCACACAGGCCCACTGCTTTCAGAAAATGCCCCTGACCTGAGCTCATCATAGCGCATCCACTCCAGATGCTTTTATGTGACATCACATACATCCCATAAATCCCATAAATCACATACAAGCATGTGGGCTGGATGTGAGAGGTGGATCAGCAGGATGAGTGTGCTAGGACAGGTGTGTCTCATCTCTGCTTCCTTTCACCACTCTGCATATCACACATATCATAGATGAGAAGAGGGTACAGCAGTGGAGCAGATGAGCAGGAGGATACAGCGGTGGGGAAGATAAGCAGGAGGGGTTTCGAGGTGGGATAGAAGAGCAGGGGGTTACAGCGGTGGGGCAGATGTGCAGGTACAGCAGTGGAAGAGATGAGAAGGGGGTTCAGCAGTGGGACAGAAGACCAGGGGGGTACGGTGATGGGCCAGATGAGAAAGGGGTTCAGTGTTGGGGCAGAAAAGCAGGGGGGTAGAGCAGTGGGGCAGATGTGAAATGGGGTGTATTGGTGGGGCAGATGAGCAGGGGGTTACAGTGGTGGGGCAGGAGAGCAGGGGGAACAGAGGTGAGACAGATGTGCAGGAGGTACATTGGTGGGGCAGATGAGAAAGCGGGTTACAGTGGTGGGGCAGATGAGCAGATGGGTTCAGTGTTAGGACAGATGAAAAGGTGATTTAGTAGTGAGACAGAAGAGCATGGGGATACAGCGGTGGAGCAGATGTGCAGGGAGGTACAGTGGTGGGGCAGATGAGAAAAGGGGTACATTGATGGGGCAGATGAGTAGGGGGGTTACAGTGGTGGGACAGAAAAGCAGGGGGGGTACAGTGATGGGGCAGATGAGCGGAGGGATTCAGTGTTTGGCCAGATTAGAAGGGGGTTAGAGTGGTGGGAAAGATGAGCAGGGGGGGATTCAGTGTTGGGGCAGAGGAGAAAGGAGGTACATTGGTGGGGCAGAGGAGCAGGGGGGTACAGAGGTGGGGCAGATGTGCAGAGGGGTGCAGAGGAGAAAGAAGGTACATCGGTGGAACACAGGAGCAGGGGGTTACAGAGGTGGGACAGATGTGCATGGAGGTACAGTGGTGGGGCAGATGAGAAAGGGGAACATTGGTGGGGCAGATGAACAGGGGGTTACAGTGGTGGGACAGATGAGCAGGGGGGTACAGTGGTGGGACAGATGAGCAGGGGGGTATGGAGGTGGGGCAGATGTACAGGGGGTTACAGTGGTGAGACAGATGAGCAGGGGGGTACAGAGGTGGGGCAGATGTACAGGGGGTTACAGTGGTGGGACAGATGAGCAGGGGGTTACAGTGGTGGGACAGATGAACAGGGGGTTACAGTGGTGGGACAGATGAGCAGGGGGGTACAGAGGTGGGACAGATGAGCAGGGGGGTATGGAGGTGGGGCAGATGTACAGGGGGTTACAGTGGTGGGACAGATGAGCAGGGGGGTACAGAGGTGGGGCAGATGTACAGGGGGTTACAGTGGTGGGACAGATGAGCAGGGGGTTACAGTGGTGGGACAGATGAACAGGGGGTTACAGTGGTGGGACAGATGAGCAGGGGGGTACAGAGGTGGGGCATATGAGCAGGGGGGGTACAGTGGTACACTCTCTAATGTGTACTTGTCTCAAAGTATTTTCCGTCTGCTGCTTCACTCCTCTGCTATCAGCATGAGTCACTTCTGACCAGTTTTCCTGACACCTAGAGAAAAATGGTAACTGGGCGGGATCTCAAGCTGATTGACAGCCTCAGCTCTGTTCCTGTGTGCTATTTGAAGGGAGGTGTGTCCCTTTCCTCCAATCAGCTTTTAGAGCTCTCCTCGATGAACTCTGCAGAGTGTAACTTCAGCTGTCCGCCCCTTTTTTTCTGAACTATCAGACAAACTTATAAATTCTGGACTTTGAATGGATCTAGAGAAGAGAAGACTGTAGATACTGTAGATACAACTTATGTAGGAGAATTTTGTTTCATCCCCGTGTATCACCTGAGGATGGTCCCTTCACTGGGTATATGGACGGTTTTACAACCACTTTAAGACTATTACAATAAAGTCGCTGGAACAATAAGTTGTTTTAATGAGACGGCATCATGCTGTGATTGTGTCTTTGAACACACAGAGCACTTATAGAAGCTGCATGCGGTAATATACGGTGATCCACTTTCTTCTGGTGGGGTCAGAAATGTACGGCTCCTGGAAATGGAGTGAACTCTTTACATGAAGGAAGCTGGAGAAAGTACAGTTAATGAGACATGATGTAACCAGATTGTTAGCCGTCCATTATGGGCTAATGAATTCTTTGTTTGCCCTCCACTCATTGTCCTGAGAGGTGTTTTCTTTCACTTGTCTGCTTGTCCTCTCCCATCACAGTCACCTTCCTGGTGATGTGGTTACAGAGGGTGATGTGGTTACAGAGGGGGTCATGGAGGCACCATGGTTTTGCTGGGATAAGGAACCTATGAATTGCAGATCTGGTCTAAAGCACATGAAAAAAAACATTTTTTTGTGATACCACCTAGGCTTTAATTGGAATAATGGTTATTTGCAGGGGCCTGGCTTGGTTTCTTTTAAAACGAGCAATTTGTTCACTTAGACCAGGGTTTCTCAACCAGGGTTCCGTGGAATCCAAGGGTTCCTCCATTGGTTGCTACGGGTTCCTTGAGCAATGACCAATTTTTGCCTCTCGGATAAGTTCCGAGTGACACCCATGATCTTTTTAGCTATCTGTAGGGGGGGGGGGGGGGGATTCTTCCCCAAGACCACAGATGTAAGGAGCACTCTTCCACTGACCATTGCACCAATATATCATGAGTTGTAGATATAGCCATTTTTTAACAGGTGTTCCCTGAGACCGAAAAGGTTATTTCAAGGGTTCCTCCGTGTTGAAAAGGTTAAGAAAGTCTGACTTGGACCTTTCTCAGCTGGAGTTTAGGAGCCCTAGGGTTTTCTCCAGAGGGGTTCCTTGAGCTGTGGCTAATTGACCTCCCATCTGAAGGTTTCCAAATAATCCTGGCTCCAGCACCACTTGGCAGAGCCAGTGGTATGGCATGATCCTTTTAGTTCTCTCTAAGGGGGACCATCTTTGTTTCTACTACTTGAGAAAAAAAGATTGGATGGCGCTGGAACCTTAAAGTAGAACTATAGGCAAACTTTTGTTTCCATTTGGGATAGAGTAAGTTATAACCTCTGTCAGATTTTTTTTTCGCCATCAGTGTCCAATTTCAGGGATTTCCCTTCACTTCCTGTCTCACAGCCAGACAGGAAGTGGTAGGGACTTCCTTGGGGACCCCCAGATCACCAGAACTAGTGTCCCCATTGCATGATATCACCTCTATTACTTTTCTGGGGACGACCTAAAATTGGGGATTTTTTTTTAACTTTTACTTTCAGTGATAAGGGTGAGCAGAACAAATAGGGTGAATCTCCCTAACGGGGGCACAGACAGCAATAAAAACTGACGGGGGTTCAAATCCATCTTCACTCTGTCCAAAACTAAAAAAAAACAAAAAACAGCTTTTCCTTTAGTTATACTTTAAGTGGAAAATAAAACCTTCAATTGGTTTATTGTTAAATTTTACTGTTCTGTTCCCAAAGGTTTATCTCAGGGGTCTCAAACTGGCGGCCCTCCAGCTGTTGCGAAACTACAAGTCCCATCATACCTCTGCCTGTGGGAGTCATGCTTGTAACTGTCAGCCTTGCAATGCCTCATGGGACTTGTAGTTTCGCAACAGCTGGAGGGCCGCCAGTTTGAGACCCCTGAGTGGTATGTACTCTGCTTCCATACACTGAAGGAGCCTTTGGGCTGTAAACATATTGGTTAGATCAGAAGATTGGAGCGCCACAATGAAAAGCTGAATTCCAGAAAAAAAAAAGAAGATTTTATTCCAATCTGTAATACATTTTCCCTTGCAGGGTCCTATGGAGCCACCCTTGCATTTGCGCTCCCAGCAGCAGACTACAGGACGACGTTGTTACACTGCCTGGGTTGACAACCATGGACAGCCCAAGAGGACAATAAACCTCAAAGACACGCCTCTAATCCTCCTACAAAGGGAGAATGATTGACAGCGCCTCCTGTGGCAGCACTGTCACTTCAACAACAAGGAGCAGCGGAGGCGTGTCTTCCCTGTGTTGTCCTCTGGGGGGCACCGGTGCATGTGGGGTCAGGGAGCATCTTTACAAAATTTTAGTTGGGGACGGAGGAAGGAAAGGGGGAAGGCATGCACTGGGCATGATAAGACATACAGTCCCTAGGAATCTAACATGGCCAATAGTAATGTGTGTGTGCGCCCCAACATGAAGTTTGGGAAAGTGGCACATGTGCAGCCGGAGCACTATGCAGGGGTGCAATTGCGAAAAGGCACGTTATAATGTGTAGTGAGAAACCGTTTTCTTATCTCGGGTAAAAAAAAAAAAAAAAGTAGTACTTTCATAGAAAAGTGGAGGTTCCTGCAAATTGTGTTGGTTGGCATAATCATTACTTTCTTTATTTTATTTTTGTGCATCAAAAGAAAAGGACTTACAGGATGTGACCGCAATTTTATTGTCTTCTTTATGTATTGCACCACCTTTATTTCATCATACCGCGTATTGTAATGTGAAGTGAAATCTTTCATATTTCTTGGGTGACGAATTATAAGAGGGGGTTGTTGGGGGACACAAGGTGGGCACCCATACCTGTACAACATTATATACTATATTGTCAAAAGTATTGGGACGCCTGCCTTTACACGCACATGAACTTTAATGACATCCCAGTCTTAGTCCGTAGGGATCAGTATTGAGTTGGCCCACCCTTTGCAGCTACAACAGCTTCAACTCTTCTGGGAAGGCCGTCCACAAGGTTTAGGAGTGTGTCTATGGGAATGTTTGACCATTCTTCCAGAAGTGCATTTGTGAGGTCAGGCACTGATGTTGGATGAGAAGGCCTGGTTCGCAGTCTCCGCTCTAATTCATCCCAGAGGTGTTCTATCGGGTTGAGGTCAGGACTCTGTGCAGGCCAGTCCAGTTCCTCCACCCCAAACTCGCTCCTCCATGTCTTTATGGACCTTGCTTTGTGCACTGGTGCTCAGTCATGTTGGAACAGGAAGGGGCCGTCCCCAAACTGTTCCCACAAAGTTGGGAGCATTAAATTGTCCAAAATGTCTTGGTATGCTGACGCCTTAAGAGTTCCCTTTCCTGGAACTAAGGAGCCAAGCCCAACCTCTGAAGAACAACCCCACACCATAATCCCCCCTCCACCAAATGACTTGGACCAGTGCACAAAGCAATGCTCCTTCATCCAGAGTGTAGCCACCCTAATACAGGAGGTGTGTCCTGGCAGATCACCAGGTGAAAAGAAGAGAGGAAAAAAGCCTGAAAAAGAAAAGGAATTGAGCCACCACATCTAATGATTGGTAAAGAGGACGTCCGCCCGCCCCTTTTAAGAATTAAAAGTCAGCAGCTACATATACTGTAGCTGCTGACTTTTAACATTAGGACACTTACCTGTCCTGGAGTCCAGGGATGAGGGCACCGCAGACGATCTTCGGATCGGCCGGTCAGGTGCTGCCACGGCCATTGCTACTAAGGGAACCCGGCAGCGTAGCCTTTTTTCAGCTTCATGGCTGGGCCCCTACTGCGCATGCGCAAAGCTCGCTGCGCTCTTTCACTGCCCATCAGAAGAGGAGGGAGGAGGAGGGGGACTGAGCTGCTGACATGGATCGCCAGGGTCCCGTCTCCCGGAAGGTATCTGCTCCCCACCAAAAGGGGGGGGGGGAATCAAATGAGCGGAATTTCCATTTTTGGGTGGAACCCACCGCTTTAAGCTGCAATATATAAATATAAAAATGTTCGTTTGGGGTTTATTTTCACTTTAAAAATATACAGTGCCTTGAAAAAGTATTCATACCCCTTGAAATTTTCCACATTTTGTCATATTACAACCAAAAACGTAAATGTATTTTATTGGGATTTTATGTGCTAAACCAACACAAAGTGGCACATATTTGTGAAGTGGAAGGAAAATGATAAATGCTTTTCAATTTTTTTTTATAAATAAATATCTGAAAAGTGTGACTTGCATTGTATTTAGCCCCCTTTACTCTGATACCCCTAACTAAAATCTAGTGGAACCAATTGCCTTCAGAAGTCACCTAATCTGTAAATTGAGTCCACCTGTGTGTAATTTAATCTTGGTATAAATGCCGCTGTTCTGTGAAGCCCTCTGAGGTTTGTTAGAGAACCTTATTGAACAAACAGCATCATGAAGGCCAGGGAACACACCAGACAGGTCAGGGCTAAAGTGGTGGAGAAGTTTAAAGCAGGGTTAGGTTATAAAAAAATATCTCAAGCTTTGAACATCTCATAGAGCACTGTTCAATCCATCATCCGAAAATGGAAAGAGTATGGCACAACTGCAAACCTACCAAGACATGGCCGTCCACCTAAACTGACCGGCCGGGCAAGGAGAGCATTCATCAGAGAAGCAGCCAAGAGGCCCATGGTAACTCTGGAGGAGCTGCAGAGATCCACAGCTCAGGTGGGAGAATCTGTCCACAGGACAACTATTAGTCGTGCTCTCCACAAATCTGACCTTTAGAAGAGTGGCAAGAAGAAAGACATTGGTGAAAGAAAGCCATAAGAAGTCCGGTTTGCAGTTTGCGAGAAGCCATGTGGAGGACACAGCAAACATGTGGAAGAAGGTGCTCTGGTCAGATGAGACCAAAATTTAACTTTTTGGCCTAAAAGCAAAACACTAAACACTATGTATGGTGGAAAACTAACACTGCACATCACCCTGAACACACCATCCCCACTGTGAAACATGGTGGTGGCAGCATCATGTTATGGGGATACTTTTCTTCAGCAGGGACAGGGAAGATGGTCAGAGTTGATGGGAAGATGGATGGAGCCAAATACAGGGCAATCTTAGAGGAAAACCTGTTAGAGTCTGCAAAAGACTTGAGACTGGGGCGGAGGTTCACCTTCCAGCAGGACAACGACCCTAAACATTCAGCCAGAGCTACAATGGAATTTGTTTAGATCAAAGCATATTCATGTGTTAGAATGGCTCAGTCAGAGTCCAGACCTAAATCCAATTGAGAATCTGTGGCAAGACTTGACAATTGCTGTTCACCGACGTTCTCCATCCAATCTGACAGAACTTGAGCTATTTTGCAAAGAAGAATGGGCAAAAATGTTCCTCTGTAGATGTGTAAAGCTGGTAGAGACATCCCCAAAAAGACTTGCAGCTGTAATTGCAGTGAAAGGAGGTTCTACAAAGTATTGACTCCGGGGGGCTGAATACAAATTTACCCCACACTTTTCACATATTTATTTGTAAAAAACGTTGAAAACCATTTATCATTTTCCTTCCACTTCACATTTATGGGCCACTTTGTGTTGGACCATCACATAAAATCCCAATAAAATATATTTACGTTTTTGGTTGTAACCTGACAAAATGTGGAAAATGTCAAGGGGTGTGAATACTTTTTCAAGGCACTGTAAGTGGCCAAGTATCTGGACGGACATACCTGATGCCGAACCCTCCATCACAGCTCCCGGCAATGACCATACCTGATTACACGGCATTGATCTGCAGGATATACTCAGATTTGTGGCTGCAGACAATGAAAGTTTGGTGATTACTAGCGGCAGGAGCTAAATAGCCCTGTAACTGGTATGAAGGTTAATTCATGGTCCGCTAAACAGGAAAAATATGATAGGACTGTCAGACAGAATAGAGGGAGAAGGGGGAGGGGGAGGGGGGGTAGAATCTAATCTAAAGGCAGAGGCTGCTGTGCTGTAAAACATATACAAATGCCAATAGACCCGAGACACGGCCTCTCTCTGCTCCCGCTGTGATCGGATTAAAGGTACCGGCCTTAGGCTGACCAAAGTACAATTTTGTTCAAAATTTTTTGTTTTAAGAATATTTTTTTTTTCTATTTTCTAATTGGGATACAATTCATTCATTTCCAACCATAGTAACAGGAAAACTGGAAGGAGCAGGATGGAACATTTTTTTCTCAAATGAATAGGAAACAGTGAATTGAGTTAATGACTAAGGGCTAACTTTTGCGCGAAACGCGTCTACCTCTTTGTCCCCTGCTCCATCTGTCAACCACTTGTCACATGAAGCTTCAATAAAAGGATTTTTGGAAGTGCAGCCGTCCGGAATCATTTCCTTTTATGTAACAGTGAATGAAGTTTTCATCCAGGAATTTACATTCGTTCTGTAATCAAGTGTAAAAGCAAATTCAATTTTGTACTTTCGAACGACATTTGTCGTATACTGAGAACTTTTGTTGGGATATTCGGATGAACGTTTGTTCAAAAATTGATCGGGGGGGTATGGCCATCTTTAGATCTGCTTTCTTGCTTTTGTTAACGGTGGGAATGAGAAGTATTGAGCGAGAGAGTAAATCCTCGGCCTTATTCCAAAATCGATTCAATGCATTATTTTGCTCAACGTTCTACAAACAATCCCCCATAATGACATGTGAAGGAAGTTTGTTTGAAATCTTTGCAAATTTATTAAAAATAAAAAAATCCTGTGTACATAAGTATTCACAGCCTTTGCTCAATACTTTGTTGAAGCACCTTTGAAACCAATTCCAGCCTCAAGTCTTTTTGAGTATGAGGCTACAAGCTTGGCACACCTATTTTTGGGCAGTTTCTCCCATTCTTCTTTGCAGGACCTCTCAAGCTCCATCGGGTTGGATGGGGAGCGTCGGTGCACAGCCATTTTCAGATCATTCCAGAGATGTTCAATTGGGTTCAAGTCTGGGCCACTCAAGGCCATTCACAGAGTTGTCCCGTAGCCACTCCTTTATTTACTTGGCTGTGTGCCTATGGTCGTTGTCCTGTTGGAAGACGAACGTTCACTCCAGTCTGAGGTCCAGAGTGCTCTGGAACAGGTTTTTATCAAGGATGTCTCTGTACATTGCTGCATTTATCTTTTCCTCGATCCTGACTAGTCTCCCAGTTCCTCTCACTGAAAAGCATCCCCACAGCATGATGCTGCCACCACCATGCTTCACTCTAGGGATGGTATTGGCCAGATGATGAGTGATGTTTGGTTTCCTCCAGACATGACATTCGCCATTCAGTCCAATGAGTTCAATCTTTGTTTCATCAGACCAGAGAATTTTGTTTCTCATGGTCTGAGAGTCCTTCAGGTGCCTTTTGGCAAACTCCAGGCTGGCTGTCATGTGCCTTTTACTGAGAAGTGAATTCCATCTGGATACTCTACCATACAGGCCTGATTGGTGGAGTGCTGCAGAGATGGTTGTTCTTCTTCTGGAAGGTTCTCCACTCTCCACAGAGAAACGCTGGAGCTCTGCCAGAGTGACTATCGGGTTCTTGGTCACCTCCCTGACTAAGGCCCTTCTCCCCCGATTGCTCAGTTTGGACAGGCGGTCTGCTCTAGTAAAAGTCCTGGTGGTTCCAAACTTCTTCCATTTACGGATGATAGAGGCCATTGGGACCTTCAATGCTGCAGAAATGTATCCCCAGATCTGTGCCCCGATACAATCCTGTCTTGGAGGTCTACGACAATTCTTCGGACTTTATGGCTTAGTTCAGTGATGGAGAACCTTGGCACCCCAGATGTTTTGGAACTGCATTTCTCATGATGCTCATGCACTCTGCAGTTTATTTGAGCATCATGGGAAATGTAGTTCCAAAACATCTGAGGTGACAAGGTTCGCCATCACTGTCAGCTGCCTTCTTTCCTCTGCTATCAGCATGAATCACTTCTGACAAGTTTTCCTGACACCAAGAGAATAATGGTGACAGGGGAGGGATCTCCAGCTGATTGACAGCCTCAGCTCTGTTCCTGTGTGTTATGTGAAGGGGGGTGTGTTCCTTCCCTCCAATCAGCTCTCAGACCTCTCCTCACTGAGCACTGCAGAGTGTAGCTTCAGCTCTCATAGTTAGTCTGGTTGAAAAAAGACATGAGTCCACCAATTAAAGGGGGAAAAAAAATATACGCGATCCTCTACCACAGTTAATCCAGAGGAAGGCGAAAAACCCCAGCAAAGCATGATCCAATTTGGTACAGCAGGGGAAAAAATTCCTTCCTGATCCCCAGAGAGGCAATCGAATAATTCCTGGATCAACTTTACCTATAATATTAGTATCCAGTTATATTATGTGTATCTAGGAAAGAATCCAGGCCTTTCTTAAAACAATCTACTGAGCTGCACAGAACCACCTCTTGAGAAAGCTCTCCGCCCCCTGTTTTCTGACAGCTCAGACAAGCGTTATAATTTCTGCACTTTAAATGGATGTAGAGAAGAGAAGACTGCATATAAACAGGTACAACTTATGTAGGAGGATTTGTTTTATCTCTGTGTATCACCTGAGGCCAGTCACTGCACTGGGTATATGTGAGGGATTACAACCACTTTAAAGCAGAACTAAAGGTAATGATACTTATCTCTGTTCCAACGTCCAACGCCCTCAAAGTCCCTTGCCGGTGCTGGAATCTTCTTCTGGGCGCTGGTCTTGATTGGCCAGCAGAGAATGATGTCACGCCCACGCATGCATGGTAGTGAAGTCATCACCGCACACAGGTAGTGCTCTGTAATGTAAACTGAGCTGCGCATGCGCTTAAATCCAAAGCACTTCTATCCAATTTAGTGAGAGGGAGGGGGATGGAGCCAGGGGAAAATAATAGATTCATTTTTGGGGTGAAGGACCACTTTAATGAGCTGTGTGTACTCTGTGTATGACCGTATGTTCTTAAAACAAGACCACGTTTGTTCCAGACTGTTGTGATTTGTTTTCTAATATTAGGGTTGCACTGATACTGATACTAGTATCGGTATCGGTGCCAATACCGAGCATTTGCACGAGTACTTATACTTGTGCAAATGCTTCGATGCCTAATCCAATACCTAGGCAGTGAGGGTTCTTAGAAGCACCAATCTCCCTGTATAGATTTTAATAAATCAACTGACTGTCGCTTCTCCTCCTCTCCCTCCCGCTGCTTTCAGCTGCTTTATTGAAATCTATACAAGGAGATTGGTGCTTGTAAGGGCCCGCACCGCCACACCGTCCCTGACTGTCCCCTGTGTCCTCCTCTGGTCCCCCTCTTTGTCCTACTCCATGCTCCTAAGGTCCCCTGCCATGTCCTCTTCCAGTCCCCCTCTGCCCTCCTCCGCTCCCCCTCCGTGTCCTCCTCCGCTCCCTCTCCGCTCCCCCTCCGTGTCCTCCTCCGCTCCCCCTCCGTGTCCTCCTCCGCTCCCTCTCCGCTCCCCCTCCGTGTCCTCCTCCGCTCCTTCTCCACTCCCCCTCCGTGTCCTCCTCCGCTCCCCCTCCGTGTCCTCCTCCGCTCCTTCTCCACTCTCCCTCCGTGTCCTCCTCAGCTCCTTCTCCGTCCCCCTCCGTGTCCTCCTCCGCTCCTTCTCCACTCCCCCTCCGTGTCCTCCTCTGCTCCCCCTCCGTGTCCTCCTCCGCTCCTTCTCCACTCCCCCTCTGTGTCCTCCTCAGCTCCTTCTCCGTCCCCCTCCGTGTCCTCCTCCGCTCCCTCTCCGCTCCCCCTCCGTGTCCTCCTCCGCTCCTTCACCACTCCCCCTCCGTGTCCTCCTCAGCTACTTCTCCGTCCCCCTCCGTGTCCTCCTCTGCTTCTTCTCTGCTCCCCCTCCGTGTCCTTCTCCACTCCCCCTCCGTGTCCTCCTCAGCTCCTTCTCCGTCCCCCTCCGTGTCCTCTTCTGCTCCTTCTCTGCTCCCCCTCCGTGTCTTCCTCAGCTCCTTCTCCACTCCCCCTCCGTGTCCTCCTCAGCTCCTTCTCCGTCCCCCTCCGTGTCCTCCTCTGCTCCTCCTCTGCTCCCCCTCCGTGTCCTCCTCAGCTCCTTCTCCACTCCCCCTCTGTGTCCTCCTCAGCTCCTTCTCCGCCCCCCTCTGCGTCCTCCTCCGCCCCCCCTCTGTGTCCTCCTCCACTCCTTCTCCGCTCCCCCTCCGTGTCCTCCTCCACTCCTTCTCCGCTCCCCCTCCGTGTCCTCCTCCGCTCCCTCTCCACTCCCCCTCCGTGTCCTCCTCCGCTCCCTCTCCGCTCCCCCTCCGTGTCCTCCTCCGCTCCTTCTCCACTCCCCCTCCGTGTCCTCCTCCGCTCCCCCTCCGTGTCCTCCTCCGCTCCTTCTCCACTCTCCCTCCGTGTCCTCCTCAGCTCCTTCTCCGTCCCCCTCCGTGTCCTCCTCCGCTCCTTCTCCACTCCCCCTCCGTGTCCTCCTCTGCTCCCCCTCTGTGTCCTCCTCCGCTCCTTCTCCACTCCCCCTCCGTGTCCTCCTCAGCTCCTTCTCCGTCCCCCTCCGTGTCCTCCTCCGCTCCCTCTCCGCTCCCCCTCCGTGTCCTCCTCCGCTCCTTCACCACTCCCCCTCCGTGTCCTCCTCAGCTACTTCTCCGTCCCCCTCCGTGTCCTCCTCTGCTTCTTCTCTGCTCCCCCTCCGTGTCCTTCTCCACTCCCCCTCCGTGTCCTCCTCAGCTACTTCTCCGTCCCCCTCCGTGTCCTCTTCTGCTCCTTCTCTGCTCCCCCTCCGTGTCTTCCTCAGCTCCTTCTCCACTCCCCCCCGTGTCCTCCTCAGCTCCTTCTCCGTCCCCCTCCGTGTCCTCCTCTGCTCCTCCTCTGCTCCCCCTCCGTGTCCTCCTCAGCTCCTTCTCCACTCCCCCTCCGTGTCCTCCTCAGCTCCTTCTCCGCCCCCCTCTGCGTCCTCCTCCGCCCCCCCTCTGTGTCCTCCTCCACTCCTTCTCCGCTCCCCCTCCGTGTCCTCCTCCACTCCTTCTCCGCTCCCCCTCCGTGTCCTCCTCCACTCCTTCTCTGCTCCCCCACCGTGTCCTCCTCCACTCCTTCTCCGCTCCCCCTCTGTGTCCTCCTCCGCTCCCTCTCTGTGTCCTCCACTCCTTCTCCGCTCCCCCTCTGTGTCCTCCTCCGCCCCCCCTCTGTGTCCCCCTCCACTCCTTCTCCGCTCCCCCTCCGTGTCCTCCTCCACTCCCTCTCTGTGTCCTCCTCCACTCCTTCTCCGCTCCCCCTCCATGTCCTCCTCTGCTCCCCCTCCGTATCCTCCTCTGCCCCCCCTCCATGTCCCCCTCCTTTTCCTCCTCTGCTCCCCCTCTGTGTCTTCCTCAGCTCCTTCTCTGCTCCCCCTCTGTGTCTTCCTCAGCTCCTTCTCCGCTCCCCCTCCGTCTCCTTCTCAGCTCTCCCTCTGTGTCCTCAGCTCCTTCTCTGCTCCCTCTCAGTGTCCTCAGCTCCTTCTCCGCTCCCCCTTCGTGTCCTTCTCAGCTCCTTCTCCACTCCCCCTCCGTGTCATCCTCTGCTCCCCCTCCGTGTCCTCCACCACTCCTTCTCCGCTCCCCCTCCATGTTCTTCTCCGCTCCCCCTCCGTGTCCTTCTCAGCTCCCCCTCTGTGTCCTCAGCGCCTTCTCCGCTCCCCCTTCATGTTCTCCTCAGCGCCTTCTCTGCTCCCCCTCCGTGTCGTCCTCCGGTCCCCCTCCATGTCCTCCTCTGCTTCCCCTCCATGTCCTCCTCCAGTCCCCCTCCATGTCCTCCTCTGCTTCCCCTCCATGTCCTCCTCCGGTCCCCCTCCATGTCCTCCTCCGGTCCCCCTCCATGTCCTCCTCCGGTCCCCCTCCGTGTCCTCCTCCGCTCCTTCTCCACTCTCCCTCCGTGTCCTCCTCAGCTCCTTCTCCGTCCCCCTCCGTGTCCTCCTCCGCTCCTTCTCCACTCCCCCTCCGTGTCCTCCTCTGCTCCCCCTCCGTGTCCTCCTCCGCTCCTTCTCCACTCCCCCTCTGTGTCCTCCTCAGCTCCTTCTCCGTCCCCCTCCGTGTCCTCCTCCGCTCCCTCTCCGCTCCCCCTCCGTGTCCTCCTCCGCTCCTTCACCACTCCCCCTCCGTGTCCTCCTCAGCTACTTCTCCGTCCCCCTCCGTGTCCTCCTCTGCTTCTTCTCTGCTCCCCCTTCGTGTCCTTCTCCACTCCCCCTCCGTGTCCTCCTCAGCTCCTTCTCCGTCCCCCTCCGTGTCCTCTTCTGCTCCTTCTCTGCTCCCCCTCCGTGTCTTCCTCAGCTCCTTCTCCACTCCCCCTCCGTGTCCTCCTCAGCTCCTTCTCCGTCCCCCTCCGTGTCCTCCTCTGCTCCTCCTCTGCTCCCCCTCCGTGTCCTCCTCAGCTCCTTCTCCACTCCCCCTCTGTGTCCTCCTCAGCTCCTTCTCCGCCCCCCTCTGCGTCCTCCTCCGCCCCCCCTCTGTGTCCTCCTCCACTCCTTCTCCGCTCCCCCTCCGTGTCCTCCTCCACTCCTTCTCCGCTCCCCCTCCGTGTCCTCCTCCGCTCCCTCTCCGCTCCCCCTCCGTGTCCTCCTCCGCTCCCTCTCCGCTCCCCCTCCGTGTCCTCCTCCGCTCCTTCTCCACTCCCCCTCCGTGTCCTCCTCCGCTCCCCCTCCGTGTCCTCCTCCGCTCCTTCTCCACTCTCCCTCCGTGTCCTCCTCAGCTCCTTCTCCGTCCCCCTCCGTGTCCTCCTCCGCTCCTTCTCCACTCCCCCTCCGTGTCCTCCTCTGCTCCCCCTCTGTGTCCTCCTCCGCTCCTTCTCCACTCCCCCTCCGTGTCCTCCTCAGCTCCTTCTCCGTCCCCCTCCGTGTCCTCCTCCGCTCCCTCTCCGCTCCCCCTCCGTGTCCTCCTCCGCTCCTTCACCACTCCCCCTCCGTGTCCTCCTCAGCTACTTCTCCGTCCCCCTCCGTGTCCTCCTCTGCTTCTTCTCTGCTCCCCCTCCGTGTCCTTCTCCACTCCCCCTCCGTGTCCTCCTCAGCTACTTCTCCGTCCCCCTCCGTGTCCTCTTCTGCTCCTTCTCTGCTCCCCCTCCGTGTCTTCCTCAGCTCCTTCTCCACTCCCCCTCCGTGTCCTCCTCAGCTCCTTCTCCGTCCCCCTCCGTGTCCTCCTCTGCTCCTCCTCTGCTCCCCCTCCGTGTCCTCCTCAGCTCCTTCTCCACTCCCCCTCCGTGTCCTCCTCAGCTCCTTCTCCGCCCCCCTCTGCGTCCTCCTCCGCCCCCCCTCTGTGTCCTCCTCCACTCCTTCTCCGCTCCCCCTCCGTGTCCTCCTCCACTCCTTCTCCGCTCCCCCTCCGTGTCCTCCTCCACTCCTTCTTTGCTCCCCCACCGTGTCCTCCTCCACTCCTTCTCCGCTCCCCCTCTGTGTCCTCCTCCGCTCCCTCTCTGTGTCCTCCACTCCTTCTCCGCTCCCCCTCTGTGTCCTCCTCCGCCCCCCTCTGTGTCCCCCTCCACTCCTTCTCCGCTCCCCCTCCGTGTCCTCCTCCACTCCCTCTCTGTGTCCTCCTCCACTCCTTCTCCGCTCCCCCTCCATGTCCTCCTCTGCTCCCCCTCCGTATCCTCCTCTGCCCCCCCTCCATGTCCCCCTCCTTTTCCTCCTCTGCTCCCCCTCTGTGTCTTCCTCAGCTCCTTCTCTGCTCCCCCTCTGTGTCTTCCTCAGCTCCTTCTCCGCTCCCCCTCCGTCTCCTTCTCAGCTCTCCCTCTGTGTCCTCAGCTCCTTCTCTGCTCCCTCTCAGTGTCCTCAGCTCCTTCTCCGCTCCCCCTTCGTGTCCTTCTCAGCTCCTTCTCCACTCCCCCTCCGTGTCATCCTCTGCTCCCCCTCCGTGTCCTCCACCACTCCTTCTCCGCTCCCCCTCCATGTTCTTCTCCGCTCCCCCTCCGTGTCCTTCTCAGCTCCCCCTCTGTGTCCTCAGCGCCTTCTCCGCTCCCCCTTCATGTTCTCCTCAGCGCCTTCTCTGCTCCCCCTCCGTGTCGTCCTCCGGTCCCCCTCCATGTCCTCCTCTGCTTCCCCTCCATGTCCTCCTCCAGTCCCCCTCCATGTCCTCCTCTGCTTCCCCTCCATGTCCTCCTCCGGTCCCCCTCCATGTCCTCCTCCGGTCCCCCTCCATGTCCTCCTCCGGTCCCCCCTGCCCCAGATCTGTCAGGATGGAAAACAGAGGAAGGAGCCGGTGAATCTGTAATTTACCAGCTCCTTCCCTTTCCGAATGCACCATGTTTATGATGCTTCCGTTTATGAATTGAGAGGAGCCTCTGTCTCCTCTTCATTCATCTTCAGTGCAGTCGAGGCTGCAGAGAAAGGAACTGTGGAATATATATGTAAAAATTGTAAAAAAATAGTAAAAAAATATTAAATAATAAACTACTGACACAGTCCATGCCTCATCAGTGCCACCTATCAGTGCCCAGCAGTGCTGCATATTAGTGCTACTGTCACATGACAGTAAAAATTTAAAAAAGAATCGGTAATCGGTATCGGCGAGTACTTGAAAAAAAGTATCGGTACTCGGTCTTAAAAAAGTGGTATCGGTGCAACCCTGTTAAGCTCACCACACACGTTACAATCTGATTGTACAATGATTGGATACAACTCCATCAGTTAGTTTAGCTAGAACCTCATATGACAGTTTTAGTAAATCAAGGGTTGATTGTACAAAGATTGTACGGTCAGAATGTAACATGTATGGTCACCCTTATCCCCCCTATAATAAAGTATTAATTCTTTTTAGTATCGTACGGTGAGGGACATCCAATGGCTCATGGCTTCCTACAAAGCCGTTTGTCCCCATCTCTCGTTCTCTTGTGCAATTGTTTGGTTGCAAAACAGACTTTTGAGTTTTGGAGCTTTCAACTGAAACTGATTACTAATTCTAAAGAAAGACAAAGATTTGAACCGGAGAATCTGGTCCGACCAGTTTTATTTTTATTGAAGGAAAAATACTTTACCAGTATAATTAATGTGTGTTTATTTGCTTGTTACCGACTGCAACTGCCAAAAAAAAAACCTTCAGGATCCGACTCCGGGTGAAGGAAGATCTGACAGGGACCAGCAGATGGGATTGGGCGGTGTGGAGGGGATAACGAATAGAGTGGAGGAGGAAAGGTGAGGGTGGCATTCTGTATGAGGACATTGTTTACTTTGTATCTAAGTTACCCTGCCTGGTGTACACAGCTCACCGTATATTTAACAAAGTATATATTTACATGTTTAATGGATGACGTGCCACGAGCGTCTCCCAATACAAAGGAATTTGCCACAAATCCCAAATATTTTTCCTCACTTTCCTGTTTTTTGGAAGACATTTTGGGTTCATTCATTCTAGGACATCTCAGTAATGCACACCGTACAGCTGCGCGCATTTTTGGTGGCATGGCACAACACACATCCGTTAGTGAGGTGCGTTGGGTGCCGTTCAGAATGTGTTGGTGCCATGCGGTGAATGTTGGGTGCCGTTCAGAATGTGTTGGTGCCATGCGGTGAATTTTGGGTGCCATTCAGAATGTGTTGGTGCCATGCGGTGAATTTTGGGGGCCGTTCAGAATGTGTTGATGCCATGCGGTGAATTTTGGGTGCAATTCAGAATGTGTTGGTGCCATGCGGTGAATTTTGGGTGCCATTCAGAATGTGTTGGTGCCATGCGGTGAATTTTGGGTGCCATTCAGAATGTGTGGATGCCATGCCGTGAATTTTGGGGGCCGTTCAGAATGTGTTGGTGCCATGCGGTGAATGTTGAGTGCCATTCAGAATGTGTTGGTGCCATGCAGTGAATGTTGAGTGCCATTCAGAATGTGTTGGTGCCATGCAGTAAATGTTGGGTGCAGTTCAGGATGTGTTGGTGCCATGTGGTGAATTTTGGGGGTCGTTCAGAATGTGTTGGTGCCACGCTCTGAATGTTGAGTGCCATTCAGAATGTGTTGCTGCCTTGCAGTGAATATTGGGGGCAGTTCAGAATGTGTGGGTGCCGTTCAGAATGTGTTGGTGCCATGCGGTAAATGTTTGGTGCCATTCAGAATGTGTTGGTGCTATGCAGAGAATGTTGTGTGCCATTCAGAATGTGTTGTTGCCATGCGGTGGATAGTAATTCGTACATTACCCCCATGAGCGGCCGCTGGTGTGAGCGAGCTCCTAGGTAATACTATCTTCAGGTGTAATTGTTCATATTGGAGATCTAAGTATTTGAACAGCTGGCTGTAGGTTAACCTGCTAAAGCCATAAGATGTTCAGATTTCAGCCGGATGGTCATTGGCTGTTTTGGATTTTGGCCAGTTGGCCATTGACTGTTCAGATTTTGACTGACTGGCTATAGGCTGTTCAGATTTTGACTGGCTGGCTATAGGCTGTTCAGATGTCAGCTGGTTGGCTATAGGGTGTTCAGAAGTCATCCGATAGGCTATAGGCTGTTCAGATTTCAGCCAGTTGGCTATAGGCTGTTTAGATGTCAGCCAGTTGGCCATAGGTTGTTCGAATTCCAGCTATTTGACCATTGGCTGTTCGAATTTCAGCCAGTTTGCCATTGAGTGTTCAGATTTCGACCAGTAGGCCAGGTTCAGGTTTCGGTCGGCTGGCTATAGACTGTTCAGATGTCAGCCGGTTGGCTATAAGCTGTTCAGATTTCAGCCAGTTGGCCATAGGTTGTTCAATTTGGGGCCTGTTGGCCATTGGCTGTTCAGATTTTGACCAGTTGGCCATTGGCTGTTCAGATTTCGGCTGGTTCCTGACAAGCCAGGTAAAATTTGTTTAATGTTAATGGGTGGCCCTGTTGGTCCCCTTCCACCCATCATGCTTTCTGTAGAAGAGCGAAGGAGCCATATGGAAAATTGTCATCCGAACAACAACTGCATCCAAGCAGATGAATTCATTGTTCAGGTACTCTGACAGCTGTGGCCACCAACTATCAGAATACAGTAGCCCAGCTGGGAGACCTGTCCATGCTGGCTGTATATTGTGGATAGAGGTATCTGTTAGATTTTTTTTTTCCCTGCAGCCTGCAAAAAAAGTTCCTAGTGTAATGCCAGGCTTAAAGGTGTAGTCCACGTAAAGTGGAACTCCATGAAAAGAAAATGTATTTTTTTTGGAAACACTACACTTGAAATGTTACCTCATTGTTACCTGATGATTGGTATTTTGTCAGGATGGCCGCTGCTTACTGTAAAAGTGACAGTTTCATTCAGGCCAGATATAACACAGAGAGCTCTTCTCAACTGACATTTCTGGCTATAGTACAATGCAGAGATCTCTCCCCTTTCTCTCTCTTCATCCATTCACAAAAAGCCTTGTGTTCTTTTTACAGAATACAAGGCATTCGAGGAGGGAGAGCAGGGGGTGGATAAACAGGATCTTCCCTCATCCATTCACAGAAAGCCTTATATTCTGCAACCCATAGGCTAACATGGACTTTTCGATCAGGCCTGCCTGAAAAACTGACTGGGGACATGATCGGACCACCCATGTAAGGAGCCTATCTGTATTTTTTATAACCAGCATGCTCTGTTCTTTAGACGTCATCTACAGTAAATGCTTTGTGGGCCTTTTCCCACTGAAAGGTTTTTTTTTTTTGTGCCCAGAATTAAGTTTTCTTATATGTCTCGATCTTCTATTTCAGGAGATTTCACCAATTCTTGACCTTGTAGTTACTTTTCATCAATAACTCTATTCTATTATTTGAGTATGTTGGATTGAGAAGGCTCCTTCTCCCCGGCCTCTCATTATCTAGGACTAATAATTATTGTTTACATTCCAGTGTACAAAGTGTATTTTCCTTGGAATAATCATTCTTCTTCCCTGCTATGATCAGAGTGTTGTGTGCCGATATGTGTGTTCAGATAGGGACACTAATGATGTCACAATGACATCAGCAACCACTGGAGCCAAATCTGTCTAGGGCACAATCTCCGGATCATTTAGGTTATATCAAATATTAATCATAGGAGGAGTGTCCTGTGTAATGTAGGCTAGGACATGTATGTGATAGGATGAGAGATTAGTATGGGGGTGGTAGTAGGTGGCCAGGAGCTCCTACCTTCTGGCCTTAGGTAGGATCCCACCTCAGACAATATCTGCTTGGAGTTTGTATGTTTTATATCTGGTCTCTGGGTTCAGTCTAAACCCGAGCTTGTCCAATCCTGGAAGGCAGCTGTCAGTGCCAGGCCAATGAGCTGCAAGTGTGGGGGAGGGGCTTTCCCCATCCCGCAACTGCACATAAACAAAGAGGAGGGGTACTAGCGACATTATTGACCTAATATGGTCACATGTCAATGCAGTATTGAGCTTGGGTTCAAGGTTGGGTTCCATCCTTCCCAAGTTCGGCTGAACCTTGAAGTTAGATGTCATTGGTTGCAGGATATTCCCCACCATGCAAAATATGGAAATAAAGGGTTGGGGTTGCTGGTGCAACCATTAACCTAATATGGTCACATGTCATTGTAGTGTTGAGCTTGGGTTCAGGGTTAGGTTCCATCCTACCCAAGTTTGGCTGAACCTGGAAGTTAGCTGTCATTGATGGGCCAAGGGGTTGCAGGATATTGCCCACCATGCAAAAGATGTAAACAAAGGGTTGGGGATGCTTGTGCGACCATTGACCTAATATGGCCCCTTGGCCATATTAGGTCAACTTCACTGACCGAATATGACATTGTGGCCATATTAGGTCAATGATCTCATGAGCATACCCGCCCCTTTGTGTATGTGCAGCTACAGGGTGGGGAATCCCCCATCTGCAGCGCATTGATCCAGCACGGACAGATGTTTGGATGAACATGGGTTTGGCAAAACCCACATCCGAACCCAAGCCAACCATATTGACATGTGGCCATATTAGGTCAGTGATGTCACCAGCATCCACACCCCTTTGTTAATGTGCAGCTGCGGGGTAGGGAATTCTCCACCCTGGCCTGGCACTAACAGCTGTCTTCATGATTTGGATGAACATGGGTTCAGACTGAAACTGAAACAAATAACCGAACCCAAGCTCATTACTACAATGAAATGTGTCTATAATAGGTCAATGATGTCACCAGTATCCCCACCCCTTTGTTTATGTGCAGCTGCGGGGTGGGGAATCCACTGTCCGTAGCTCATTGGCCCGGCACTGACAGCTGGCTTCCAGGTTTGGATGAACATGGGATTGGACCAATCCAAGCTCATTACTACATTGACATGTGACCATATTTGGTCAATGATGTCACCAGCATCCCCACCTCTTTATATATGTGCAGCTGCGGGGTGGGGAATTCTCTGTCCACAGTTCATTGGCCCAGCACTGACAGCTTGCTTTCTAGGTTTGGATGAACATGGGTTTGGACTACCTCAGGCTTATTCCTGCATTAACATGTGGCCATATTAGGTCTATTATATCGCCAGCATCCCCACCGCCATGTTTTATGTTCAGAAAGTAGACCATGGGATCTGTTGGGACCGGCACTGTTCCTCCCAGTACATACCAGTGTCTATGCATTCAGCGTGGCTTTGCTGGTGTCAATGAGCCCTTAAGCCGGCCATAGATGGTATGATCTTCTTTCCTGCAACCACGGGTTGCAGGAAAGAAAATCGCTCAATTTCTCCTTTCACCCGCACCCCCTGGCGCTGTTTTGCTCTCCCAGTCGGGGGGGTGCGCATAGCTTCTAACTGTTCCTGATTTCGAGGGACTGTCCCTCTGTCCCTCTTTCCTCCCCATGTGTCCATCATTTTGGTCTGATCTATATAGTTGTATATAAAATGCACTTTTTATCTTTCAAAAAGTGTTTCCCAGAGCTAAACCTTTCATCCAAATTCTAAATTTCTGCATTTGTAAATTTAAAAAAACAATATAAAGTAATATTAAAAAGCCCTTGTGGATTTAATTAACCTTTTTTTTTTTTGGTTAGTTCTCCTTTAAGGGGGCATGACAGGGGGAGTGGCCTATGCGTACATACGTTTGCTAGTAGGTGTCCCTCATTCCCATCTCAAAATGTTGGGAGGTTTGGGGGTGCGGGGAGCCCCCCCCCCCCGGGAGGACATAGTGATTATTGCTAGCGGCTATAGCAAAAATTGTGTGAAAAATCCAACAGGCTGGTTGTACTCTAGTTGATCAGTGGATTGGTTCTAATCTCGGTCTCTGCTAATCCAACCAAGATTCGAACCGTCTATGGCTGACTTTAGGGTACTGAATTGTTTGGCTCAGGGCTGTCTGTGAAGGACGTGGGTCATGTGGGTACAATAGAAATGTGTATATGGATGATCATCATTGCATACCTCCCAACAATTTGAGATGGGAATGACGGACACCTACTAGCAAATGTATGTAGGCATAGGACACGCCCCCTGACACACCCCCTTAAAGGAGAATTAACCAAAAAAAAGGGTAATTAAATCCACAAGTGCTTTTTTTACCACTACTATTCCTTTATATTGGCTTTTAAAATGTACAAATGCAGCAATTTAGAAATTGGATGAAAGGTTTAGCACTGGGAAACACTTTTCGAAAGATAAAAAGTGCATTTTATATACAACTATATAGATCAGACCAAAATGAGGGACAAATGAGGAGGAAAGAGGGACAGAGGGGCATTGCTCCAAATCAGGGACAGTTGGGAGGTATGTCATTGGTGTGTGCTGTGATATAGAAAGAAGCAAATTAGCGATCGAGCAAACAACCAATGAGCTGCTATGCTTGTGATCCTGGAAAGTTGTTTGTTGTATTGCTGGGCATGGTACGGAGGACTGTCTATTTCCAGCCCCCCCCCCCTCCCCCATTGTCATGCAGTGTCCAGGCGTCACGCGGTGCAGGTACGTCGCAGTACGATGGAGCCGGGGACACGGAGATAAGTAGGGACAGGAAGACAGCCAGCCGTATTTTTCACTGAAACGCAAAGATACACTTTTTTTTTTAAATTTTTTTATTTTTTTTCCGGGTCTTCAATTTAGCATTGGAGAATTTTATAATTTAGTAATTAAAATCTCTGATAGGCTTTAGAAATTGCAGCTAATTGAATTTAATGGGAAGATGATTTTCAATTTTATTTGATTATAGGGACCCCTGGCATTGGCATTTATGGGAAAAAAAATCTGGAGAACGCACTGTGTGGGCTGGGATGGCAGAATTGAATTGGGGGTAATCTGATTTTCTCATCATGGCTTTCACTATAATTTTCCTATAATTTTCCATTAGATATCTAGTTTACAAATACTCACTAAGAAGCCGAGAGAAAGAAGGCTGCCAGCTAACAGGATTATGAAGACGGAGAGGCCAGTGTGCCAACTGCGCTTATGTAAACACGCCGCCACGCCTTAGTACACAAAGGCAAGCTGACACACATGCACAAACTGGTACAAACAAATGCAACGTTCGACCTGAGAAGGCAGGATTGTCGGGGCCTGCTGGGGGGGGGGGGGGGGGGCGCTGCGGACCCCCGCCTTGTCAGGATACCTTGGGGGCTCATTACAGCGCATGACACCTTTTTATGCAACCACACATCGACCTTCTGGTATGAGTGACACTAAAATGAAAGGCTTGGTTCACGCCTGCAGGAGCAACACTGAGCGCGGCTGTGCGTTCCCGTGCGTTGGGTGTAAGGCGGTCCTTTCATTTCCATGGGAACACACGGGAAAAGAAGTCCCATACTTTCTTCCAAAAATGCGCCACACTCAACTGCATAGTGCTGTGGTGTGTGCAAAAAGATGTTTGCAGATGCGTGTGGGCACAGGTGTGTGCCCCAAAGCTCAAACACACATACGTCTGTGTGCATGTGTACATATACTGACGGTGTCACTAGAGCAGAGGATGGTGTCAGTACGGCAGAGGATGGTGTCAGTACGGCAGAGGACGGTGTCACTAGAGCAGAGGATGGTGTCAGTACGGCAGAGGACGGTGTCAGTAGGGCAGTGGACGGTGTCACTAGAGCAGAGGATGGTGTCAGTACGGCAGAGGACGGTGTCAGTAGGGCAGTGGACGGTGTCACTAGAGCAGAGGACGGTGTCAGTACGGCAGAGGACGGTGTCAGTAGGGCAGTGGACGGTGTCACTAGAGCAGAGGATGGTGTCAGTAGGGCAGAGGACGGTGTCAGTAGAGCAGTGGATGGTGTCAGTAGAGCAGAGGACGGTGTCAGAGCAGTGGAGGGTGTCAGTAGAGCAGTGGACGGTGTCAGTGGGGCAGAGGACGGTGTCAGTGGGGCAGAGGACGGTGTCAGTAGAGCAGTGGATGGTGTCAGTAGAGCAGTGGACGGTGTCAGTGGGGCAGAGGACGGTGTCAGTGGGGCAGAGGACGGTGTCAGTAGAGCAGTGGAGGGTGTCAGTAGAGCAGTGGAGGGTGTCAGTAGAGCAGTGGACGGTGTCAGTAGAGCAGTGGACGGTGTCAGTAGAGCAGTGGACGGTGTCAGTAGAGCAGTGGAGGGTGTCAGTAGAGCAGAGGACGGTGTCAGTAGAGCAGTGGACGGTGTCAGTAGAGCAGTGGAGGGTGTCAGTAGAGCAGTGGACGGTGTCAGTAGAGCAGTGGACGGTGTCAGTAGAGCAGAGGACGGTGTCAGTAGGGCAGAGGACGGTGTCAGTAGAGCAATGGACGGTGTCAGTAGAGCAGTGGAGGGTGTCAGTAGAGCAGAGGACATTGTCAGTAGAGCAGTGGACGGTGTCAGTAGAGCAGAGGACGGTGTCAGTAGGGCAGTGGACGGTGTCAGTAGGGCAGTGGACGGTGTCAGTAGGGCAGAGGACGGTGTCAGTAGAGCAGTGGACGGTGTCAGTAGAGCAGAGGACGGTGTCAGTAGGGCAGTGGACGGTGTCAGTAGAGCAGTGGAGGGTGTCAGTAGAGCAGAGGACGGTGTCAGTAGAGCAGTGGACGGTGTCAGTAGAGCAGTGGACGGTGTCAGTAGGGCAGAGGACGGTGTCAGTAGAGCAGTGGACGGTGTCAGTAGAGCAGAGGACGGTGTCAGTAGGGCAGTGGACGGTGTCAGTAGGGCAGTGGACGGTGTCAGTGGGGCAGAGGACGGTGTCAGTGGGGCAGAGGACGGTGTCAGTGGGGCAGAGGACGGTGTCAGTAGGGCAGAGGACGGTGTCAATAGAGCAGAGGACGGTGTCAGTGCGGCAGAGGACGGTGTCAGTGGGGCAGAGGACGGTGTCAGTGGGGCAGAGGACGGTGTCAGTGGGGCAGAGGAGGGTGTCAGTAGAGCAGTGGAGGGTGTCAGTAGAGCAGTGGAGGGTGTCAGTAGAGCAGAGGACGGTGTCAGTAGGGCAGAGGATGGTGTCAGTAGGGCAGTGGACGGTGTCAGTAGAGCAGTGGACGGTGTCAGTAGAGCAGTGGACGGTGTCAGTAGGGCAGTGGACGGTGTCAGTGGGGCAGTGGACGGTGTCAGTGGGGCAGAGGACGGTGTCAGTGGGGCAGAGGACGGTGTCAGTAGAGCAGAGGACGGTGTCAGTGGGGCAGAGGACGGTGTCAGTAGAGCAGTGGACGGTGTCAGTGGGGCAGAGGACGGTGTCAGTGGAGCAGTGGAGGGTGTCAGTGGAGCAGTGGAGGGTGTCAGTAGAGCAGTGGAGGGTGTCAGTAGGGCAGTGGACGGTGTCAGTAGAGCAGTGGACGGTGTCAGTAGGGCAGTGGACGGTGTCAGTAGAGCAGTGGACGGTGTCAGTACGGCAGTGGACGGTGTCAGTGGGGCAGAGGACGGTGTCAGTGGGGCAGAGGACGGTGTCAGTAGAGCAGTGGACGGTGTCAGTGGGGCAGAGGACGGTGTCAGTGGGGCAGAGGACGGTGTCAGTGGGGCAGAGGACGGTGTCAGTGGAGCAGAGGACGGTGTCAGTGGAGCAGAGGACGGTGTCAGTGGAGCAGTGGACGGTGTCAGTAGAGCAGAGGATGGTGTCAGTAGGGCAGAGGACGGTGTCAGTGGAGCAGAGGACGGTGTCAGTGGAGCAGTGGACGGTGTCAGTGGAGCAGGGGGCTCAAATTGAACTGAATCCACACTAAAATCGCGCAGAACCCGCACTGTGCCGCACTGGAATCGGTCATGCGATCTAATTCTGCGAATCACACTGTGTTTTGCGAACCGATTTCGGGGTGGTTACACACCCGCAGCAGATCACATGAACAGGATGCGATTTTGATGCAGTGCGGAAACCATACAGCATTTGTTGCAAGTTCCGCACAGCAGGGCCTTAGTGCTCTGGACTGAGACAAGTACACACTATAGAAGGATATTCTTTGTTCACATTTCATGTCTGAGGTTTACAAACACTTTGAGCCTGGGGTTCACACATATACGATGTGGGAACCTGTGCGACTCCAGTGCTTGTTCCCACATCGCCCCCCCCCCCAGGCAGTTCACACTGCCCTCTGCGAACCGCTATGGGTGTCAGTACAAAGTTAATGACCCCCCCAGATAGGTTCACAGATCGCGGTGTGGACTGTGAATTTGCACAGGAATCAGATCACATGGGGGGAAAAAAAGGGTCCTGCACCTTTTTTGTGCGAATCCAATGCGAGTTCAGCCATACAAGCTGCATGGCTGAATTTGCATTGCACAGACATCGCATGCGATCCGCACAGCAATGTGGGGGGCGAATCACATGCCATGTCTGTGTTCGCATATGTGTGAACCCCGGGGTAAGGGCAGATTGAGACATGCATCTAAACCTCCCTTTCCTCTGAAACCCGATTTGCAGTCAGATTGCACTTCAGAGGCTGTGGACAGGCAGTGAGGAAGCGATGTGACACCTCCATTCTTTGGTGACAAACGTGCCGCAACCACAGGCAGTGCACACGGATGCAGATTGTTTGCAGCGCTTCCCCATTTGTGTGTAGTGCTCTGCAGGCTTGCTGCCCTCCAATTGCTACATGTTGGGTGAACTTTGCCGCATGGTGACTGCAGAATGTAATCGGCAGATCGTTCGCCACACTAAATTTTACTTCCGATTTTCTTATCGTGTGTACGGGGCCCTGGGGGGCTGTAAATCATCCTATGCATTAAGGTGAAAAAAACTTCTGATGTTGACCGGCCCCCCCCCCCTCCAGCCCCCCCCCATTTTACTCCCCTGAGCCCGTTCGTTCCCTCAGCGAAGACGCGCTCTTCCTCTCTGCCCGTTGTCTCCGCTCTTGATTGGATAGATTGATAGCAGAGCAGCCATTGGCTCCCGCTGCTGTAAATCAAATACAACTACTTGGGCGCTGGGCGGGGGGGGCGGGGCTGAGTCCCGGTTTCTGTGTGAATAGACGCAGAAGCAGAACTCGGGAGCGCGCCCGCACAGGTGTCCACTAGGGTTGTCACTTTTTCTTCAAGCCAAACCTGAACTCTTTAGCAGCGCACAGCAAAAAAAAAAATTTTAATATAGACTATAAGATCATAACAGACCTGGGAGACCTTTGGGCACTCCAAAGAGAATAGCAATGCGGCGCACATAGTGGCCCCTCCCCCTCCTGTCAGGCCCTGTTCTGAGTCACATTCCTGTCTCAATAAGGTGTCCGGGTTTCAGGTAGACTGAAACCCGGGCACGTTATTCAAAAACCCGGACTGTCCGGGTGAATCCTGGACAGGTGGCAACCCTAGTGTCCACCAAGGAGGGTGTTTCTCCGACGTGGACACCCGTTGCGGGGAGGAGCCACCAGCGCCAGCGGGGGACCCCAAAAGAGGAGGATCGTGGGGCACTCTGTACAAAACCAACTGCACAGTGGAGGTAAGTATGACATGTTTGTTGTTAAAAAAAAATAAAAAATAAAAAAAAAAAACGAGGGTTTACAACCCCTTTAAAGAGGAAGTAAAGCCTCTGAAAAAAAAAAAATACACCCAGCAAGACAAAGGCATAATGAGCTAGTATGCATAGCATACTAGCTCATTATGAATTACTTACCTGAGATCGAAGCCCCCCACATCGGCCCTCGTTCGCCTCCTCCGACGCCGCCATCTATCCCGGAGTGGCTTCCGGGTATCACGGCTCCGGCGGCTGTGACTGGCCGGAGCCGCGATGACGTCACTCCCGCGCATGCGCGCAGGTGCCGCCACTAACGGCATGATCGCTCGGTGCACCTGCGCCCGCGCCGCTATTTCTGTAAAATATCTCCTAAACCTTTTAGGTTTGGGAGATATTTCTTGCACCTACAGGTGAGCCTTAATCTACGCTTACCTGTAGGTTAAAGTGGTTGTAATGGGTTTACAACCACTTTAAGGGAGGGTGGCAAAAGTGCAGCTCAACTGCACATTTTTGCCCCCCCCCCCCCAACTACAAATCGAATTGACACCTAAGGCTTCACTCAGACAGTCACATGCGTTTTCTTTGCACGGAATGCAGGTTATGGCTGGCAGAAGATCCGGTGTAAAATATGCACCTAAAGATCTTGTATTTAGATACATTCAGACGTGTACAGATTGTAGATGTAGAGTTCTTCTAATGACACAATGGGGGAGGTTTACTAAAAGTGCAGAATCTGGTGCAGCTCTGGCTAGAAACCAATCAGCTTCCAGGTTTTATTGTCAAAGCTTAACTGAACAAACTGAAGGTAGAAGCTGATTGGCTACCGTGTACAGCTGCACCAGATTCTGCACTCTCCAGTTTTAGTGAATCTCCCCCAATGTGGGCGTGTACAACCTGCAGACAAGGCCGGCCCCTCGCTGTACCTGACTTTTTTTTTTATTGGACGTTGCTGCGGGCGGCGCCCATTTGTGTCTGTAGACCCCCATTGATTCCTATAGCAGTGCGTTTAGATGCATATAGATGAAGCATTAAATGTTGCGTTTTAGACACCCCCTCCGCGGATGGGCGCTTAGATGATGTGGTGGCGCTGCGAACGATTTTAGATGACCACACTGTTAGATTTCTATCATTCAGTCTGAGATCGGAAAACAAAAAAGATCGAACGGGGTTCCTCCATCCACACTGGAGCCGGCCCTGTACCAGTAGAATTCCATTCAAACGTTCGCATTGGAAATGTTGAAAAATCAATCGTCTGCACATTCGATCTTTGCCATCATTTTGTTCAAACATTTCCTCCAGACCGGCGGCGTGGGTGGGATCCCAGACATACTGAACCCGATTCATCACAAGATGTGCAGTCCCCCCCCCCCCCCCAATGAATTTCACATTCAGGGCCAGTTCACACCACATGCAGTCCAGTGCGATTTTTTTTTTATTCTGCATCAAAAACGCATTGGAAAGCAGGTTATATGGTTTCCAATGGCATCGTTCACACCAGTGCTTGCAGTTCCAGAAAAAAAAAAGTAGAACATGCTGCATTTTTCCTGCACTGGACTGTACTGGAATGCAGTAAAAAAACGCATCAAAAACGCACTGGAATACACATGTCCTTAATTAAGGTTAAGAAAAAAGAGGGGGGGGGGAAAAACGCACTGAACTGCATCAAAAACGCACCAAAAAAATGCGCATGCAGAAAAGCACCTGGAACGCATCCGGACTGCGTTTCTATGGTGTGAAATGCTTTTCTGCATGCGTGTTTTTGACACGTGTTTGGTGCGTCCAGTGCGTTTTTGATGCGTTTTTGGGGCAGTCCAGTGAATTTTTACCTCTCTTTTATTTTTTAACTTTAAATAAGGACATTTGTGCCCCGGTGCATTTTTGGTGTGCGTTTTTACCGCGTTCCAGTACAGTCCAGTGCAGGAAAAATGCGGCGTGTTCTACTGTTGTTTCTGGAACTGACCGCACTGGTGTGAACTATACCATTGGAGACCATATAACCTTACTTTCCATGCGTTTTTAATGCAGAGAAAATGCACTGGACTGCATGTGGGGTGAACTGGCCTTAAAAGTCTGAGGGCTTGTTCACACCATAAAAACGCACTCCAGGTCCGTTTTTAACGCATTTTTTGATGCGTTTCTGGATGCATTCCAGGTGCTTTTTTTTTTTTTTGCTTTTTTTTTTCACTATACTAGGGTCCAGTGTGTTTTTGGTGCATTTTTGATGCATTCCAGTGTGTTTTTGCTGCGTTTTGCTGCGTTCCAGTACAATCCAGTGCAGGTAAAATGCAGCGTGTTCTGCTTTTTTTTTTCTGGAACGCACTGGAACTGACCGCGCTGGTGTGAACTACGCCACTGGAAACCATATAACCTACTTTCCATGCGTTTTTGATGCAGAACACAAACGCACTGGACTGCATGTGCTGTGAACTGGCCCTGAAGGAACATTCCCATCTCGCTCCTTGGAGTTTTCTTGTCGCTAGGATTGAAAATGATCGCTGATCTGAGCCTACTATAAGAAAAGTGAAGAAATGTTCTTAAAATAAAGTTTTCATAGGAAGTTCTACCTGTACACACCTCCCAATTTTCTGAGATGGGAATGAGGGACACCTGTTAGCAAAAGTATGTAGACATAGGACACGCCCCTTGCCACGCCCCCTTAAAGGAGAATTAACCTAAAAAAAAAACGATTAGTTAAACCCACAAGTGCTTTTTTTTTTACCACTACTACTCCTTTATATTGGCTTTTGGAATTTACAAATGCAGCAATTTAGAAATCAGATGAAAGGTTTAGCACTGGGGAACACTTTTTGAAAGATAAAAAGTGCATTTTATATACAACTAGGAGGATCAGACCAAAATGAGGAGGAAAGAGGGACATTGCTCCAAATCAGGGACAGTCCCTCAAAATCAGGGACAGTTGGGAGCTATGCATAAAGGAATATTAGTGGTACAAAAAGCACTTGTGGGTTTAACTAATCATTTTTTTTGTAGAATTCTCCTTTAAGGGGGCGTGGCAGGGGGTGTGTCCTAGGCCTACATACATTTGCCATTATGTGTTCCTCATTCCCATCTGAGAAAGTTGGGAGGTATAAATATGTGCAGCTCATGGAATACAATGTAGCAAGTTTTTCAAACACACATGAAATGGACTTTTTGTCTCTTTGGATAGAGTAAGAGAGTCTGTGTCCCATTGGAGGGATTTCCCTTCACTTCCTGTCCCATAACCAAAACAGGAAGTCCTTCCAAAGTGAGGGAATCCCAGAACTAGTGTCCCCATTGGAAGATTTCCCCTCTATTCCTGTTTCGGGGACAACCAAAAATGTGGGATTTTCTTTCACTCTCGGTGATAAGTCACCAGGACAGATAGAGAGGGCGAGGCTCCCCAAACCTAACAGGGGTTCTAATCCCTCTCCACTCTATGCAAAACGATATAACAGTTATACTTCAATATTTTCCTCAATGTTAAAATGATTGATAGAAATCCACTTTGTGTGCAACCAATGCCTTTGCAATCCCAGATATTACCCTGTAAAAGTAGAAGTGACATCATCACTGACCTATAGTTGGCCTGTGCAGAGAGAAGAGCTGTGGGAGGGGCCTAGCAGACCCCACCCACTACCGACTACCTGTAGATAATGGCAGGAGGGGGCGGGGACAAGACCAGCCCCCCCTTGCACAGGGAGTTACAGTTTATCAGATACATTTGGAGCGTTGCATGTGGTTGTGTAGAGCTACAACCATAGGATGACACTTGTTCATCCTCTGAAAAGTGATCCACAGCTAAACAGCTGCCAACAGTGTTTAGGAGGTGGTCCTATCACCTCCCTAATGTCGAGGTCATAGAGAGCCATTATTCCATCTGTGTAGTCATTGGTTGCTACTCTTAGCGATTAATTACCATGCATCATTGTGATTGAACTACTAAAACACACCCCTGTGCACTCCTACACCAGCAATGTTCTAGTAGTTCTACACTTCTGAGTAACAGCTCCCCTAGTGATCACCCCGTGGGGAGTTGTTATTCTGCAGTGCACAGGGGTGACCACTAGGGGAGCTGTTATTCAGGAGCACACTGGGTGACCCCTAGGGGAGCTGTTATTCAGCAGAGCACAGGGGTGACCATTAGAGGAGCTGTTATTCAGGAGCACACCGGGTGACCACTAGGGGAGCTGTTATTCAGCAGTGCACACTGGGTGACCCCTAGGGGAGCTGTTACTCAGGGGCACATGGGGTGACCACTAGGGGAGCTGTTATTCAGGAGCACACCGGGTGACCACTAGGGGAGCTGTTATTCAGGAGCATACGGGGTGACCCCTAGGGGAGCTGTTACTCAGGGGCACATGGGGTGACCACTAGGGGAGCTTTTATTCAGGAGTGCACAGGGGTGACCACTAGGGGAGCTGTTATTCAGGAGCACACTGGGTGACAACTAGGGGAGCTGTTATTCAGGGGCACATGGGGTGACCACTAGGGGAGCTGTTATTCAGGGGCACACGGGGTGACCAATAGGGGAGCTGTTATTCAGGGGCACACGGGGTGACCACTAGGGGAGCTGTTATTCAGGAGCATACGGGGTGACCCCTAGGGGAGCTGTTACTCAGGGGCACATGGGGTGACCACTAGGGGAGCTGTTATTCAGGAGCATACGGGGTGACCCCTAGGGGAGCTGTTATTCAGGGGCACACTGGGTGACCACTAGGGGAGCTGTTATTCAGGGGCACACGGGGTGACCAATAGGGGAGCTGTTACTCAGGGGCACATGGGGTGACCACTAGGGGAGCTGTTATTCAGGAGTGCACAGGGGTGACCACTAGGGGAGCTGTTATTCAGGAGTGCACTGGGTGACCACTAGGGGAGCTGTTATTCAGGGGCACACTGGGTGACCACTAGGGGAGCTGTTATTCAGGGGCACATGGGGTGACCACTAGGGGAGCTGTTATTCAGGAGTGCACTGGGGTGACCACTAGGAGAGCTGTTTTTCAGGGGCACATGGGGTGACCACTAGGGGAGCTGTTATTCAGGGGCACATGGGGTGACCACTAGGGGAGCTGTTATTCAGGGGCACACGGGGTGACCACTAGGGGAGCTGTTATTCAGGGGCACATGGGGTGACAACTAGGGGAGCTGTTATTCAGGGGCACATGGGGTGACAACTAGGGGAGCTGTTATTCAGGGGCACATGGGGTGACCACTAGGGGAGCTGTTATTCAGGGGCACATGGGGTGACCACTAGGGGAGCTGTTATTCAGGAGTGCACAGGGGTGACCACTAGGGGAGGTGTTATTCAGGAGCACACTAAGTGACCACTAGGGGAGCTGTTATTCAGGAGTACACTGGGTGACCCCTAGGGAGCTGTTACTCAGGGGCATACGGGGTGACCACTAGGAGAGCTGTTATTCAGGAGTGCACAGGGGTGACCACTAGGGGAGCTGTTACTCAGGGGCACATGAGGTGACCACTAGGGGAGCTGTTATTCAGGAGTGCACAGGGGTGACCACTAGGGGAGCTGTTATTCAGCAGTGCACAGGGGTGACCACTAGGGGAGCTGTTATTCAGGGGCACACGGGGTGACCACTAGGGGAGCTGTTATTCAGGAGCACACTGGGTGACCACTAGGGGAGCTGTTACTCAGGGGCACATGAGGTGACCACTAGGAGAGCTGTTATTCAGGAGTGCACTGGGGTGACCACTAGGGGAGCTGTTATTCAGGAGCACACTGGGTGACCCCTAGGGGAGCTGTTATTCAGGAGTGCACTGGGGTGACCACTAGGGGAGCTGTTATTCAGGGGCACATGGGGTGACCACTAGGGGAGCTGTTACTCAGGGGCATACGGGGTGACCACTAGGGGAGCTGCTATTCAGGAGCACACAAGGTAAATAGAAGATTGCTGGTGTAGGAGTACACAGGGGTGACCACTGGGGGAGCTGTTATTCAGGGGCACATGGGGTGACCACTGGGGGAGCTGTTATTCAGGGGCACATGGGGTGACCACTAGGGGAGCTGTTATTCAGGGGCACACAAGGTAAATAGAAGATTGCTGGTGTAGGAGTACACAGGGGTGACCACTGGGGGAGCTGTTATTCAGGAGTGCACAGGGGTGACCACTAGTATTTCCACACTCCTTAGGAACAGCTCCCCTAGTGGTCACCACTTATGTCTGACTCCCCACTCCAGCAGGCTCCCACACTCTCCTCCTCTCCACAAAGCTCCGGTCTGTGGGCGGAGCCTCGGTGTCATACGTACAACGCAGGGCTATGAACCCTGTATTGTCCATGGAGGGATATTTCTATTCATGTTATTGGATTTCTTCCTGAAAATGTGCGTTTGATAAACAGTTGCCCCCAATTATCACGTGACATATAAATCTGCACCATTGTATTCTCCAGGGCCTCGGCCTTCCGATAAGATATCATTATCGGGGGTGGAAAGTGATTTTTCAGCAACATTTGGCGATTTTATCACATGCATGAAAAGTATAAATAATCTTCCGGTACAGAAGGGGGGGTAAGAGCGATAACCACCAAGATGTGTCTGTGCCCCACCCCCATCACTGACACCGATGACACGCTGGCCAATCACAGCCCTCCATTATCTTTAAATGTATCCACATGTATTAGGAATGTTAGTCTCCTCTTAAGGTGACCATACACTATACAATCTGATTGTACAATCTCCTTCATAGCAACCATACACTATACAATCTGATTGTACAAAAAGGGAAGTTATGGCTGTTCGATTATGTACCGATTTGATCAAATTACACATCGATTGGATAATAATAAAAAATAATAATAATAAAATTGAAGTGTGTATGGCCATCATACAGGAGATTGTACAGCCAGATTGTATGACTTGCATACAGTCTGGCAGGCCCTTGTATTGCATAGTTGATGGTAGATCTAAATGAGATTATACAATCAGATTGTATAGTGTATGGTCACCTTAGCACTAAAAAAAAATCCATATATTGTGTTTGTGGTAGAGATCAGTGAAACGTCATTGGCCTCCTGAAACACGATGGAATTCATGAACAAAGCACTGATCCATGTAACACGATTATTTCCCATAAAGGTATGGAGGAGATTGTACAATCAGATTGTATAGTGTATGGTCGCTATGAAGGAGATTGTACAATCAGATTGTATAGTGTATGGTCACCATAAAGGAGATTGTACAATCAGATTGTATAGTGTATGGTCACCATAAAGGAGATTGTACAATCAGATTGTATAATGTATGGTCACCATGAAGGAGATTGTACAATCAGATTGTATAGTGTATAGTCGCCATGAAGGAGATTGTACAATCAGATTGTATAGTGTATAGTCGCCATGAAGGAGATTGTACAATCAGATTGTATAGTGTATGGTCACCATGAAGGAGATTGTACAATCAGATTGTATAGTGTATGGTCACCATGAAGGAGATTGTACAATCAGATTGTACAGTGTATGGATGCAGACATATGGAATGAGTCGGGGAAGGTTGGGCGATAGAAGGGGGTGAGTGGAGTGACTGATAAATAATGATTGTCTGCTGTGTCATAATACAGGATGTTGTGGTCGTAGTTATAACTCTGTGTGAAAACGGAAATAACGAGGTAACGTTTATTATTTGTAAGAGTGTATGGGAGGCCAACCCTGCAACCTGCTCTACAGCACAGAGCCAACCAGACGTCCCCGTTCACCGATCAATCGATTGATTGCTGAGAGTTGCGGCTCTCTATACTGACAGTCTCTCGTTGTTCGGTGATCGGGAAGCACAACATCACATCGGGGAGTCGGGTGTTTGGGGCACAGATCAGATCTGATGGTTTATACCCCAATATTGTACTTATCGCCCAATCCCCATCCCCCGATCACAGACCAGAAGACGGCTCATCCCCATCTATTCATTGCGGGAAGATTTCCTGGGGGATCGATGTGGGACTAAGGGACAGAGTAGGGACAGGGATACAGAACAGAGCAGGGATACTGATATGGAAATGTGCAGTAATATGGGACTGTGTAGGGACTGTGCGGGTGTCCTGATCTCCCCTCTGGAAGGACAATGCAGCGTGGTTGTAGTGTTTGGGACTGTGCCGGGTTGGGTCCCTCCTCCGGTGTCAGGGACTGTGTAGGGACTGTGTAGGGACTGTGTAGGGACTGTGTAGGTGTCCTGATCTCCCCTCTCTAAGGACAATACAGCGTGGTTGTAGTGTTTGGGACTGTGCCGGGTTGGGTCCCTCCTCCGGTGTCAGGGACTGTGTAGGGACTGTGTAGGGACTATGTAGGGACTGTGCGGGTGTCCTGATCTCCCCTCTCTAAGGACAATACAGCGTGGTTGTAGTGTTTGGGACTGTGCCGGGTTGGGTCCCTCCTCCGGTGTCAGGGACTGTGTAGGGACTGTGTAGGGACTGTGTAAGTGTCCTGATCTCCCCTCTCTAAGGACAATGCAGCGTGGTTGTAGTGTTTGGGACTGTGCCGGGTTCAGTCCCTCCTCCAGTGTCAGGGACTGTGTAGGGACTGTGTAGGGACTGTGCGGGTGTCCTGATCTCCCCTCTCTAAGGACAATACAGCGTGGTTGTAGTGTTTGGGACTGTGCCGGGTTGGGTCCCTCCTCCGGTGTCAGGGACTGTGTAGGGACTGTGCAGGGACTGTGTAGGGACTGTGTAGGTGTCCTGATCTCCCCTCTGGAAGGACAATACAGCGTGGTTGTAATGTTTGGGACTGTGCCGGGTTCAGTCCCTCCTCTGGTGTCAGGGACTGTGTAGGGACTGTGTAGGGACTGTGCGGGTGTCCTGATCTCCACTCTCTAAGGACAATACAGCGTGGTTGTAGTGTTTGGGACTGTGCTGGGTTCAGTCCCTCCTCTGGTGTCAGGGACTGTGTAGGGACTGTGTAGGGACTGTGTAGGGACTGTGCGGGTGTCCTGATCTCCACTCGCTAAGGACAATACAGCGTGGTTGTAGTGTTTGGGACTGTGCCGGGTTGAGTCCCTCCTCCGGTGTCAGGGACTGTGTAGGGACTGTGTAGGGACTGTGCGGGTGTCCTGATCTCCCCTCTCTAAGGACAATGCAGCGTGGTTGTAGTGTTTGGGACTGTGCCGGGTTGGGTCCCTCCTCCGGTGTCAGGGACTGTGTAGGGACTGTGTAGGGACTGTGTAGGGACTGTGCGGGTGTCCTGATCTCCCCTCTCTGAGGACAATACAGCGTGGTTGTAGTGTTTGGGACTGTGCCGGGTTCAGTCCCTCCTCCGGTGTCAGGGACTGTGTAGGGACTGTGTAGGGACTGTGTAGGTGTCCTGATCTCCCCTCTGGAAGGACAATGCAGCGTGGTTGTAGTGTTTGGGACTGTTGCGGGTTGGGTCCCTCCTCCGGTGTCAGGGACTGTGTAGGGACTGTGTAGGGACTGTGAAGGTGTCCTGATCTCCCCTCTCTGAGGACAATGCAGCGTGGTTGTAGTGTTTGGGACTGTGCTGGGTTGAGTCCCTCCTCCGGTGTAGGGACTGTGTAGGGACTGTGTAGGGACTGTGAAGGTGTCCTGATCTCCCCTCTGGAAGGACAATGCAGCGTGGTTGTAGTGTTTGGGACTGTGCCGGGTTGGGTCCCTCCTCCGGTGTCAGGGACTGTGTAGGGACTGTGTAGGGACTGTGAAGGGACTGTGTAGGTGTCCTGATCTCCCCTCTCTGAGGACAATACAGCGTGGTTGTAGTGTTTGGGACTGTGCCGGGTTGGGTCCCTCCTCCGGTGTCAGGGACTGTGTAGGGACTGTGTAGGGACTGTGTAGGGACTGTGCGGGTGTCCTGATCTCCCCTCTCTAAGGACAATACAGCGTGGTTGTAGTGTTTGGGACTGTGCCGGGTTGGGTCCCTCCTCCGGTGTCAGGGACTGTGTAGGGACTGTGTAGGGACTGTGTAGGGACTGTGTAGGTGTCCTGATCTCCCCTCTCTGAGGACAATACAGCGTGGTTGTTGTGTTTGGGAATGTGCCGGGTTGAGTCCCTCCTCCGGTGTAGGGACTGTGCAGGGACTGTGTAGGGACTGTGCGGGTGTCCTGATCTCCCCTCTCTAAGGACAATACAGCGTGGTTGTAGTGTTTGGGAATGTGCCGGGTTGGGTCCCTCCTCCGGTGTCAGGGACTGTGTAGGGACTGTGTAGGGACTGTGCGGGTGTCCTGATCTCCCCTCTCTAAGGACAATGCATCGTGGTTGTAGTGTTTGGGACTGTGCCGGGTTGGGTCCCTCCTCCGGTGTCAGGGACTGTGTAGGGACTGTGTAGGGACTGTGTAGGGACTGTGAAGGTGTCCTGATCTCCCCTCTGGAAGGACAATACAGCGTGGTTGTAGTGTTTGGGACTGTGCCGGGTTGGGTCCCTCCTCCGGTGTCAGGGACTATGCAGGGACTGTGTAGGGACTGTGCGGGTGTCCTGATCTCCCCTCTCTAAGGACAATACAGCGTGGTTGTAGTGTTTGGGACTGTGCCGGGTTGAGTCCCTCCTCCGGTGTCAGGGACTGTGTAGGGACTGTGTAGGGACTGTGTAGGGACTGTGTAGGTGTCCTGATCTCCCCTCTCTGAGGACAATGCAGCGTGGTTGTAGTGTTTGGGACTGTGCCGGGTTGGGTCCCTCCTCCGGTGTCAGGGACTGTGTAGGGACTGTGTAGGGACTGTGCGGGTGTCCTGATCTCCCCTCTCTAAGGACAATACAGCGTGGTTGTAGTGTTTGGGACTGTGCCGGGTTGAGTCCCTCCTCCGGTGTCAGGGACTGTGTAGGGACTGTGTAGGGACTGTGCAGGTGTCCTGATCTCCCCTCTCTAAGGACAATACAGCGTGGTTGTAGTGTTTGGGACTGTGCCGGGTTCAGTCCCTCCTCCGGTGTCAGGGACTGTGTAGGGACTGTGAAGGTGTCCTGATCTCCCCTCTCTAAGGACAATGCAGCGTGGTTGTAGTGTTTGGGACTGTGCCGGGTTGGGTCCCTCCTCCGGTGTCAGGGACTGTGTAGGGACTGTGTAGGGACTGTGTAGGGACTGTGTAGGTGTCCTGATCTCCCCTCTCTGAGGACAATGCAGCGTGGTTGTAGTGTTTAGGACTGTGCCGGGTTGAGTCCCTCCTCCGGTGTCAGGGACTGTGTAGGGACTGTGAAGGTGTCCTGATCTCCCCTCTCTAAGGACAATGCAGCGTGGTTGTAGTGTTTGGGACTGTGCCGGGTTGGGTCCCTCCTCCGGTGTCAGGGACTTGAGGCTGGAAGAAGCCTGTAGAGCAGGAAGGACGGCCCCTGCACTCACAGACACCCTGATAGGACAGCCTGGCTGTGTGTAAAGTCTATGCTGGGAACTCCTTCACTTCTCCTCCAAGCTCAGAGAGGGAACGCACAGCCGGGGACGGGGGCCGGGACACCCTCTGATCTTTCACCTGCCCCTTTGGCCAGTTGGTAAGGAGAGGAGGAGGAGGCGTTGCCATCTGTGCTGTGCCAATCCTGTGCGCCCGCCTGCTCCGCTGACAGAGCTCCCACCGACACGCACAGTGACATCAGTCATACAACTTGTGATCCGGGAAGCCAATCTGCCTCAATTAGATTTTAATTAAGTATTATGAAAGTTGATTATTTAAGTGAATTCAGCTTTGGATTCTCTGACTATGGTGAGTACCCGGCACTTGCCCGGCTCTTCTTTATCCTGAAGTGTGTGTGAACTTTAAATAAAAGCCTCTTCTCTCTGTCTGTTCCGATTGTGTTTTCTTCCTGACTCGCTGCTGTTGTTTCAGTCTGACTAGAGCTATTGTTTGCCGTCACTTTCTGTTTGGCTTTATATAGTAATGAGCTCAGGGGCAGCCTGGACCGGCACTGCTTTGCTGCTCTCAGCAAACTTTCATCAAGTGTTGGCATTATGGAGAGCCCAACCTTCAGCTGGCAGTGCCACTCCAGGCTCTGGACCGTCCAGCCTCGGCCACTCAGCTCCTTACACCCCGTCCCTTCGTTGTGTTTGTTGAAGGATGACAATGGTTCCCCCCCCCCCCCCCTCCTCGGAGGTGATCAGGGCTTGTCAGATCAATGTCTTCTTCTTCTTCTTCTTTTTTGTACCTTTTGTTGTGTTTGTGGATTTCTGCCTTGTAAGACGAAACGCTCTGCTCTTTGTTGTTGATCCCTTTTCTGCCGGGGGTGGCATGCCGAGTCCCGTACACCGATCGTTTCTATAATTAGGGCTGAATAAAAGACGTGTGCGTTTCATTGAGTTTCAGCTAAAGCTTTCCCATCCACTGGCAGTTATGGAGTTAAGATTGACTATGGACATTAGTATGACATTGAGTCCCAGCTAATGCAACCCATCCACCAGTACTTGTAGAGTTCGGATTAAATGTAGACTTTAGAATTTAACCCGGGTCCCAATCTAAATCTAGCCATCTACTAGAACTTATGGAGTAAAGCTTGAATATAGATAATAGAATTTACATTGAGATTCGTCTAAAGCTACCCATCCACTGGTACTTATAGAGTTAAGGTTGACTATAGACAGTAGAGTTTATTTGGGTCTCATCTAAAGCCACCCATCCACCAGTACTTATAGCTTTTGGATGTAAATGTAGACTTTAGAATTAAATTGGGTCTCATCTAAAGCTACCCATCTACTAGTACTTATAGAGTTAAGGTTGACTATAGACAGTAGCGTTTATTTGGGTCTCATCTAAAGCCACCCATCCACCAGTACTTATAGCATTCGGATGTAAATGTAGACTTTAGAATTGAATTGGGTCCCATCTAAAGCTACCCATCTACTAGTACTTATGGAGTTAAGATTGAAATGCTACCCATCCACTGATACTTATAGAGTTCAGATTGAATGTGGACTTGAGAATTGTATTGGGTTCCATCTAAATCTACCCATCTACTGGTACTTGTGGAGTTATGATTGAAATGCTACCCATCCACCAGGACTTATAGAGTTAAGGTGGACCGTAGACTTTATTTGGGTCTCATCTAATGCTACCCATCCACCAGGACTTATAGAGTTAACCGTAGACTTTATTTGGGTATCATCTAATGCTACCCCATCCACCAGGACTTATAGAGTTAAGGTGGACCGTAGACTTTATTTGGGTCTCATCTAATGCTACCCCATCCACCAGGACTTATAGAGTTAAGGTTGACTACAGACATTAGAATTGAATTGAGTCCCAGTTAAAAGCTACCCGTCCACCAGCAGTTATGGAGTTAAGGTTGACCATAGACAGTCGAGTTTCATTCAGCCCCATCCAAAACTACTCACCCACCAGCAGTCACGTAGTTTGAGGTTGAATATAGACTGTAGGATATTTTTTTGAGTTCCCATCTGAAGCAGTTATAGAGTTAAGGCTGAACATTGCCAGCAATATTTCATTGAGGAGTTAAGTTTGCATATAGACAGTAGATATTTTATTGAGCTGAAGATAGACAGGAGGAGAACGTAGACATTGAGTCCCATCTATAGCTACCCACCCACCAGCAGTTATAGAGTTAAGTTTGAAAATAGACGTTTGAATTTAATGAAGTCCCATCTAGAGCTACCAGCAGTTATGGAGTTAACTCTGAATATAGACAGTTGGAAATTGAGTCCCATCTATATCTGCCCATCCATTAGCAGTTACGGAGTTAAGGTTGAAATATAGACAGTAGGGCTTCATTGAGTCCCATTTAAGTCTACCCACCCACTGGTAGTTACGGAGTTAGGTTTGAATATAGACAATTGAATTTAATTGAGTTCCATCTCTAAAAGCCACCCATCCACCAGCACTTCCAGAGTTAAGCTTGAAGATAGGCAGGAGGGTTTCATTGAGTCCCACCTAAAGTTGTCCACCCACCAGCAGTTATGGGGTTAAGGTTGAACATAGACAGTAGGGTTTCATTAGAACGTTCCTACAGAAGTTCTGAAAAATTGTTCATCGGATTTGATATCTTACTAAATTTAGCAGAACCCTTAAATTCGGTCTACTAGAACCTAATCTTAGACATACTAAACAGGTGCCTTTTGTGCCCAGAACACACACATTATAATAAGCCACATTCACAGTTAGAATTTCATTCATTCAGGAAAAAATTGCCAATCCCTTCGTCCGAATTAGCTCTAAATTGATCATGGATTTCCTGAACTAAAGGGATTTTTTTTTTTTTTTATCAGGAGTTTGCTGGTGTATGGGCAGCTTTGGTCTCCTTGGATTTGGATTGTTTGTGAACAGGTTGATAATGATGTTGGCCGGCCGGCCGGTGTGTATAACTTTCCTGCTGAGCGGTGGTGGTGGTGGTGGTGGTGGTGGGGCTCCGGAGTGCAGGGAGGAGGACATGCTGGGAAATGTTCATCACACCTTCTGGTACTTCAGGTTTTATTTCATGTCTGTGTAACCCAGAAGGAATGTCATTAATTTGGGACGAGTGTCAGTGCCGGGGGAGGGGGGTCATTACAGGTTCATGATATTTTGGGGAAGGGAACGGTGTTGGGTGGGTGTACAGATGGAATGGGGGTCCAGGTGTGTTGCAGGATCAGGAGACGGGGCAGGCGGTGGCAGTTGAACCTTGCAGGCATTGTCTGGGAACGGTCGCAGCACATGGCTCAGGGTTTCCGTGGTGACTGTGATCACACCCTGGAGAGCGTTCCATTTCATCATAAGACAAAACAGCCATGAACTGTCTGTACACCGAGCCCCTCCATCTACACCCCTCCAAACTTCACCCAACATCGGGAGTGATCTCTTCTACACTGCGCCCCTCATAATGTGTCCCCCCAACACACCAATGTACAGTCCATCCCTGGAAATGTCACTTGTGCCCCCCTCCCCCCTCCTGGACTCTCATGTAACACTGACACACACATACCCTCCAGACACTAATCAGGTGTGTACCCCGCGCAACAAGTTGGGGCCACAGAACTTGTTTTGTATATTGTGATAGTGTACATTGTAATACTTTGTATACATCGTGACACTTGTAATGCTGGGGCTGTGATACTTGTATACATTGTATTATAGATTGTGATACTTGTATACATTGTATTATGGATTGTGATACTTGTATACATTGTATTATAGATTGTGATACTTGTATACATTGTATTATAGATTGTGATACATGTATACATTGTATTATAGATTGTGATACTTGTATACATTGTATTATAGATTGTGATACTTGTATACATTGTATTATAGATTGTGATACTTGTATACATTGTATTATAGATTGTGATACTTTGTATACATAGTGACACGTGTGATGTTGGGTCTGTGATACTTGTACCTATTGTGTTATACATTTTTATTCTTGCATATATATTATATGATACAACGTGATACTTGTATACATTGTGTTATGCATTGTAATACCCATGATGTTGGAGTTTTGATAATTGTATGCATGGTAGTATACATTGTATTTTACATCATGATACTTGTATACATTGTATTATACATTGTATTTTACATTGTGGTATACATTGTATTATACATTGTGTGGTACTTTGTGATACTTGTATACATTGTGTGACACATTGTGACACTTGTATACATTATATTACACATTGTGATACTTGTATACATTGTATTATACTTTGTGATACTTGTATACATTGTATTATACTTTGTGATACTTGTATACATTGTATTATACGTTGTGATACTTGTATATATTGTATTATACTTTGTGATACTTGTATATATTGTATTATACTTTGTGATACTTGTATACATTGTATTTAACATTGTGGTATACATTGTATTATACATTGTGTGGTACTTTGTGATACTTGTATACATTGTGTGGTACATTGTGATACTTGTATACATTGTGTGGTACATTGTGATACTTTTATACATTGTGTGATACATTGTGACACTTGTATACATTATGTGATACATTATGATACTTGTATACATTGTATTATATATTGTGATACTTGTATACATTGTGTGGTACATTGTCATACTTGTATACATTGTATTATACATTGTGATGCTTGTATACATTGTATTATATATTGTGATACTTGTATACATTGTATTATATATTGTGATACTTGTATACATTGTATTATACATTGTGATACTTGTATACATTGTGTGGTACATTGTCATACTTGTATACATTGTATTATACATTGTGATGCTTGTATACATTGTATTATATATTGTGATACTTGTATACATTGTATTATACATTGTGATACTTGTATACATTGTGTGATACATTGTGACACTTGTATACATTATATTACACATTGTGATACTTGTATACATTGTATTATACTTTGTGATGCTTGTATACATTGTGTGATACTTGTATACATTGTTGTAGGCTGTGATCCTTGTTGCACACGTTGTCCTCGTAGTTTGGGATTGTTTATAAACATGTTTTCGGGATGTTGTGTTGGTAAACATTGATCGTGCTGCATGGCTCCACATCTCACAGCACATGTATGGGTGATCTGGCACGCAGAGGACGATTGTTTTCTATTGGCCCGTGTGTTGATCAATGCAGATCTGGGGGTGAAGGACACCTTTAGGTTGATAGAAACATTGAAGGGTCTTTCACACACATTGTACACAAAAATCACCGCAGAGCATTGACAATGCACGTGCTTGATGTGTATTTTAGGATGGTTTTGCATGCGCATTACATTGCGTCTTTCTGCGTGTTGACATGCATTTTCATGTCATTTGTGGTGCAGCAACAGGTCCCTAGAAGGGTCAGAACACACTTTTTTTTTTTTTGTGTTGCGTTGTGTTTACATGCATTCAAGTGCATTGCGTTATAATTCCGAGTGGTTGGACGTGAACGCAGCGCACATGTACACAACATAGGCACATGGAGTAGCATGGTTATCTGTGTGTCCTTGTAGTGTCCTGCATCGATCCAGTGCACATGGTATGTATTATAATATAAAGTATAATGGTGAGGCCCGGGACGCTCGGTCTACCCATCCCGCCGATCGGCCCCCGAGCCCACGCCTGGCCCTTTCTCCCCTCGTGTTACTTCTAGTTCAGTGAGCACACATTCGGTGCATCAGTCAGCAGTAAAAAGATGCTACCGTCGTCCCTAACTCACCAGGCCCCAAGATGACAGCAAATTTACATTTTTTAATTAAACGAGTGCTGAGGTTTTTTTTTTTTTTTTTTTTCTTGTGCTTTACGAGAGGGCCGGGTTATGCAAATTAAACGCTTGTGTACCAAAGATTAGAAGAGTTTGGAAATAAATTTTGCTAACATTGTCATGTAAAAGGAAGAAAAGAAAAAAAAAAAAGAGCGCTTTGCATTAGCCTCTTTTAGTCTAATTTCCCCCGAGGCTGGGAGGAGCCGGAACGTCGTGCGAACGCGAGCCGCACTCGTGTGACATCACAACGTCACAAAGTGATGCCGATTGTCACCGAAAAAAAAAAAAAAAGATGTACAGAGAAGAAATTTGGCTCTGTGAAATTTTCATTAAATACATAGTAGTTTTTTTTTTAATTTATTTTTATATTACAATGTATGGTGAGAAATGGATTTAGTGGTATGTGGCGGGCAGGAATGGGTTAATGGCGGCCGCTCACCGTCCTCTCTTCCAGCAGGATCACCTCGCCGTGCCGCCGCGGTGTGTCTCAGACCGTTGGGACATTAGCATACCCCCTGCCTCTCCCATTCAATACTGATTGAGACCTCAAAAGCCTCGTCCTGAACTGTAACAAACAGAGGGAAAGAAACATTTACTGGAGAGAAGAGCCCCTTGTGTGTAGTGACTGGTCAGGAACAAGAGACCCCGAGAAATACAAAGCTTCCATTTCCACTATGGGACCCACAATACATCACTCTGCTGTGCTCCGTGTCATAGGAGTCTAAGCTGGATTTACAGGTCGCTTATATCAGGGGTTAGCGAGGGGGGGAAAACTTTTACAGAGCTTGATTGATATGTGTGTGTGTGTATATATATATATATATATATATATATATATATATATATATATGTACATAATGTGTGTTCTTATACAGGGTCATATCTAGCAAATTTGCGTAATGTGTTACAACATGAAATGTGATGTGACCCAATATGCATTGTCATTACTGATGGCTCTGATGCCATGCTCAGTGCAGGATGGGTGAGCGATGGTAAGATAGAGATTAAAAAGTACTTAAAAAAAAAAAAATAAAGATTAAAAAGTACTAAAATAAATATACATGTACCATGCATATGGTTGAATCACTACTGAAGGCTCTGATGCCATGCTGAGTGCAGTTGGTAAGGTATGGGTTATATATACTGAAGGCTCTGATGCCATGCTGAGTGCAGTGGGTAGATGTATGGTGCAGTGAGTAAGGTATGGGTTATATATACTGAAGGCTCTGATGCCATGCTCATTGCAGGATGGGTGAGTGATGGTAAGATAGAGATCAAAAAGTACTAAAATAAATAAATATACCGGTACATGTACCATGTATATGGTCCAATCACTACTAAAGGCTCTGATGCCATGCTGAGTGCAGTGGGTAAGATATGGGTTATATATATACTGAAGGCTCTGATGCCATGCTGAGTGCAGTGGGTAAGATATGGGTTATATATATACTGAAGGCTCTGATGCCACGCTGAGTGCAGTGGGTAAGGTATGGGTTATATATATACTGAAGGCTCTGATGCCACGCTGAGTGCAGTGGGTAAGGTATGGGTTATATCTATACTGAAGGCTCTGATGCCATGCTGAGTGCAGTGGGTAAAGTATGGGTTATATATATACTGAAGGCTCTGATGCGACGCTGAGTGCAGTGGGTAGATGTATGGTGCATTGGTAAGGTATGGGTTATATATGCTGAAGGCTCTGATGCCATGCTCAGTGCAGGATGAGTGAGCAGTAGTAGGATAGAGATTAAAAAGTACTAAAAAAAAAAAAAAAAAAAAAAGATTAAAAATAACTAAAATAAATAAATATACATGTACCATGCATATGGTCCAATCATTACAGAGGGCTCTGATGCCATGCTGAGGGCAGTGGGTAGATGTATGGTGCATTGGGTAAGGTATGGGTTATATATACTGAAGGCTCTGATGCCATGCTGAGGGCAGTGGGTAGATGTATGGTGCATTGGGTAAGGTATGGGTTATATATACTGAAGGCTCTGATGCCATGCTGAGGGCAGTGGGTAGATGTATGGTGCATTGGGTAAGGTATGGGTTATATATACTGAAGGCTCTGATGCCATGCTGAGGGCAGTGGGTAGATGTATGGTGCATTGGGTAAGGTATGGGTTATATATACTGAAGGCTCTGATGCCATGCTCAGTGCAGGATGGGTGAGGGGTGGTAAGATAGAGATTAAAAAAGTACTAAACATCCACGTAACATGTAAAGTGATATGATCCAATCATTGCAGAAGGCTCTGATGCCATGCTGAGTGCGGTGGGTAGACATTTAGTGCAGTGGTAAGGTATGGGCTATATATCATGAGGGCTCTGATGCCATGTTGAGTGCAGGATGGGTGAGCGATTGGTAAGATAGAGATCAAAAAGTACTAAAGCCATAGCTCCCAACTGCCCCTGATTTTGAGGGACTGTCCCTGATTTGGAGCAATGTCCCGCTGTCCCTCTTTCCCCTAATTTGTCCCTCATTTTGGTCTGATCTATATAGTTGTATATAAAATGCACTTTTTATCTTTCAAAAAATGTTTCCCAGTGCTAAACCTTTCATCTGATTTCTATATTGCTGCATTTGTAAATTCCAAAATCCAATATAAAGGAATAGTACGGGTAAAAAACAAAAGAAAAAACACTTGTAAGGTTAACTAATCATTTTTTGTACAGGATAATTCTCCTTTAAGGGGGTGTGTCAGGGGGGCGTGTCCTATGCCTACATACATTTGCTAATAGGTGTCCCTCCTTCCCGTCTCAAAAACGTTGGGAGGTATGTAAATATACATGTGACATGTATATGATCCAATCACTACTGAGGGCTCTGATGTCATGCTGAGCTCAGTGGGTAGACTTATAGGTGAGCACAGGGGTATGGTATGGATTAAAAAAAGCACTAAACATACATGAAACATGTGATATGCCCCAATATGCGCTGTCATTGGTGAAGGGTCTGATGCCATGCTGAGTGCGGTGGGTAGACGTATAAAGCAGTGGTAAGGTTTGGGTTAGAAAGCACTAAGCATACACTTAAGCCTGGTACTCACAATAAGATTATCGAACGAACGGTCGTTTGTTTCTGTTGCATGCTAGTCTCATATTGAAAATGAAGGTTACTAAAAAGTTACTAAAATTCTCCTACGACAGACTAGAACTTCGGAAGTGATGTCATGTGTTGTATTGTAACGTATTCTTTCATTTCCGAGCATGCAGGGTCTTGGTCTTTCTGTTTTTTTTTTTTTTTTCAGACGAATACTGTCCTGATTAAACAAAAACCATACGATCTGGTATCATACGAGAAAAGTTTTTCGTGTTTGTCCCTTCAGATAATATTTGATGAACTGTTGTGATTGGCTCTCGATAGCTGCGTACTAACAATCAGATTATCGCACGATCGCTTCTGATTTTCTGATCGTGTGTACGAGGCAATTCAATTTCCTTTAGGTTTATCCTTCAAACTATGTAGTGCAAGGGCCTGCCTGATTGCGTACAAATTGAAAGTGTTTTAAGCTTGGACCTCATATTGTATGGTTTTGGTAAATCTAAAGGAAAATTGTATAATATGTGGCCTAGGATATATAGAAACAAAAAAAAAAAGAGTGTCTGTATTGTCTATTGGAACCAATCAAATACAAGGCATTGGGTGAAAGATTTAGTTGGTATATAGAACAGCCCGGTTTTTGTTGGTTTCCTGTTTTAATGGTGCCCGGTATATCTAGTAGTAGTTGGTCATATCCACCTGGACTTGTTAGGGAATGTGGAACACGTTTTATAGCTTCTCCAAGACACTTCTTCAGTTCCATTGGAAGATCGTTGGAATTGAAATGTTCACGTTGGAAATGTCCACGCTGAAAGAGTTCACAATGAAAAAGATCACGTTGGAAGAGATCACCTTGGAAGAGATCAAGTTGGAAGAGATCAAGTTGGAAGAGATTGCGTTGGAAGAGATTGCGTTGGAAAAGATTGCGTTGGAAGAGATCACCTTGGAAGAGATCAAGTTGGAAGAGATTGCGTTGGAAGAGATTGCGTTGGAAGAGATTGCGTTGGAAGAGATTGCGTTGGAAGAGATTGCGTTGGAAGAGATCGCGTTGGAAGTGAATTATTCACATTGGCAGAGATCACGTTGGAAGAGATCACGTTGGAAGTGAATTATTCACATTGGCAGAGATCACGTTGGAAGAGATCACGTTGGAAGTGAATTATTCACATTGGCAGAGATCACGTTGGAAGAGATCACGTTGGAAGTGAATTATTCACATTGGCAGAGATCACGTTGGAAGAGATCACGTTGGAAGTGAATTATTCACATTGGCAGAGATCACGTTGGAAGAGATCACGTTGGAAGTGAATTATTCACATTGGCAGAGATCACGTTGGAAGAGATCACGTTGGAAGTGAATTATTCACATTGGCAGAGATCACGTTGGAAGAGATCACGTTGGAAGTGAATTATTCACATTGGCAGAGATCACGTTGGAAGAGATCACGTTGGAAGTGAATTATTCACATTGGCAGAGATCACGTTGGAAGAGATCACGTTGGAAGTGAATTATTCACATTGGCAGAGATCACATTGGCAGAGATCACGTTGGCAGAGATCACGTTGGAAGAGTTCACGTTGGAAGAGGTCACGTTGGAAGAGGTCACGTTGGAAGAGTTCACGTTGGAAGAGGTCACGTTGGAAGAGGTCACGTTGGAAGAGATCACGTTGGAAGTGAATTATTCACATTGGCAGAGATCACGTTGGAAGAGATCACGTTGGAAGTGAATTATTCACATTGGCAGAGATCACGTTGGAAGAGATCACGTTGGAAGTGAATTATTCACATTGGCAGAGATCACGTTGGAAGAGATCACGTTGGAAGTGAATTATTCACATTGGCAGAGATCACGTTGGCAGAGATCACGTTGGAAGAGGTCACGTTGGAAGAGGTCACGTTGGAAGAGGTCACGTTGGAAGAGGTCACGTTGGAAGAGGTCACGTTGGAAGAGGTCACGTTGGAAGAGGTCACGTTGGAAGAGGTCATGTTGGAAAAGTTCACGTTGGAAGTGAATTGTTCACGTTGGAAGAGTTCACTTTGGATGTGAAATTGGCCAAAATGTGCTTAGTGGCTGGCCATGTTGGCAACCTCCCACCCAAAATCGAAAGAGTTGGGCGGAAAACTGTCAACCCAACAGTGGCTGCATCCATTCAGATGCTGCCACTGTTCGGGTATTTTGGCAGCCCATGTAACCGGTTGTCAAAACACAATAGCCACAGCAGGACATTCGCCCACCCATGCTGTATAGTGTTCGATTTCCTTTTTTCTTTTTTTAATTCAACCAAAAATTTGCATGCCCGGATTTCGGTGCACTAGCAGATTGAGGCTCAGGTCACACCTATGCAGTTTTTGATCTGTTTCTGCAGTGCTTTTTGCATGCGTGTTTGTGATGCCTTTTTTCATTTGTTTTTATATGTATTTCTCATTTTTTTTAAGGTTGAATATCATTTTTATCAACAAAATTTTAAATGATTACATGGACTGGCACTCAAAATGTATTTTGCATTTTTTATATATATATATTTTTTTCATTTTTCATTTGTTTTTTTTATGTATTTCTCATTTTTTAAGGTTGAATATAATTTTTATTAACAAAATTTTAGATGATTACATAGACTGGCACTCAAAATGTATTTTGCATTTTTTATATATATATTTTTTAATTTTTTTTGGCCAATTTGTGGATTAAAAAACGCAAATTGCGGCAAAAATGCACTACATGCTGTTCTGCAGCTTCTCCATTGAAGTCTAGTGAACCAAAAAACGCACCGTTTTGCACTTAGGGCCAGTTCACACCATAGAAATGCAGTCCGGATGCGTTCCAGATGCTTTTCTGCATGCACATTTTTTGACGCGTTTTTTGATGCGTTCCAGATGCTGTCCAGTGTATTTGTTCCTCTTATTTTTTTTTCTTCTTAAATAAGAACAAAGTGACTTTTTGGTGCGTTCCGGTGCGTTTTTGATGCTTTTTACAGCGTTCCAGTACAGTCCAGTACAGTCCAGGGCAGGAAAATTGCAGCGTGTTCTATTTTTTTTTTTTTTTCTGGAACTGGAAACGCACTGGAACTGCAAGCACTGGTGTGTGAACTATGCCATTGAAAACCATATAACCTACTATCCATGCGTTTTTGATGCAGGGAAAAAAAAAAAACACACTGGACTGCATGTGGTGTGAACTCGCCCTTAAAAAAAAAAAAAAAAAGTCCCTGACCCTTTCCAAAAACGCAGAGGCTGAAAAAAAAAAGCACAGATGTGAACGTGTCCCATAGGAAGCCATGTTAAATGTATTATTTATTCACGATTTATTCACGATTTTTATAGCGCCAACAGTTTACGCAGCGCTTTACAATGTAGACGGGGGGGGGGGACGACGACAATGAATTAAATAGACAAATATGAGATTTGAGGTTGGAGAGTTCACGATATACACCACTTCCTTTAAATAGATCAAAAAATGACCAAAATACAACTCCAGTTGTATTTTGGTCATTTTTGAAGCATGTTAAATGGACTGTGGCGCGTTTCTGCAAAAAAAAAAAAAAAAAAAAACGCATCGAGGTGAACCGAGCCTTCAGATGCCTAATAAATTAAAAGCTGAACTCCAGCTACCACTTTATAAGCAGTTACTTGTTTGTTTTCCTTTTTTGAGATAAAGATTTGACAATAAAAATAAGCTGATCGCTGTAGGCACCCCCTGCCAGTGGTAAAGGGTTTGTCTCAACCCCTTTAACAGCTACGTCGGCAGGATAGCTTGTTCTGTTTAAAGCAGGGGTCTCAAACTGGGGGGGCCCTTCCAGCTGTTGCGAAACGACAAGTCCCATGAGGCATTGCATCGCTGACAGTTACAAGCATGACTCCCACAGGCAGAGGCATGATGGGACTTGTAGTTCTGCAACTGCTGGAGGGCCGCCAGTTTGACACCCGTGGTTTAAAGCAAGCTGAAACAGACAGGGTGCATTGGCAGGATCAGCTGGGGGAATAAAGCCTAAAAAAGAAAAAAAAGAAAAGGAATGCAGCCACCACATGTAATAATGGGTAAGTGGCAGTATATATGATATTTTTGGTGTTGGAGGTGTAAAGTTCTCTGCGGAGACGCACACGGGGTGGATGGTGATGGTGTCCAATCCGGTGTCAGTATAGGGTTGGCCGGGTGTTTGCAGGTTGTCAGGGCCTGAGGCTGGAATAAACGGCTTCCTGGCTGGATTACAGGTGGGGGGTGGGGGGGGGGCAGATGTTCTTGTTGTGCGGAGATTTGAGGTTGCCTTAGGTACATGCTTTGTGTACACTCCACTAACCGTTCTCTACACACCACACCCCAGGGAGAGGAGAGAAGACCTAACCACAGAGCCCGGTGTACGGACTACTCCTTTATATGAGACCTCATTGACTAAGGAACATGTGTGGGGGGAGGGGGCGGACGGGGACACACACACGCGATAGACCGGAAACGGGAAGATCTGATTGTTGTATGATTGTGACATTAACATATTTCTGCTATTTATAGAACGCCGACGGTACATACTGTACATTCACATCAGTCCCTGCCCTCAGGAGCTCACAATCTAAAGCCAACCACACACAATACAATGGTACAGTCTGATCCTTGGTTCACACCAAGTGCGGCTTTGAAATCTGAAAGGAGCAGATCAGTGCGATTTGGACCTCCAGTTTCATTAAACTTCATTTAACAGTAGTCTATGCAGGTTATTATTATTATTATACAGGATTTATATAGCGCTGACAGTTTGCACAGCACTTTACAACATGGGGGGGGGGGGGGGCAGACAGTACAATTACAATACAATTCAATACGGGAGGGATCGGAGGGACCGGCTCAAGTTGCCAAATCCCAAACAAGTAGCGCAGGAACCTTTTTCCAAGTCGCAGCAATTGCTGGCAAAAGGGTGCGAGTTGGCATGCGATTTTGAACTGTCAAATCACATGACAAATCGTATCGGTGTGAACCAGGGCTAATGCATTCAACTTTTTTTGTTTTTTGTTCGTTCAGCCA